>CM066031.1:1239502978-1240030885 GCA_033557465.1 Ichthyophis bannanicus | reverse complement strand
TGGAACATTGGCGGGACAATATTCAAATATTTCATTGCAGTGCTCATCTTTAATAAAGGATAGTGCTGCTATTCATGTTAAGCTAGAAAGGTTGGGGCAGAAACTTTTCTAAGCCGTCTGAATTTACGATTTGTCAATTTTCCAGTCTCTACAATTGTTTCCCCTGTAAGAGTTATTATAAAAAGTTGTTTGGGCAGATTTTAGGATGCCTCTGAAGCTGCCCTCCCCCCTACCTCAAAACTTTATTATTTGCCTTTAAAGAAACGTGAAATGTCTAGATGCTGCTTGGAATATTGGGGATAGGGGTTCAGAGGCGACAGTATGGATGTTCTTAATCTCTCTCAAGTCTTGGAAGCTTCTGATGAGGCGATGGTTATGAAGAGGGTAACGTCTTTTGGTGCGGGTTTTTACTGGAACCTGATAAAGTTTGGACCTTAAATTGTTTTTAGGAATTCTGATAAGCTTTTTCTTGGTCCAAAAAGTTTTGGGTTTGTCCCGAGGTCTCCTATGAGACCCAGGGAAACGAAAGGTTTTCATGTCCATGCGCTCTGCCCAGAGGTAATTTCATGGGATATTACTTTTTGTTAAGGTTCCCGTGTGTGCTAATGTTGTCTTTGATTAAATCTGTACTCGTCTAGATTTTATTTTCTATGACCCAACTCAATTACGTGCTTTTTTGGATGCCTAGGGGTTGCTCCGGATTTAGTCACTACTCAGTGTAACCTGATTAGATCGACTCATTGGGAACGCCTATAAGGCTTTCATGTCTCTTGCACGTGGATTTTCCTAGGGAATTATTATCCTATTTTGTTAATAATATCATGACCTTTGTTAATCTCACCTTCTCTCCCCACCCCTCCCCAAGTTTTGTGGTCTAGAGTGTTAGATGTGCTTAGAAATATTGTTTTTACCCTTAGAAGGTGGAATGTTGTTATATGTATTTATTTGGGGGTTTTTTTGTTTTTTTGTTTTTTTTTTGCTTAAGCACATCTTCCCTTTTTCTTTCAAGTATGTATCTATTGCTTGATGTAATTATTGAAATTTTAAAATAAATAAAAAAAAAAAAAGAAAATGTTTCACAAGTTTCTTCCCCATAGGTAGAAGGCCTCTTTGTAAATGTCTATAGAAGTCTTTATTTGTTTCCCCCCAAGAATACCTGACACCTGTTTTGCCTGTCTTATGCCTAAGTTATATTCTGATTTTATTTAAATTAAAGCTCTTTCCTGCTGCTAGGCTCTGACTTTATTATGAAATTATGACAAGTGTATGGTTATTCTCTCATAATTGTTCTCTGTGAGTGGATTTCATTTTTGAACTACAGATTTGTTTCTTTATATAAAATGCATCTGGTCTTTGCATTTTCTTCTTTATTAGGGATGGTATTCTGCTGGATATGGGTTATTGCTAGCAATATTAACTGTAGTAACACAGAGAAAACCCTTTACCTTGTGGGAATGTAGCAACTAAACAAGCAAGGAAAAAAATACCCCAGTAGTCTCTTTAGGAAACAAGCCTTTAATATGCCAGCATAGGCTCATGAGAAATCACTTTCAAAGTCTCTGCAGCCCTGTCTACAGGGGCTCATCGATACTATATAGACATTGGGGCTTGTTTACAAAGCAGCGGTAGCGGCTTCTGCTCGATATCGGGCGGAAACCGCTACCGCGGCTTTGTAAAACAAGCCCCATTTTATCAGTCATCAAAGCATCTCTTCATGATAGGTTAAACTTTACTGCAGTACACTGATGATTGGAGGATATTTGGTGCAGTGTTATCTTCAGCAAAGCAGAGAGAGACAAGGCACAGAGGAACAAAGGAACTGGGAGGAACAAGCGTGTGTTGTCACCAAGGGGGTGTAACCGTCTGCTGACTATGAGGAGCGCGGTTTCACTCCAATCTCAGGGCCCTTGTAACCTCTCGGGCTGTCTCTGTTCTTCAGGGGTAGCCTCAACCCATCAACCCATCCTGACAACGTACAGACTATCACCAACAGATATCAGTAACCCCTTACTTGGGGTAACTCAGTGAAATCAACTACAATATTCTCATAGGCAATCGCACCAACTGCCTGTATAGAAATGGGGGGTAGAGGTTCTTGGCGGGGATTATTCCTGGCACATTAGAGACAGCGACGTGCTGCAGCTGCCATCAAGGTAGACAGATGTGGGACATAGAAGTAAGACTGTAGAATGGTTTGCATGGAGGTCTTGCCTAAGTGGTGCTAGGCTCTCAGGAATAACATATCGGGGTGGATCTCCCAGTAACCGCAACCACCCAGCAGTGGTGAGAGTAGCCCCTTCCTGACTGAAGAAATCCATCTCCTTCTTAGTATAACGAGGGTCCCATTCTGACATGGGAATTGGAAACAGGGGGGCTTGAACACTTACTGGGAGTGTTCCTTGCCCGGCTGCTAGCTTGGCCTCCCTATCTGCCCTGTGGTTACTCTGGATGACTAGAGTGTCTCCTCACTTGTGTGCCTTGCAGTGAACAACAGCCACCGCCTTTGGTGCCCACACAGACTCTAGTAACTCCAAAATCTCCCTCCCATACTTTATAGATTTCCCACTTGAATTTATGAGTCCCTTCTCTCTATAGAGGGCCCTATGGGCATGGAGTGTAGTGAATGCATACTTAGAATCAGTGAAAATGTTTGCCTTCAGACCTGCAGTTAACTGGAGGGCTTGAATAAGGGCAATGAGTTTAGCTTTCTGGGCAGAAGTCCCCAGGGGTAAGGGCTCAGCCTCCACAACAACCCCAGGAGTGACCACAGCATATCCGGCCTTCTGCTGTCCATCTTCCACGAAACTGCTGCCATCGGTAAAATACTGAACATCAGGAGAGGCCAGCGTACATCCTTCAGATCTGGGTGACTGGAGTACACTTCATCCATAACCTGGATGCAGTCATGTTCGGGTAGCCCAGGTGCTACAAGGAGTAGAGTAGCAGGATTGAGTGTTTTCACTGTCTCCAAGTGAACCCGAGGATTCACACACAGCATGCTTTGGTACTTTGTCATCCACTCATTTGTAAACCAATAGTTGCCTTTGTACTCCATCAGCATCAGTACTGCATGCGACACTTTAACATACAGTTCTTGCCCAAGGGACAGTTTATCAGCCTCTGTTGCCAAAAGAGCCGTCGCTGCTACTGCACGAAGACAAGAAGGTCAACCCCTCGCTACTGGATCCAGCTGTTTGGACAAATAAGCCACCGGTCATTGCCAGGAGCCTAGGCTCTGACTGAGGACACTAACAGCCATTCCCCTCTCTTCATGGACATACAGATGGAATGTTTTTTCCATGTCGGGCAGTCCTAGGCTGGATGCTGATAGCAAGGCCTTCTTCATATCCTGAAAGGCCTTCTTTTGGTCCGGACCCCAGTTGAAAGGTTTTCATTCTTCCCCTGTTGTAGCTGCATACAGGGGCTTTGCCAACACTGCAAAGTTGAGAATCCAGATTCAAAAAAACCAGCCACCCCTAAGAAGCCCCTCAACTGCCTGTGATTTTGTGGCTCAGGAATGGAACAAACAGCCTCCCTCTACTCAGAGCCCAGTCTTCAAAGGCCTTGGGCCACATGGAATCCCAAGTACTTGACTTCAGTCTGGCACAATTGAGCCTTACTTCGAGACACCTGATAGCCAGACATCCAAAGTAGGTGCAGAAGTTCTGAAGTAGTGGCTATTTATTTACATTCTCTTATATACCATGCTATTCGGCATCAGTGCAGTTTACATTGAACAAACTGAAATTACATTGAACAGGGCATTATAACTTGGAGATAACCATTTTACAGGGAACATAGGGCATGACTGGAAATTATGCAAATCTTGACTAAGGGCATCCCCAAACAGCGTGGGGGAATTCTTGAATCCTTGGGGTAACCGTGTCCATGTCAATTGTCCCTTACTGCCAGTAATAGGGTCTTCCCATTCAAATGCAAACAGTGGCTGGCTAGGAGTGGCCAATCTCAAGCAGAAGAAGGCATTCTTTAGGTCCAAAACAGTAAAGTAGGTGGCTTGCGCAGGAATCAGACTCAGTAAATTGTAAGGGTTTGGCACAACAGGATGAATGGTGACGACAGCTTCATTGACCCTCTGTAGTTCCTGTATAGGTCGGTAATCATTAGTACCTGGTTTTTGAACTGGCAGGAAAGGGGTATTCCAGGCCGATTGGCATGCTTCCAGGAGTCCAAACCTGAGTAGTCGCTGGAGATGTTTATGAATGCCCTAAACAGCTCATTGGAGCAGGGAATATTGCTTGACACGAATGGGACAGGCGTTTGGTTTTAGTTCCACTATAATAGGCGGGATGCTCCGGGCAAGGGCTGGGACAATTACCTTCTGCCCATACTCCAGGGAAGTTTTGCAGTTCTGGTGGTAGGGTTGTTGCGGATCAGCCTGGGAGTACAGCCACCACTCTTCGTCTCTTGGAATTTGCAGAGAAAATAATCCTGATACTGGCAGCCCCAAAACCATCTGAGCCTCTCCTGTAGGGGAAAAAGAGAAATGGGCATGTAGCTTTCATAGGAGATCCTGGCCCAAAAGCGGTACCCGGCACTCAGGCATCTTGAGAAATTGATAGGCGATTTGCTGTCCTCCTGTTTCGCAGACCCGGGTGTGGAGAAAGGGCCGGACTACCCCATTTTCCAGTCACCCCCACCATTGTGACAGTCTTCCCGGAAACACTTGCTAATGGTTGGGACACAACAGAATGCTCTGCCCCAGTATCAACTATGAATGGTATTTGTTGGTCCCCGATTTTGATTGTGACCATGGGCTCATGGGGACCGAGAAGAATCTGTGAGCCCGGTCTGTCCTATTCATAATCACCCTGGTGCTGGTCCATAGCGGTCAATCCAATGAACCCTGCTAGAGCCTCAAGTTCCTCGCCGGCATCCTCATTTGGTCTCTGAGTATACCTTCCTCCTTCAACCCGCCCTCGGAATGCTGGTCGGCCACAGTTTCCCTTTCCTGCATTACTTCGCCCACCTTTGTTGGGACATTCATTTTTCCAGTGGCCCATTTCTCTGCAATAGGCACATTGATCTCGTTCCAATGGTCCTCCCTCCAATGATCCTCGCCGGTTTCCTCTACCCCGGCCTCGGCCCCTCGGTTCCCACGTTGATTTTCCTTAAGCTTTCTTGACTAGCGCCTGCTGCTTACATATCAGCTTTCTTTTTCATCTTTCGTTCACACTCACGCTTCATCTCCTGATCTCTGTTCACAAATACTTTCATAGCAACTTCCATCAGCTGGGTTATATTCATTCCAGCAAAACCCTCAAGCTTCTGAAGTTTTCTTCGAATGTCCCCCTGTGACTGCCCTACGAATGCTGCATTCACCATCCGCTGTTTTTCAGGTGCTTCCGGGTCGAATGGAGTATATACATAGAAAGATTCACAGAGTCTTTCATAAAACTGGCCAGGGCTCTTATTGGGGGTTTGCAGGACCTCAGATATTTTTCCCACATTCATCGCTTTCTGGCCCCCCTTTTTAAGGCCTTCGAGGAGAGCTCGATGATATCGACTCAGGGCAGTGCGGCTTGCCTTAAGGTTTGCATCACAGTTAGGTTCTAGGTCAGGAAAGTCTCTCAGAGTTGATTGCCGGGGATCCTGTTCACCTGGAGGGTTCTCTTCCAACCATTTTCATTGCTGACCTAGTCACCCAGTATCTCTCTTCTGTACTGAGTAAGGTTAAAAGGAGCTGACGGCAGTCTGCCCAAGTTGGATGATGGGTTTGAATGATAGACAAAACAAATCTATCATAGCTTGAGGTTTATCAGTATATGAAGGATAATGAGTTTTCCAGTTCAACAAGTCAGTGGTGGAAAAGGGTACATAAAAAATGTCCGAAGGCCTTCGATGAGGTGTCCCAGGGCATTAAAGGCAGCCGGTCCCCGAGCCTCTTGGAGGGGTAGGTGGAGACTAACTTCTGGAGTCTGCTTGCTAGCACATAGTGTGCGGTAGTCTCTCCTGAGGTTGTAAGGCTCCAGTACTGGGGGAGGAGGGGTACTAAACTGGGACTGACTTCCTTCAGATCCAGGACTCTGGGAACTTTCTGGAGTGCTGAGGGGTGGTCTGTATCTGAAAATGGTGCTGCTGCCTCACTGCTCCTTTAACTATCAGAGAGAGTATCAGTCGGGGGGGGGGGGGAGGGGCGGGGGAGAGGTTGTATCCGTCCTAGCCAGAGTCCCTGCTGAGCCTGATGACCGAGCTGGAGTCACAGGGATCGGCCTGAGAACAAAAGGGGGAGGGGATTTTACTGGCTCTGGCTCCTGTACTAAAACTGGTGGTTTGCTTTTACTTTAGGCTGCATTTCCTGTGGACTACAGGACAGGAGTATGCGACATTGTTCCTCATGGCATTTCCAGACCCATTGGGGTCTCTGCTGACATACATTCAGCCAGGAATCAATATAAGGGAATTGGTCAGGATGACTAGCCACCACTACGTGGTGTACCCTACTAACCAGGTCATAATCAAAGTTTCCTTCTGGGGGCCAATCAGTATTAAAACTTGGCCACTCATTCTGCCAATATTTCTTTAACAGGGACAGAGTCATACGAACCCCGTAGTCTGCAGAGAATCCTTTCCAAAAATGTTTTAGCTTACACTCTAGGGGGCTGTGCCTTGACTCTGATCTACCCATATCGGTACAACAGAATCCCTGTTATTAAAATATCCCAGTCTCTGAAAACACAGAACAAATGAACATCAAGGGAAAGGGATTCGGGCAGCCGGTGAGGGGTCCTGCTGCTCTAGACACAAGAAGGGTGACCAACAATCATTCGCTTCCTCCTTTTCGCGACCTGGTCGCGGTCGCCTGGCCAGGAACTGCGCTACTCAGAAGTCCACTCTCACTCCACAAGCCTCTGCTTGCTCCTAACACATAAATCAATCACCCACCAGCACTCAGACACCCTCCTGGTCCCATAAAACCGTCTGACTATGAGGAGTGCGGTTTCACCCAATCTCGGGCTACTAAGACATCCCTCGGGAGGTGATCAGGCTCCCCTTCTTCCCGCAGGAAGGACAGATTTTTTTCCTGTACTACAGATACAAAAACAGACCCTTGTTTCACTTACCCCACTCAGATGTCTTCCGGAGACCAATGGGTTGGTTCCTAACTCCACAAGGGTTCGTAGGTGTTGGCCAGAAGGAGCCAGCGCTCTGGCAAAACAAGAGGCAATACTCTCCAGAACAAGTGGTCCTGGGGCGCCTGATATTTCCTCTGGTGTTCGCCAATCCCCGGCCCCAACCGATCGGAACCTATAGGCAGGAAAAAATGTTTCTTTTCCTTTCTCGTTCTCTCCTTCCTGGTCAGGGAACCAAATGTAGCAGCTAAACGAGCAAGGAAAAAAATACCCAGGAGTCTCTTTAGGAAAACAAGCTGTTTAATATGCCAGCATAGGCTCAGAGAAATCACTTTCACAGTCCATCAAAGCATCTCTTCATGATAGGTTAAATTTTACTGCAGTACACTGATGATTGGAGGATATTTGGTGCAGTGTTATCTTCAGCAAAGCAGAGAGAGACAAGGCATAGAGCAGGGGTGGGGAACCCTGGTCCTGGAAAGCCGCAGACCAGTCAGGTTTTCGGGATATCCCTAATGAATATGCATGAGATATATATGCATTAGAGATATCCTGCCAACCTGACTGGTTTGTGGCCCTCCAGGGCTGGATTTGGAGACCCCTGCCTTACACCTCTGTCATTTAAGATTGTGAGTGGGAAAGGTGCAGATGTCCAAGACATCAAAAAGGTTAGATAGAATGTGTCACATTCCTCCTCACTTCTCACCACCACCAAAATATTGTCTATTAGACAACGTTTTGGTGGTGGTGAGAATCGAGGAGGAATGTGACACATTCTATATACCCTTTCGATGTCTAGAACATCTGCACCTTGCCCACTCACAATCTTAAATGACAGAGGTGTAAGGCAGGGGTCTCCAAATCCAGCCCTGGAGGGACACAAACCAGTCAGGTTGGCAGGATATCTCTAATGCATATATATCTCATGCATATTCATTAGGGATATCCCGAAAACCTGACTGGTCTGCGGCTCTCCAGGACCAGGGTTCCCCACCCCTGGCATAGAGGAATAAAGGAACTAGGAGGAACGAGCATGTGTTGTCACCAGGGGGTGTATCCTTTTTCACACAGCGAAGCAGGGGGGGAGCAAGGATGTTTCAGTAACCCTTTCAGTTCTCATTAACCCTTCCAGCTCTCAACCCTGTCTGGATTCCACCTCATTCTCTAGTTTGGAAATAATTTGACAAGTGTATAGTTATTCCTCTCATAATTGTTCTCTTGAGTGGATTTCATTTTTGAACTGCAGATTTTGCTTCTTTATTATAATGATCTGGTCTTCACATTTTCTTTTATTAGGGATGATATTCTGTGGATATGGATTATTTAGCAATGTACTGTAGTAACACAGAGAATCCCTTTACCTGTGGGTAGTGGTATATCCTGAACACTTTGGATATCTGACTTGATTCCTCTGGTGAGAGGCCTTCAATTATAGCAGCGAGGGTACCAGATGTTCTACAGTTATAATTAGGGATCCGGGTATCCATTCCTGTAAATATATACAAGACAGCTCGAAACACAAAGTTGGGATTGTTGAGAGAGTCATAAATCTGGAGTCCCAGTGTGAGGTTGGGTAAGAGCTCTGAGCTGTTGTTGATCTCCTCCACTGCATAGACAAAGGCCAGGAAGTCATAATAGTTTCCATTATATAAGCTGAAATGACATTTAAATTCAGACAATATAAAATCGTATCAACTAAGGGATGTAGAAACACAGGGTCCAATATTGAGCTGACCAGTTTATAATCTTGTTAAGTGTCAGCACCAGGATGCTGGATGCAAGGACCTTTGGTGTGACCCAGCATAATACTTAAATTATTCTTATATTCCTTTATTTTGTCCCCTAGACTCTGTTGTCTTAGTGTTTCTGTCCATCCATATGCATCTGTCCTTTATTTTTTTATTTGCATGGACAGTAGGGACGTGCACAGGAAAAACATTATAAGTTTGTTTTCAGAAATTGTTTCCCTGATTTTCATAGATGTTTCCAGTTCTTTTCACAAGATTCATTTTAAAAAAGAATTATTGAACACATGCTGGACGTTTTAAAGAACAAAACTCATTAGCCTCCACTCAAATTATTAATAACACTTTTGATCAAATCAATATTAACATTCTACAAAAGTGAACAATTGAACTGATATCTACCAAAATAAACAAATTAAAACACAACAAGATCTCAAAACAATAACAGAGCTATATGAGATCGAAGACCGACCTTCCAGCACAATGGCACAAGAAAGACCTGTATTAGAATTCTCTCATTTCATCATCAAACTTGTCAAGATAAATCAAAGCAGCCTTAACAGAACAGTTCTCATATCTTTAAACATACATTCAAAGTTCTCCCAACATTACATAACACCCGACACAATATTGTGTTTCTATAGGTAATGCCACAGTTATCTGCATTAGGGGAAACCTCTACAAGGCTGGAATATACAATCAGTTCAAAAGCTCCTTCATATAAAGAACTCACCTAACAAGAGGAGGCTAATGAGTTTTGTTGTGCTTCATGTGGTACCTCTGTGCTTGGCCTTACATTAAGACATTTTAAAAAGGCAGAAGCACCTTCTGTCCAGGTATGACCTGCTATTACAGATGTTTAGTGGTACTAAACACTATTGAGTAATAGAATATAGGGACAGGCTATGAGGTGTACAGGTGCTAAATATAATATGTGCAAAGATCTAGTGAGACTCTTAAATCTTACATATTATTCTGTAGACAAAATCTAAATGAATGTTAAAAAACTAGAGACAATTATAAGGAGGATCTCCAAAGAAATGCATGATCTGTACTGTAAGACATATGTTGAGGAACAGGGAAGGGAAGATGTGATGTAAATATTCAAATATGTTGAAGGATTCTTTATCACAAATGTCAGCAGTATTTTCCACACAATAAAAATCAATGGTCATCAGTAGTATAATGGGTCATCATTTCAAGGGAAAAGGAAAAGATAAAAAAAGGGATCTGAGGAAATGTTTTCTCTAATGTTTGTAGAGTCTTAAACAATATTAAATTCAAACATGCATGACCCAAACTGAGAATCAAAAAGAAACAGGCATCAATGGACGGATTGTGTGAACTAAGTGGTCAATATTTGTAGACACCAGATATGTTTCTATGCTCCAGAAAACAGGATTTGCCAAGAAATTTAAAAAAAAGTTAGCAGTTTATAAAATCTCTTCAAATGGTTGTTAAGAAGTGAGCTGTTATCGTTTCTCATCTCTTTTACAGCATGTAAAGCCCCTTCACAAGAAAAGCCAGAGGCAGCAAGGTCACCAGGAATCAGCAATGACCTGACAGCATTAAAGTAAAACTCCTTCTCACAGTCACAATCTATAGCTCCATTTCACATCTATGACAACCCTACATTTTCAAAATTATGTCTTAGAAAGAAGTTTAGCATCAATGCTACTTACTTCTCATATCCAGTGAATATAGGAAAATGTGCAAAGGACTGAAGGTTGATTATTTGAAAACTTTTAAGACTTAAGATTCCCCCAATTATGATGTCCCCATCCCTGAAGTATCCTGGGTCTGACTTCCATTTCATTGGTGGACATTGGTGCTCAAGAGTCTTCCACAGGATGCTGCAAAGTAGCAATAAAATCAGAATCAGAGGAGATCCCATCTTTGAAGCTGTAAAACAGCCTATTGTATAAAACACCTGCTTTTCCTCCTCTGTGACTGCATTTAATTTTTCATTGGCATATGCAGATCTTGGTGATCCTACCCACTTATATCTTTCAATAATGCGCAGATAGATCACATAGGTAGACCTCTGCATCGGCACAAAGGATATTGAAGGTACCATGTGGTCCTTATATAGCTCTGCTCCTGAAAGGTTTACCCTTATGGGATATGTCATCCTCATCTGTATATTTAATGTTAAAAATAGGCTGTTTTTTAAAGTATAACCTTAAGGAAATTCAACCATCATTAACTGAAAGACAAATATTAATTTGACTGAAAGTTTCATGAGTTGCAATGTTGCAACAGCACTGTTCATTTTGTTTATAGTGAATAGAAAACAGCTAAGGGTGAACAAGTTACTTCATGACCAGAATTAAGTAGACATATGAGCGGCGTACTGAAAAGGTTTAGCATGGATAGCATTCCCAGCGAGAGAGGTATTCAGTGACACATAGAGGTTTTTGTGCTGCTGAATTTCCCCTTCTAAAGCTGCCGCATGCCCCGATGCTAACCACGTAGCATTGGGGCGTTCCGGGGGCATTTCCGGTGCTACTCTTCAGTTCACCAGGCATTGGGGATATTCAGCTACTGGTGAGTTAACGTTACCCAGCTACAGTGGATACAAAAAAGGCCAGCCTAACTTTAGTTGGTATAACTATGAGGCACATTTCTCAATGGGATGTCCAAGAGCAATCTGAGACATCAAAGTCCGAACGTTTGGAAAAAAAGCAGGTACAAGCAAGTTCAGGCACGATTTCATAAACGTGGACATGCCTGATATGAACTGAGATGTCTAAGAGCATAATAGTTAGAGTAGTGGCTTAAGAGCAGAGTGGTCAGGGTTCAAATTCCAGTGAGGGCCTTTGTGATCTAAGGCGAGTCACTTAATTCACCTTCTTGTCTATGCTTTCTGGATGTTTTAAGGTGAAAAGAAGCACTTTCCTGAGGCTTATTCATACCTGCAGCAGGTATAAACACTGACGTGGCTGCAGGCATTTTCAAGATTGAACAGAGAGGTGTAAGTATTAGCTAATCTCCAGACAGGCCCCAGTAGTGGTAGGGCAACAGTGTGACAGGGCAACTTGGGGTCCGGCAATTCTGTGCCTCCAGCGGGACATGTGGTTGCCATGGTGGCAGGGAAACATGGCACCGGCATGCCTTCAGGAGCACTTTGCGGAATGGACGGGCAGCCCCCAGGAAATCTCCAAGGGCTGAATGCTGTGCATGCCAGGCCTTCGAAGTGCCCTGATTCCACAACCACGAAAACATATAGCTCCCGTGGTTGCAGAATTGGGTGCGACTTGGTCCCGTTCATCTTCTGAACATCTGGACGGCCCGGACGTGCACAGTATAGAATCGGCCTTTATATGTCTAGTGGTTTCATAGCACTATAATGTGGGTAGCTGGTAATGGAGAGTGAATTATACAGACTCACTGCCACAACCTGTCCTTACAGTGGCACTGAATATGCAGACGTCTTAGATGGCCCAGCTGGAATTTGTAATCTGCTGGACTCCAGAAACCTCACTATTTTCTCTTTCAGCAGCGTTTCCAATAATTTACTCACCACCAAAGTTAAACTAACCGGCCTGTAGTTTTCAACCACATCCTTACTTCCGCTTTTGTGTAAAGGCACCACATGAGCCTCTCTCCAGTCCTTTGGCACCACTCCCGACTCCAATGAGGCATTGAAAAGGTCAGTCAGTGGATCTGCTAGAACGTCCCCAAGTTCCCTCAGTATTCTCGGGTGTATCCCATCCGGTCCCATCGCTTTGTCTACTTTAAGTTGAGATAGTTTCTCACGAACACAGTCTTCTGAAAATTGTTCAAGATGTCCTTTGCTTCTGTTCCTATTTGTGGGTGTTTTCTGAGGTCCTGCTCCTGGTTCTTCATCTGTGAACACAGAACAAAAATATTTGTTAAGCAATTCCGCTTTATCCTTATCAGCTTTTACATATTCCTCCCCTGCACCCTTGAGTCTGACAATACCACTCTTGCCCTTCCTCTTCTCACCAATATATCTGAAAAATGTCTTATCCCCCCATTTTATTGCATTGGCTATTTCCTCCTCCTTTTGAATCTTTGCCTTCTTGACTACTTTGCTAGCTTCTCTAAGTTTTTCCAAATACAGATGCCTGTCTTCCTCTCTCTGTGATCTCTTGTATTTCATGAAGGCCTCCCTCTTTTTCTTCACTTTTTCAGTTTGCTCTAGAACAGGAGTAAAAGCAGTTGTCTAGATTGGGCAGAAACACACCTATGTTATAGTATTCTGCAACTTACGTGTATAAATGTAGGTCCCGCCTAGGCTGCACCTAAGCTCCACCCCCATGCACACCCCATCTAAATATAGGCACAAAGGGATTTACGTGCAGCTCACAGAATAACAGCCACCTATGCATATGCGTGTGTGCTTCTTCATGTGCTCATTCCTTTAAACTAGAGACTTACACACTTTACTGGTGCAGAACTTTCCACACGCCCCTTAAAGAATCCTCCCCAGAGAGAGTAATTTTATAAGGCATGTCTAGGTTACTACGCACTGTAATGCGCTATTTCATACCTGTACTATAAAGTGAAGGACGCACATATTTTACTTATCAAATGAGGGTGAAAGTGGTGGGATCTGTGAGCCAAATCTAGGCACAATCACATACACCAACCCTAGACTTAGGGGTATGTTTACAAAGTAGTGGTAGCAGCTGCCATGCGATATCGGAGGTGCAGTCCCATTGAATTCAAACCAAGTTCAGAAAACTACTAAGCTACTTAGCTATGGAGTTGATTCTGATCGCTGAATAGCGAGGTTAGACGTCCAAGCCACGTTCAACCCTGCAACAGTATCCAGCCCTTTGTGCTCCCCACATGTGCGTATTAAGGATTCAATGGGCCAACAGCTCCAATATCACACGGAGGCCACTACCGCTGCTTTGTAAACATACCCCTTAGTGTAAATGTCCATGCCTAGATTTGTAAAGAACATGTGTAAGTTATAGTCGTTTAAAACTTTGTGCCGTTGAGTTGATGCAGCCGTATGTGCATAAATTTGCTCTTTGCGTGTACTCTGCCTGGGGCACCCACCTAAGTTACACATGTGAAGACTCATCTGAGAGCATAAATCATTGAAGACACTTACTTGGGCGTGTTGGAGCCGTGTTGATTGTACACGGCTCCTTATAAATTTACCTCCATATTGCTATTGCCCCTGTTCTCTTATTTTTCCTTGGCTAGTATATAGGGGCCTTACCTCAGATTTGTTGTTTCTATAGTGGGTCAGATCAAAGGTCCTTCAAGCCCAACATCTTGCCTCCAACAGTATCCAATCTGGATCAAATGTGACTGACAGATTATCATGGATTATTTCCATTTCTTATTATTCATACACAGAGATAAGTGACGGCTTTGCATGTCTAGTTTATGACTTTTCATCCAGGAACTCATTTAAATCCTTTCTGAACTTAGCTATAACAACTATGTGGACCTCGTCTTTCAACAATGAATATAATTTACAGGACCAAAACCTTCTCCTCCCCTTCCTCCATCTGGATGCATTTAGCTTTTGTACTATTGTTGTGTTGGTTCCACTTTGCCCCTCTCTTGATGCCTTGAGGTGTTTATTCCAATTTATTAGGAGCCTTGGTGTATTTAGGCCACTCTTACCATTAACCTTTAGTAAACATGCTCTTTGGTGTTGCTTTGTATCGTAGGGTGGCTTTGCCTCCGTCACTGATGCTTACTGAAAGCTTCATAAAATTTGGATGAAAAATACAAATGTTCAAGTCATAAGTAGAATGCATTACTTCCTCCATTAGCTTTATTGAAAGTGACATTCATAAGAAAAGAAATAAATGCTTTAGCAAAGAATGGGAAATGAGATAGCATAATGGCACAAAATACCATTTATCCCCATGACGTAATAATCTACGTTGCAACAAGTCTATTTCACTGAAAAGCAACTTTTATTAAAGTTGTGTTGTGTATGTTTAAAATTACATAATCCATTTTATTGAATTATCTATTTTTAAAAACCCTTTATAAACCACCTATTAATAATGGGGTCAATATTTAAAAGGATTTATTTATTTAGCTGGATTTTAATACTACTTTTCACCGGGTCAAAGCAGTGTACATAGAACTTTGAACTTTGCACAGAAACATTAAACATACCCCTAAGTAAATATGGAGAAAGTGAACTATCTACATGCTGATGGATACCCATCAGTGGTGACTTAGTAATGGTTAAGTAACAGTAGGGAAGTATTGTGGGTTTTTCTAGTAGTTTTCTGAACTTGCTGAGGTCAGAAGAGTTCCTGATGTCGTCCTGGAGGGAGTTCCAGAGTGATGGGGCATATAGTTCGAATGATCTCAAGCAGGCTTGCTGGTTGCTATTTGTTTTTTTGGTGGGTATTGCTAGAGTGTTTGTGGTGGATTTTCTCTTGGATCTGGTTGATGAGTGGGTGTGAAGGAACGTTCAGAGATGGGTGGAAGAGAGATTGCTGATTGTTTTGAAAGTTAATAGGAGAGCTTTGTTTTGAATTCTGGCTGGAAGTGGAAGTCAGTGGAGTTGTTTGAGGATGAGTGTGATATGGTCACTTTTGATTACATCTTGAATTGTGTGGAGGGGTGTTTGAAAGGGGTGGAAGGTAGATTGTGGGAGTCTGTTGTATATAGTGTTGCAGTAAATGTGGAGGATGATGAGGGTCTGAAGGGTGGATCTAACATCAGAGCATTTTAGCAGTGGGCGGAGATGTTGTAAAGTATGGAACTTGAACTAAACTGGTCGAGGGTGATGCCAAGGTATTTGATTTCATTCTTGACTTAGATGTTGTAGATCTCCAGCATGATGGCCATGGGGAGGGTGGGGGGGGGGGGAGGAATGTCTTGTACTTGGTGATAAATAGTGTTTCTGTTTTCTTAAGGTTTATTGACAAGTGGTTTTGTTCAGGTTATATGGTGACATCTGTGAAATATTTTTGTATGGTGGGCAGTGAAACATCTGTGAAACATTTTGATGGGTGGGCAGTGTTGAACAGAGTGTACAGCATAATGTCATCAGTGTATATGTGACAGAAGATTTTGAAGAATCGGAGGATTTCACAGAGTGGTTGCATATAGATGTTGAAAAGCATGACAGAGTGTGGACCCTTGTGGGACACCCTGCGTTTGCTGTATGGTGTTGAGGAGCAGGTTCCAATCTTCACTTGTTGCTGATGGTTTGTGAAGTAGGATTGAAACCAGTTTAGGGCTGTGCCTTCTATTTCAGTTGCTTGTAGTCATTGAATTAGGATATTGTGGTTGATGATGTCGAAGGCTGCTGAAATGTCCAGGAATTAAAGGATGAAACCATGGTTTGGCTTTAGGATCTCTTGTATGAATTTGTTGAGGAGGGAGGTCAGGAGTGTCTCTACCCTGTGACGGGGATGGAAGCTATGTTGTTGGTTGTCAAGTATGTTGTACTTGTTGAGGTGGTCTTGCTTTCTCAATTACTTTTGCTATAAAAGGTAAGCTAACTATCAGTCTGTAGACTGACGGGTTGAGAGGATCTAGATGATGTTTTTGAGGATGGGACAGATTGAGGAGAATTTTGTGTGCTTTATATGACCTGAAAACTTCATAAATCCCAGTGATCCCAATATTCAGCAGCATTAGCAGACCAGCCTGAAAACTTCTGAGACGTTTTGGGGGGGTCTACAGACAGAGCAAGAGCCGTCTCAGGTTATCGGGATAGTGACGATATTTAGCCTTATCCTGAATGGCAAGCTGCATAAAGTTCAGAAAACTCAGTGTTTGTCCTAACTTTATCCAGTTGTGCTATCAAATAGCATTTGAATATCACCACTAACCACACAGCTACCATGGCCGGCAGCAAAACCAGCTATTTAGCACCAGACACCAAAAAGACTACAGTGCTGATTATCCGGTTTCAATTTTTCCCATGGCGGTCAGGCACTTTATCTGCTGTGGGATCAGTATTAGGTGCAATATTTCAAACAGGCTAGCAGAATATCAACCTACATCATAAAAACTACAAACTATTACAAACACACAACTATAGAATATTAGATATAAATAGAAACATAGAAAAATGACGACAGAAAAAGACCACATGGCCTATCTAGTCTGTCCTTCAATATCAACCACTACAACAGTCCCCTTTTTTCCTTTAGAGATCCTCTGTGTTTGTCCCATGCTTCTTTGAATTCAGATACTGTCCTCATCTCTACCACCTCCACTGGGAGACTATTCCACGGATCCACCACTTTTAACGTAAAGAAATATTTCCACATATCACTCCTGAATCTATCTCCCTTCACCCTCATCCCATTTCCCCTTCTTCTCAAATTCTCCCTTCGCCTGCATTATCAATGCCTTGGAATTAACTTGCCAGTGCATGTGCTGTTTCCAGTTTTCATCATTTGGCTCTTTTTTCCATTTTCTGAAAAATGTTTTTTGGCAAGAACAACCTCTCTGACATCACCTTTAAACCATCCTGGCAGTTTTTTTGACTTCCTTCTACTTTTCTTAAAGCGTGGAATACAACTGGTCTGGGCTTCCAGGATAGTATTTTTCAACAACACCCAAGCTTGATGTAAGTCTTTAACCTTTACAACTGCTCTTTTTAGTTTTTTCTTAAATATTTTCCTCATTTTATCATAGTCTCCCTTTCGAAAGTTAAAAGGTAGTACTGTGGATTTCCTTACCATCCCTCCTCCACTAATTAAATCAAACACGATCATGCTATGATCATTATTTCCAAGTGTCCCCAACACCCATATCTCTTGCACCAGATCTGGTGTTCCACTAAGGACTAGGTCCAATATGGCTTCCCCTCTGGTCGGTTCATGAACCAGCTGCTCCAAGAAGCAGTCATTTATTTCATCTAGGAACTTTATCTCCCTAGCATGTCCTGCCATGACACTGACCCAGTCGATACGGGGGTAATTGAAATCACCCATTATTATTACTGCACTGTGACTTCTTGTTAGCTTCTTTGATTTCTTTCAGCATTTTCATCTATTTGTTCATTCTGGCCAGGCGGTCGATAGATCACCCCCACTGCCATCGTCTTCACCTTTTTACATGGAAGTTCAATCCATAGAGATTCTGCAGCAAATTCTGCAAAACTTTAATCCTTTCTGACTCAATGCCCTCTCTAACATAAAGCACAACCCCTCCACCAATTTGATCAGCTCTATCATTACGATATAGTTTGTACCCAGGTATCACAGCGTCCCACTGGTTATCCTCCTTCCACCATGTCTCTGAGATTCCAATCATAGCTAACCTCTCATTTAGTGCTATATATTCTCACTCTCACATCTTATTTTTTAGACTTCTAGCATTTGCATTCAAGCATTTTAGAGACTGCATTTTATTCGTATTTATCTGGCTATTGGTAGGCATGGGTAATTTGGAATCTTTAATCTCTGTCTGCTCTACACTCAAGGGCATTTAGACTACTTTACTCTTTTTTGGAACCTCTCTGCTTTTGGTAGTATCCTTCAAGGATAATTTTTTCTGAATCATGCGCTCTTGTGCGACTGTCAGCTTTCCCCTATTATCTAGTTTAAAAGCTGCTCTATCTCCTTTTTAAAGATTAATGCCAGCAGCCTGGTTCCATCCCGGTTAAGGTGGAGCCCATCCCTTCGGAAAAGCACTTCCTTTCCTCTGAATGTTCCCCAGTTCCTAACAAATCCAAAACCCTCGTCTTTGCACCATTGTCTCATCCATGCATTGAGACTCTGGAGCTCTGCCTGCCTTTTCAGTCCAGGCGTGGAACAGGAAGCATTTTGGAGAATGCTACCCTGGAAGTTCTGGATTTCAACTTATCTAGGTGGTGTGTGAGGTCCGCTACCTTTGCACCACGAAATAAAGTTCTTGGATGATACTTGTATGTCATTGTTCACCTATGGAAATGAGCTACATGAAATAGACCTACTTTTTGAGATCTGCTGGGTACTTGTGAGCAATGTTCCCTCTAATTTTCTGTAGGCTGTGTGCGCGCATAAAATATCAGCTGTGCAGCTTTTGAAGGAAGGTTAAATTTTTGTGCGCCACATAACGACACTCGGAGTTATATACTTTAAAATTTGACTACACGTCAGAATACGGTATATACACCACATTGATTGCACTACAAAATATTGTAGAACTTGTGAAAACCATAAATACACAACAGCTTTTCAATTTTAAGAAAGTCTGTGTTGTTTTCTATCAGAATCAGAGCCGTAATTTTTGTGCGCTCTGTTGTAAAGTATGTGCGCTCACTCGGTGAGGTGTGTGCGCGCACACACGCGCACAGCTTAGAGGGAACAGTGCTTGTGACCTAGATTGGCCATTGTCCTACAGATCCTGGGCTTGATGGACCTTGGTCAGACTCAGCATGGATTTTCTTATGTTCTCATGAATAGCACAATCTATGTAAGAAAAAGGTGAGCTAATGTTGCCAATGAAGTAGAAAAACATTTTGGGTTGTTTTCTATAGTTCCCTCTTAAACTATGAGGCCCATTTTTCACTTAGTCAGCCCGATCCCAAAGGGACACATCCGAGTCATCTAGATGGCCAGTCACTGCTTGGGCCTGACTGTACCCAACTCTGCACGGCAGGAGCAAGACTCTCCCACAATAGCAGAATCGGGCACCCAGACGACCCAGTGTGCCTCTGCTGCAGCTGCGGCCAGACCTCCCTGTGCTACCGCTAATGCGCTGGTGCCATGGTGTCCCATTGCCATGCCACTAGGACACCCAGCAGGAGCGGTGAAGGCTGGACATTCTGCAGACCAGTTTACCCGCTACCCGACCATCGAATGGGTCTGTCAGGGCTGGGATAAGGCAGCAGGGAATCACCTCCTGTGGCTCCGTTGCTTCTAGGTGGGCTGCCGGGCTGGAGCGCATGAGCACTCCATGCTTATTCTACGTCTGTGGTGGAATAAGCTAGGCGTTCTCCTGATGCTTCTCGGACGTAAAGGGCCATGACCTGAATCGGCCCTGTATGTTCGGGTGCCTGGCCCGTCCACGCTACGCCCCAATGCAGGTCTCCCCACACAGTGGCTCTGTGCATGCAGGGATAGAATCTTTCAGCATTCGGGCCAGATGGCTAGCGGGGTTGCACATCCCACTGGGACATACAGCCCCATTAGTTGCTTTACAGAATTGGGCCCAATGTGTATTTAGCTTGAAAACTAATGTATGTTAAGTGCCTTGTAAGAGGTTTGACCGGCATGTTCGCAGCAGTTAACGTACTGATGTGTACCTTTATCCACAGCACTTCCTCGATCTACTGCACATCCCTAACATTTCTTGCTGTAACTATCTTCTGCCTGCATTACATACTTGAATACTATGTAGAGTCAGCATGTGCTTTTCTAGCTAAGACAATGAAAATGCAATCCATCATCCTCGTAGATATGAAGAGATGGTTTTCTTCATCTCAAATTCTCTGGAGATCCGGGGCTCCTTCTGCTTACCGAAACACCAAGATCTGCTCTTCTGCCTCACTGTCTGCTCTCACTTCTTCATCTTTCTTTCAATCATGTCAGCACACAGGCCCTGATTTAGGAATAGACAAGTCGCCAGAGCATTGCTTCTCTGCACTGATGTAAATCTCACCCAAGCAGCCACCCCACAATGTGCGACGGGGGCCTGGGCAGAAAGGGAGCCCACACAGTGTCAACGGCAGCAGTGCGGCGAACTTACTTTAACATGTTTGCCGCATTGCTCTGCTCTTTTAAGTTTGCCATGGGGAGCAGCATGGCAGACATGATAAAGTAAGTTTGCTGTGCAGCTGCTTGCGCTGCCATATTTGGGGGGGGGGGGGGCACTGCATAAATAGGTTGTCCTGCATGAGGGGGATGCACCACTGCCACAACTATAAGGACTCTC
Organism: Ichthyophis bannanicus; assembly: GCA_033557465.1. NCBI lineage: Eukaryota > Metazoa > Chordata > Amphibia > Gymnophiona > Ichthyophiidae > Ichthyophis > Ichthyophis bannanicus. The sequence continues at coordinate 1,240,010,214 of CM066031.1, read as the reverse complement.
AGCAAAACTTTACTTCAGGGTCCCGCATTGTAATGCCATTGCTTCTATGCCTCAATCCAAGCCTGTCTCTGTTTTTCCATACTGACTCCAACACCTTGAATTGAAAAGAGCACAGGGCCTGCCTCTTTTTGCATTATCATAGGCCCAGCACTCCATAGTAGAATGAAACCCATGTGAGGGAAGTATTTGTGGCATCACTGAGCCTCTAAAAGATGGAATGTGGCAATCAGCACAGGAAGGTGAGAGGGAGACTGAAGGGAGGATCTAGGCAGTGGTGATCGGGTGGGGAAGGGGGGTGAAGTAGCAGTGTCTGGGTTGGAACAGAAGGGAGCTGAAGTGATTGAGGAATACCTCTTTCCCCGCACACATATCATTGCCTATGTTGGTACCTAAAGAGTAAATCAACTGAAAGAGGATTAGACTATAAAATACACCCACAAAAATAGGTAGATATTAAATTTTTGTTGGAACATTTCTCATGAGAGAAAAAATCCTCTCTTGTTATAAACATTCCTGTTTAATCTTTTATAAAGGTGAATAAATCAACCAGTACTGTATGTGTTCAACCACCATTTAAGTGTAACACAAAAATAGAATGAAAATAAAGTAGTAAATTTAGCTTTAAAGAGGCAAACGGCAATCACCCAGACGTCAGACAGCCTGTAATACCGTCATTCCAACTGGGGAAATCCACCAGTCATAGCGGCAGTAATATTGCACATTGGCATTTTGTACAGGAACCCTCTTCAAGTACTGTACTCGAGTGATTGTCAGTAGATTTCTAAGCTCAAAACACAGTTCTGTGTCTGCTCTTTATTTAGTGTGACTTCCTGGATTAGGATTTGTGCAATATCACTACCGCTATGACTTGTGGATTTCCCCAGAACCTGTCTTTGTAATGACAGCATTACAGGCTGTCTGACGTTTGGGTGATTGCCATCTGCCTCTTTAAAGCTAAATTTACTACTTTATTTTCATTCTTTTATAGTATTTCACTTATATGGTGGCTGAACACATACTGGGTGATTTATTCACCTTTATAAAAGATTAAACAGGAAAGTTTGTAACAAGAGAAAATTTTTCCTCTCATGACAAGCATTCCAACAAAAATTTAATATCTTCCTGTTTTTGTCGGCCTATTTTAGTGGAATTCCATGTTGGTTATGACTTGTGGTTTTCTTTAATTTGATAAAGAGTAAATCCGGCGCTGTCAGCACAGATACACTTTACTGGGTATTTCCCTACCAGCTATATTCCTCTTCCAGCAGAGTTATCCAAGTCTGAACTGATTTCAGTGCTTGTGAGACTGGAGCATCTGTGTGAGAATAAGGCCCCACTTTCTCTATGCATGAAGACTTTCATACTGTGCTATGCAAAGCACTATTTTTTTCTGAACACAGTACTTCTCTAAGAAATGATGTTACCTTCCATTGCAAAGAATCTGGAACTTTCTGGCTTTGTCCACTCCATAGGATGTCTTCTCCATAGGTGGATGTAAACACGCCTTGCAATGCATGAGCCAGGACATACACAGCATTGTAGACACTGTAGCTGCTCCCGAGGTATTTCATGTTACAGTGTAGATTGAAGGGCATTGTTTCCTCAGTGCTACAGGATCTTCTGATGCTTGTGGGGCAACGGCCATCACATAGATCCCTCCACCACATCTGAATAGCTTCATCACTTGGAAAGAGGGAAGGTTTCACCTCACAAATAAATTTTGAGAAGCTTGGAATATTCCTCTTCACCACTGTGAATACCAAGGTGTTGTTCGTCGTACTAAATGACAGTGAATAAACTGAAGGAAAATCCCATTCAGCTGTGGTGATCCATATTTTACCAGGCATCGTCATTATGTCTATGTGCTTATACAAATTCAATGTATGTTCTTCATTACCATAGACAATGTTCACACTAGTTGATGATGTATGAATAGTCTCATTAATTATCTTTATCTTATCTGGTGACATGGGACTGTTATGAGGGAAGATTTCAATGAATTCTACGCTACCATTGTTTTCTTCAATCCCTTCTTTCAGGATCTGGACAGCTCTCATGCTGCTGTCATCATCGGATACAATGATACCGACCCAGGTCCAGCTGAAATGCTTTAGTAACCTGATAATCGCAGTGCAGAGGTGCAGCTCACTGGGGATAGTTCGGTAGAAATAAGGAAACTTAACAGCATCACTCATAAAAAAATTCTGCGATTTGAAACTGATCTGTTAAGAAAAATAACAGATCCAATCACCATCTTTAGCATGGTAATATTACATTTCAAATAATGTCTAACATTTAAAACATAATCTCAAACAGAAATTTTGAGAGTCAGAAGTGTGAGTTGAGGGAGTGGCAACGTAGCCTTGCTGAGCTCTTAGGAAGAGGGGCGTAGTCGTCTATTAGGCGTTTGCATTTTGGGTTCATTGGTCACCTAAAAATTCAGCATGTGTGCAAATTGCTTTTGCACCCATGTATCTATGAATTAATGCATGCACAATAAAATTATGTGTGCAAAAAAGCTGCACATACCCTATAATCTATCACAGAAAAGTAATAGGAGCAATATTCATCTGAAAGGCCAGCACATAAGATATCTGGATAACTTATCTGGATTTTTAATGTGGATCTTCTCACAGTCTATCTGTATAAGTTGGTCTGCTGAATATTTGATCTTAAACTTAGAAGGATAAATTATCCATAGGAAATTAGCACCACTATTTATGCAGTTTACTTATATGGCCAAAAATATTATCTGGAGAGTGACTGTACACCGTCATTATCTGTCCATCTTTTAGCCCCAGCCTGGGATTCCCCAAACCCGCCTTATCCTATATGGATATATTTTGGCTTTATATTGACTTATGGCCAAAATGTACTGTATTTGTTCCTTGGCAGCAAATTCTAAAAACAAACATTAATGCAGCTATTACCCAGTGCCGATTGCATAAGTATTCGTGAATATTGACCGGTAGTGTGCCGTCTCAAGTAACCGGAAGTGATGGCAGGTAGCTTTGCATGGACAGTAGGGTAGTTTATCTAAATGGTCTATTTAATAGTAGATTGAAAGTTTTTGGCCTGCACACCTCTACAAATAATGTTATCTGATAGATATTGTCGTGCCGGCATCCCCTAGTGGCCAAAGACGGTAAGGGCATGCTATACAACATATTTATTTTCAAGGAGCGTGGGGTATTTTAAGGCCAAAGTGGAGATTGGTCTTAGGTATTTCAGCTCTTTGTGAGAACTCAATAATTAAGCCACGAGTGTAGGGAAACAAGGTTTTTATTTCCCCTCTGTGCAAGAGTTCATTAAGACACTAGAAATCAAAGAATGTCCTTTGTTCATAAAGGTTCCAGTAATAAGCAGGTAAAAACAATTGTTAATATCTTCACAATTAGTTGTAAGGGTTAAAGGGAGGAATTCAATTCATTCCAAGGCAAAGTAATTTAAACAAGACTTCTTATTTACAAGGACGCTATGGATTCTAGGCTAGAAGCCATACACAAACTACAATCCATAGCTTCTTCCTGAGGAATGGGAATAGTGTTTGCATCTTCTATTTCCATAAATTCAGCTTCACTACTTTCCCCCTCAGAGCACACGCTGTCCCTGGCAGTTTCAGGTTTATATGGACTGTCTCTGGTATCTTGCCTCCAATAAGACTATGCTTTTAAGTCCTTTGATAGTTTTTCAAACCACTCTGGTTTCTTTCCTCTCCTTATAAAGTGAGTTTTAGCTTTAGCAGTGCTTTAAGGAGTTAAGCATTCTTTAGCAGGAATAAAACTTTCATACCTTGAGTTTCTGTAGCTTGAACCTCTGGAGCCTTCTCTCTCATGCACGTCTCTGTGACAACAGGTTTTCTGTCGGTAGTTTCTAGGCAGTGCTGGACTTCCTGAAAGCTTAGTAAAACCTGGTGTGGATTCTCCAGCTCTATGCTTCAGTGACACAGTAGCTTTGTTAGAAACCCCTTTCCCTCTGGTACCTGGTAAGGCTTGTTCAGCATACTCCAATGCCTGCAGGTTTTCCTCCAAACCTAGCTTTCTGGCTCTCTGTGTATGTCTTTCAGCTTTGGACTCAGGAACGTTGCTTAAGCAGGGAGTGGCATAACCTCCAGCCTGACTGCTTTCCTCAGCAGACTCCCTCTGAACAGCGGCTCTCCTAGCTTGGCCCCTCTGAACTCTACCTTTGTGAAGTCTGTCCTTGTGGGCTTGCTCCAGGAGGATTCCTTCCTTCTTCAGCCGTAATCCTTGTTCCTTCTCTTCCTGCTGCTCAAGCTTCTGCTTCTCCGACTGCTTCGTCGTCTCCTTTGCTAGCATTAAGCTTCCGCTTATAAAAGGATCTTCCCTTTGAATCTCCCAAGCTCATTTCCAGGTGCAACTGGTTAGATCTCCTAGCCTCATTAACTTCTGTAGGATCACTCCTGCCCCCTCTAGCTGTGCTTTGAGGTAATTGCACCTCTCGAGCTCTGTGAAAAACAGTTTCTTTTCAACTCTGCATCTTTATTGGTACCAGCCTCATGACACATCCCCCCTCTTAAAATATTATGAGCTGAATGTTCATCATTACTACAGCACGTAATTTTAGACATCGCGTCGGCGTTGTAATGCAGCTTTCCTGCTCTGTGCTCTATTTTGAATTTGTATGGTTGCAACACCATGTACCATCTGGTCAAGCGGCTATTATTGTTTCGCATCTGACTTAACCACTTGAGTGGGGCATGGTCGGTGATGAGAGTAAATCTTCTTCCTATTAGGTAGAACTTTAAAGATTATATTGTCCATTTTAATGCTCAGCACTCCCTCTCAATCATTGAGTACTTTTCTCAGCCTGAGACAGCTTCCTGCTCAGGAACATGGTGGGGTGTTCAGCGCCCTCCTGTATTTGGGAAAGGACAGCACCTAGGCCGACTTCCGAGGCATCTGTTTGAAGCAAAAATTGTTGGTGGAAATCTACCCTTCGCAGTATTGGAGTTTGCAAAGCTTCTCTTTCAACTTCTTGAAGGCATCCTCTGCATCTGATGTCCAAGGTAGCGTATTCGGGGCGTTTTTTCACAACATTTCAGTGAACAGGGCGCTTTCTTCTGCAAAGTGTGGAATGAAGCGTCTATAGTACCCAATGAGCCCTAAAAATCTTCGTAGTTGCTTTTTGTTCTGGGGTACGGGAAAATTTCTCACACTTTCTATTTTCTCCAACAAAGGACGGACCATACCCCAGCCTACAACATGTCCTAAGTACTTGACTTCGCAGGCAGCAAATAGGCATTTTCCTAGTTTTAAAGTTAAACCAGCCTGTCGCATTGCGGTTAACACTGCCCTTACTTGGAGCAGTTGTTGGTTCCAAGTGGCACTATGAATGACTATGTCGTCCATATAAGCCGTTGCATAGTTTTGGTGAGGCCATAAAACTATATCCATTAATCTTTGGCAAGTCGCGGCTGCTCCGTGTAAACCAAAAGGCATGCGCCTAAACTGAAACAGCCTGACTGGCATGCTAAAGGCTGTTTTAGTTCGCGCTTCTCTGGTCAGGGGCACCTGCCAATATCCTTTGGTCATGTCTAAGGTTGTTAGATATTTGGCTTGACCTAGTCGGTCTAGCAACTCTTCTATTTGCGGCAAGGGATATGCGTCGAAAGTGGATATGTCATTGACCTGGCGAAAGTCGATACAGAAGCGCATGGTACCGTCCGGCTTGGGCACCAGCACGATCGGACTAGACCACGGACTTCGCGACTCTTCAATCACTCCCATGTGCATCATCTCCTGTACTTGTTTTATGACCTCCTGCCTTTTTGCCTCCAGCAAACGATAGGGTCTTTGCCTGATAATTCTCCCAGGAGGTGTAATGATTTTGTGCGCAACCAAATTTGTTTCGCCTGGAATAGGTGTCAATACATCTCTAAATTTTTCCAGCATGCTGATCAATTGTTGCCTCTGCACTATGGAGAGTTCCTCGCCGACACGTAGCTCAGGATTGGCTTTGCAGTCGAACGACAGTGGGCCCAGATCTTCATCCACTTGCTTTTCTCCTACAGCTACGAAACTTTTCATCTCCCTCTGTCCAGTGGAGCCAAATCCTCCGCTCCCTCGGCTTGTGGGGCTTATCATAGGTACTTCCTCCAGGAATGGGAAGCCAACCCGCTCGCATATCAGCTGGGCTATGCGATCCCCAGCCTTCACTTCAAAATCCTCCTCTGCAAAATTAAACAGTAGGACTTTGATGACACCCCTGTATTCGGGGTCCACTACCCCAGCGCCCACATCGATAAAGTGTTTGCAAGATAATCCCGAGCGGGGCGCAATCCAACCGTAGCATCCCGGTGGCAGCTCCACTTGAATATCGGTACTGATCAAGGCTCTGCCGCATTTAGGGACAGTATGACTTTCAGCACTATACAAGTCATAGCCTGCGGCTTGGGCCGTGACTCGACAGGGACTTCAAGCTTGCTGTGAGGTCTTACAATATTTTAAGACAAACCTCTTTACCGGCTCTTCCTGTACCTTGTGTTTGGGTTCTTTAACTTTACCTAAAAGGAGACCGCATCACCCCAATCCTGAGAGACCTACACATACTTCCCTTCAAAGCAAGAGTTAAATACAAATCCATTCTACTCACCCACAAAGCCATCCACCAAACACAGCCCACCCAACTCCGCACCCTGCTGCCCTGTCCAATCCATAGCAAAACAACCAGACAAACCTCCAACAACTCCCTAACCATTCCCCACAAAAGAGCCAAATGCACTCAACGGACCTGCAACAGAGCCTTTGAACTTTATGCTCCGTCCCTCTGGAATTCTCTACCAAATCACATCAGGAACAACGGTGATCTCTTGACATTCAAAAAACAACTAAAAACCATCCTATTCCAAGAATATCTCAGAACAGAAACAAACTCCCACCACTGACTGCACCACAATCCCCGATCCCATCCATCATGAACACATGATCAAAAACTGTGTTACTCTGTCAAAGTCTATGTCCATCATTTGTCGAAATCATCAATGTTGTCCACCTGGTGACGGCCCTACCCCTATATCTGATTATCCCCCCCCCACCCCCTTTTATGTTACACCGCTTTGACCCGGTGAAAAGCGGGATATAAATACAGTGAAATAAATAAATAAATAAAATAAAGAAGGGGACTAGGGACTACCCTTCCCTTGGAAGGGGCAAGACTAGATATGAGAGCTTCTCAGGGGTTTAAACCCTCCTCTAGGCCTCTTTCAAATCATGGCCAGTTTCTACCTAAGATTAACTCTTTAGGTAATCTGGGCACTACGGCTATCAACATTCTTTTTTCTATTCCCAAACCTCTTACAAGTAAGTTATATACAGGATAAAAGGTGGCAGCGCCATGCACACATTTTATCTTGACTTTGCCCTCTGGTTGATCTGGGGCGGACTCAGCTCGCTCTTTGATTAGAGACCAGAGCTTGCGTGAAATCATCGTCTGGTCTGCGCCAGAGTCAAGAAGAGCTTTGGCAGCAACTCCTTGTACAGTTACATCAAGGACAAATCCTTCAGATAACATTTCTCTGTTCTCCCCCATGAGAGCAGTACGTGCTTGGCACTCACTCATAAGATGTCCCATTTTTCCACAACCAAAACATCTTTTAGAATAACTCTTCTCTACATTCTTAACATTTTTCACATTTTGTGTTTTTAACTGTGAGAGACTTCCTGATGACTCTTGAATGTCGCTACCACCATCTTTGAACCTTCCCCAGTCTGCTGGGTAGCTAATTCAGCCTCTAGATATCTTTCAGTTAAGGCAATAGCCTCTGCAGTAGTGTGACAATTCTGCAGTATAAGGAAGCTCTGTATACTACTAGGTACTGCAGATATGAACTGCTCAAGGATTATCATATCCATTAGCGTTTCAATCGTTTTTTCACTAGGCCTCAACCACTTCTCGGCTAAGCTCTTCAGCCTGTGACCTAACGCTTTAGGCATTTCACCTACTTCAAGGTGTGCCGCGCGTAGCTTACGGTTATAGACGAGAGGAGTCAGACCCAGGTGATCCCTGATGGCCTTCGTTATCTCACTATAATTGTTAGCTAACGAAGCGGGCATTGCCCTATAGGCTGACAGTGCCTCTCCCGTGAGGGAAACTGCCAAGCTAATGGACCACTGCTCTTCTGGCCAACCTACGGAAAGAGCTATTCTCTCAAAAGAGGCCAGGAAGTCATCCACATCATCATTTACCCCTAACTTCCCCAAAGTCAGAGAGTCGTAGGACCCTAGTCCTACCAGACAGTTGCCCAGTCTCGAGCTCTGTTCAGGATGTTTTTCGGCTGCTTCCTGTGTCTTTTGTTGATGCTGTATCCACGCTTCCAGCATCTGCAGGACTGGCTTTTGCTGTTGCTGCATGGCCAGGATTGCATGCTGTTGTGTTTGCGCAGCCAGCTCCCTTTGCTTGTTGAACTGCGTAGCCATCCAGTTGAACATCTCTCGCTGATCCATGGCGAAGAGATTTCCTAGGAAACAAAGAGACAAAAGAAAAACCCAAGTGCGGCTGTACCAGAATCAGGCCTACACTCTTTTCTTTTCTTTTCAATTTCCACACTAAACTTTAAACTTGTATCCAAATCAAGTCATGCCCTTCTACCTGTTACCTGGTAGAAGTGTTGACTCCAACTTTCAGAAAGGATGGTGCTGGTCTGCGTTGTAGCACTCTGCTACCAGTGTCAGCAACCTCGCCTTCTCTTCCGGATTTTCTTCTGGTCCGATCCGTGTTTACTCCTCCGATCCGGGTTTTCTCCTCCTCTGGTCCGGGTTTTGTCCTCCGATCCTGGTTTTCTTCTCCTCCGGTCCGGGTTTTGTTTGTTTGGGTTTTTTTCAGCTTAATACTGGTAATTTCTTCTTTTTCCAGTATGTCTTAGGGTGATATCCACATCCTGCCAACTACGCCATTCTGTCGTGCCGGCATCCCCTAGTGGCCAAAGGTGGTAAGGGCATGCTGTACAACATATTTATTTTCAAGGAGCGTGGGGTATTTTAAGGCCAAAGTGGAGACTGGTCTTAGGTATTTCAGCTCCTTGTGAGAACTCAATAATTAAGCCACAAGTGTAGGGAAACAAGGCTTTTATTTCCCCTCTGTGCAAGAGTTCATTAAGACACTAGAAATCAAAGAATGTCCTTTGTTCATAAAGGTTCCAGTAATAAGCAGGTAAAACCAATTGTTAATATCTTCACAATTAGTTGTAAGGGTTAAAGGGAGGAATTCAATTCATTCCAAGGCAAAGCAATTTAAACAAGACTTCTTCTTATTTACAAGAACGCTATGGATTCTAGGCTAGAAGCCATACACAAACTACAATCCATAGCTTCTTCCTGAGGAATGGGAATAGTGTTTGCATCTTCTATTTCCATAAATTCAGCTTCACTACTTTCCCCCTCAGAGCACACGCTGTCCCTGGCAGTTACAGGTTTATATGGACTGTCTCTGGTATCTTGCCTCCAATAAGACTGTGCTTTTAAGTCTTTTGGTAGTTCTTCAAACCACTCTGGTTTCTTTCCTCTCCTTATAAAGTGAGTTTTAGCTTTAGCAGTGCTTTTAGCAGTTAAGCATTCTTTAGCAGGAATAAAACTTTCATACCTTGAGTTTCTGTAGCTTGAAGCTCTGGAGCCTTTTCTCTCATGCACGTCTCTGTGACAACAGGTTTTCTGTCGGTAGTTTCTAGGTAGTGCTGGACTTCCTGAAAGCTTAATAAAACCTGATGCGGATTCTCCAGCTCTATGCTTCAGTGACACAGTAGCTTTGTTAGAAACCCCTTTCCCTCGGGTACCTGGTAAGGCTTGTTCAGCATACTCCAATGCCTGCAGGTTTTCCTCCAAACCTGGCTTTCTGGCTCTCTGTGTATGTCTTTCAGCTTTGGATTCATGAACGTTGCTTAAGCAGGGAGTGGCATACCCTCCAGCCTGACTGCTTTCCTCAGCAGACTCCCTCTGAACAGCGGCTCTCCTAGCTTGGCCCCTCTGAACTCTACCTTTGTGAAGTCTGTCCTTGTGGGCTTGCTCCAGGAGGATTCCTTCCTTCAGGTTTCTCCTTCCTTCTTCAGCCATAATCCTTGTTCCTTCTCTTCCTGCTGCTCCAGCTTCTGCTTCTCCGACTGCTTCGTCATCTCCTTTGCTAGCATTAAGCTTCAGCTTATAAAAGGATCTTCCCTTTGAATCTCCTGGACTCATTTCCAGGTGCAACTGGTTAGATCTCCTAGCCTCATTATCTTCTGTAGGATCACTCCTGCCCCCTCTAGCTGTGCTTTGAGGTAATTGCACCTCTTGAGCTCTGTGAAAAACAGAGTTTCTTTTCAACTCTGCATCTTTATTGGTACCAGCCTCATGACAATATCTATTTAGAGGGTAAGGGGCCCATTCTGAGAAAGATGTGCAGGCTGGACAAAAATATCTAAGTCACAGACGGGGAAACAGTACCGCATTCCGAACGCGTGTACAACAACATATGTGAGAGACCGGAATACGAGTATGCACATTTTCATGCCCACATGCGCAAGTCTGCTCACTGTGCGTTCCAGACCTACATGCACAAATACTCAAAATGTGTACCTTCCCTGTCCATGCAAACAACCCCAGCAGTCCACACGTTCTACCCATCTACGTGAGCACACAATTCTGGTTTCTCCATCCATGTGCAGGTACTGGTGTAAGTCCACATATAGGCATTAAACTGTGTCCACCTGCACTGTGGTCCATGTGCAACAGGAAACAGGATGAAGTGAAGGAAACAGGATGAAGTGATGGGCCCGCCCACCCCCAGTTAAACCCCTATCAGAGGAAATGAAATGGCAACACATCAGGCCAACCGTTCAGAGGTAGAGACCCGCCTGCTCTGCAGGATAGTCCTAGCAAATGAGAGAGCCCTCCTCCCCAGGGGATAGATGGCCAGCCCAGGCTGCAGCACACAGGGGCTGGGAATGGATAAGGACCACCCTAGTGCAGTAAGTAGACAAAACAGAAAGGGCCAGGAAAGGGTGGGTGTGGACAGGCAAGGGCAGGAGGAATGCATGTGGAGGGACAAAAACAGTGCACAGAGTCAGGAGAACAGCCCCAAAGCAAAACCAGCAGTGGGAAGGAGAGTCCGGGGTGGCCAGACACACACCACAGGGCACACGACCAGGAAGAAGAACCCCCACCTGAAACACAGGTGGACAGAGCTGTGACAACTGAAGACAGCACACAGGTTGCAAAAGAAAACACGCAACCTGAAACAGACTGCCCCAGAGAATACCCCAGAGGCAATACAGGTGCAAACAACAGATGAGCTAAAGGTGAAATCCCCCCCCCCCCACAGAAAGCAATGTCCCTGCGCAAGTCACAATGCCAAGTGATGTGACTGAAATGGTAAAGGCAAATTAAACCTCTGAGGCAGAAAAAGAGTGTGAAGAGAACAAGGACACATTTACAGCTTCCCTGGAGCAGGTACAAAATAGGCACCATCTGGACTTGTTACATACGTGTCCTGTTTCAGAATTACCCCCTAAATTTATGCATCACTTAAGGAATGGCAAATATGTAAAGGTCACACATATAACTAAAAATGGACAATGTCTTGATCTGCTTAAGGACATTCAGATCATTTTAGAAGTATCTCACACATAGCAGGATGAATTTGTGTAGATTAGCTCCAAGTGTAGGGGCAGTTTCAGAAAACCGCTATTCACATATCTAGATGTCCGGGATGAAGAGATTTGAAGGGTGGATGGTTTTGGTGTGGTTCCATTGCAGCCAAAAAAGTATATAGTATGTTCCATGCGAGTTTTTGACCTCCTCTGAGCCATGCAAAACTTTGATAAAAGTGCTCTTAGGGGAGGAGCCTAGTGGCTAGAGCAGTGATCTGGTCATAAAAAAAAAACCAGCGTTTGATTCCCAAAGGCACGCCTTGGGCAAGTCACTTTACCCTCTGAAGCAAGGCCTGGCGTTCTACTTCCAGGAGCACCTTGCCAAGAATCCCCACTGACCCAATGGCACGTATTGCATTGCATTATGGGAGGAGTGGTCTAGTGGTTAGGACAAGGTACTTCAGGCCGGAGGGCCGGGGGTTCAAGTCCCACCTGGGGACAGCAATCTCAGGCCGGAGGGACTGGGATTTCTAGTCCTATAGGCACTCCTTGTGGTCTTGGGCAAGCCACTTAACCCTCCATTGCCCATGTTCCCTGTAAGTATTAACGTATGTGTGTCATATCCCCTCGTGTTAAATGTATCCCCCAATTGACCGCTTTGACCCGGTGAAAAGCGGAATATAAATACAGCTAAATAAATAAATAAATAAATTTCTAAAAGAAAGAATTGAGGGGATAATTGTTCTTCATATCTTATTTTCTGATCTTGCTATTAAACTGTTAAAAAAATGTTTTGTGGTTTCAATGCTTAATTGATTCCAATTTTATACATAATTTCTTGAAATGGGGCCCCGATACGTGCAATTGCTGGTACTTACATATGAAAGCTGCCAAATCACCGCTTAGAGGTAAATTTGTCACCCCGTCTATGTTGTTGTTGTTGTTAAGTGCCATCGAGTCGGAGTCGACTCATGGCGACCCTCTGGATAGCTATCCTAAATTGTGTTCGGTCTTCAGTCAGGCGGCTCATTGTTGACAGACTAGTACCCGTAGCTGCTGTTATTGTATCGATCCATCTCATTGCTGGCCTTCCTCTTTTGCGTTGACCTTCTATCTTGCCAAGCATGATGTCTTTCTCTAATGATCTCTCTCTCCGCATGATGTGTCCAAAGTATGAAAGTCGAAGTCTTGTCATCTGAGCTTCTAAAGAAAGCTTAGGTTTGATCTCCTCTAGTACAGACTGGTTTGTTCTTCGGGCAGTCCATGGTATACACAGTATTCGCCGCCAGCACCATAATTCAAAGGCATCAATTTTCTTCCTGTCTGTCTTTTTCACTGTCCAGCTTTCACATCCATATGATGTTATTGAAAATACCATGGCTTGAACAAGTCGAATCTTTGTATGGAGAGAGACATCTCTGCTCTTGAGAATCTTATCTAGGTCTTTCATAGCCATTCTGCCAAGAGCAATGCGTCATCTGATTTCTTGACTGCTTGTTGCTTCTTTATTGATAGTTGATCCAAGTAGGTTAAAGTTATTCACGATTTCAATTTCTTCTCCTTCGACGATGAACCTGTTGATTATGCCAGTTGTCATGATCTTTGTCTTCTTTACATTAAGGTGCAGGCCCATTTTGAGACTATGTTCTTTGATTGTGAGAAGCAAATGTTTCAGATCTTCTTCACTTTCCGCCAGTAATGTGGTATCATCAGCATAGCGAAGGTTGTTGATGAGTCTTCCACCAATCTTCACACCTCTGTTGTCTTCATACAATCCTGCTTCTCTGATGATTTGTTCTGCATATAAATTAAACAGGTAGGGGGAAAGTATGCAGCCTTGTCTTACACCTTTGCTTATTTTAAACCATTCTGTTTCTCCTTGTTCCGTTCTAACTGTTGCTTCTTGATCAATGTACAGATTGTGCAAGAGAACGATCAGGTGTTCTGGTATACCCATGCTTCTTAATGTGGCCCAGAGTTTCTCATGGTTTACACAGTCAAAAGCTTTGCTATAGTCGATAAAGCACAAATAGATATCCTTTTGGTATTCTTTAGTCTTTTCAAGGATCCATCTCACGTCCGCAATGATGTCTCTCGTTCCTCACCCTTTTCTGAACCCTGTTTGCACTTCAGGTAGTTCTTGTTCCAGGTATGATTGTAGTCTCTTTTGAATAATCTTCAGTAGAATCTTGCTGGCATGTGGGATCAGAGCGATTGTGCGATAATTTCCACAGTCAGTTGGATCACCTTTCTTTAGTATTGGTATAAACACAGATCTTTTCCAGTCAGTTGGCCAAGATGCTGTCTTCCATATTTCTTGGCAGAGCCTTGTAAGTACGGTAATAGCTGCATCAGATTGCTGTAATACTTCTATGGGAATGCAATCAATGCCTGGTGCTTTGTTCTTTGATAAGGCTTTCAATGCTGCTTCAACTTCTTCTTTCATCACCAATGGTTCCAGATCATAAGGTACAGGTTGAAATGGCTGTTGGTCCACTTGATCTTTATCATATAAAAACTCTGTATATTCCTTCCATCTTTTCTTGATCTTCTCAGCATCATTCAACATAGAACCTTGAGCATCTTGTAACATTCCAATTCGAGGCTGGAACTATTTCTTTAACTCTCGTAGCTTTAGGAAAGCTGATCTTGTTCTTCCTTTAATAGTTTCTGCTTCTATTTCCTTGCATGCGTTATTGTAGTACTTTTCCTTGTCCTGTCTTGCTGCACGTTGGAAATCTCTGTTGAGTTCTGTGATTGTCTTTCTTTCTCCTCTGGCTTTAGCTTCTCTGCGTTTCTGAGCAATTTTCAGAGTTTCTTCCGTCATCCATTTAGGCCGTTTTTTCTTTTTTACCTTTTGTAGAGACTTCTCGCTTTCTTCCAACACAACCTTCTTGATGTCATTCCATAACTCTTCTGGAACTCTATCATTTGTATCTAAAGCAGCAAATCGATTTTGCAGGCAGTCTTTAAATTCCAGTGGTATATTCTCAAGGTCATATTTTGCTGCATTCATGAGTGGTTTGCTCTTTTTCAGTTTTAGCTTGAGTTTGCATACTAGTAGTTGATGATCTGTACCACAGTCAGCTCCAGGTTTTGTCTTTGTTGATGTTATAGAGCTTTTCCATCGTTGACTTCCACAGATGTAGTCAATTGATTTTTATACAATCCATTGGGTGAAGTCCATATGTACAGTCGCCGCTTGTGTTGCTGGAAGAAGGTGTTCGAGATGAATAGATCGTTGGTCTTGCAGAATTCTATCAGTCTTTCTCCAGCTTCATTTCTGTTGCCAAGTCCATATTTTCCAACTACTTTGTCTTCTTCTTTGTTGCCAACCTTTGCATTCCAATCACCCATGACTATCAGGATATCCTGTTTGCATGTTCTGTCAATTTCAGCTTGTACTTGTTCATAGAACTCTTCAATTTCATTCTCTTCTGCAGCTGTTGTTGGGGCATATACTTGAATTATAGTTGTGTTGATAGGCATTCCTCGTAGACGAATAGAGATTAAGCATTCGCTGACTGCATTGTATTTCATTACAGTTCTTGCAAGTTTCTTCTTTATTATAAATGCAACACCATTTCTTCTTTGTCTTTCATTTCCAGCATAGTAGACCATGTGATCATCTGATGCAAAGTGCCCGATGACAGTCCATTTCAGTTCGCTGACACCCAACAGATCAAGTTGTACACGTTCCATTTCATTCTTGACCACCTCCAACTTCCCTTGGTTCATGCTTCGTACGTTCCATGTTCCAATGTGTAAGACATCTTTACAGCTTCTGACTCTCATTTCATGCGCAGCTACATCAGCAGTCAGACGTCCCGAGGGCTTTGATCCAACCACATCATAAATGCTGGCTTTACTCTGAAAAGTCTTCAGCTCTTCCCCAGTAGCTAGTTGAGTGCCTTCCAACCTGGGGGTCTCATCTTCCAGCACTACAGCACAATTTGTTTTGTTGTAACTATCCATTGGGTTTTCATGGCAAGATACAGAAGTAGATTGCCGGGCCTTTCTTCCGCGCAGTTTAAGTTTGGTGTTGTTGCCGTTGTCACAGAAATGTGATCCTCCGCCGTCAACACTATCCCATTCTGCTGCTGCCCAGATGGGTGGTTTGTCTTGGTCTGGCATCTCAGCTGAGACCTGTCCATCTTGGGAGACCCTGCCAGTAGTTAAACTACCAATAGTTTAGCTCTCAGCATCACTGATGCACACAAGCCCTCACGACAAGCTGCAAACCAAGTGAGGGCTATGTGGAAGCCGTCAAACCCGTCTATGTGGAAGCTGTCAAATGATGTCGCTCTTTCTCTCTAGGTTTCCTTTAATGAAATCTCTGCTCTCACTGTGTGCGCCAGCAAATACCCATATCGTTGCTGTGCCCTTCTTTTTTTTTAAAATTCTTTATTTATGTTTTCAGAAAAAGTTACAACAGAAAAAGCAAACAAGGTTACAGTTAAAATAATACATCCTTTTGAACCTAAGGAAAAAAAAAAGACCGTAGCAACCACCCCCCAACACCATCCCCTCGCCCCTCTTCAGGCAGCCATCCTAGAAAGGGACTAGAAAAAAAGAAGAAAGAAGAGAGGCTTACAAGGGCTATAGTATCACAAAGGTTGCTCTATACCGTGTGCAAAACATAATTGATTGATTACCCCCTAAATCACAACATATTGTGCTTTTGATATATAACCATATAGGGGTTTTCCATTTAAGCATGGTAGAAGGCATAGGTTGTACCATGACGTGGCATCTGCTCATATTTACAACATAAACATAATCGATTCCACCATGCATGCCAACTGAGATCTGCAGTGTGTTTCCAATTGGCAATTACGAGATGCAGTGCCACTCCCATCATAAAGTCAACAAGGAAATGACAATCCCTCTGTAACGACGAGATGCCAGTTGCTGAACGAAAAACAATAATAGACCAAGAGAGAGTGGCCCTGAATCCCAAGACCTCTTGGATTCGGTTCCAAATCGAAATCCAGTAGGACTGAACATTAGGGCAATCATAAACCACATGCCTTAAGGTGACAACATCCCTCTGACATGACCAACGCAAATGTCCAATTGACTTATCCCACTTGGAAGCCTTTATCAGGGTAAAATGAGCTCTGTGCGCAAAAATGTATGATGCCTTGGAAATAGAGGTGGATTGAGAAATTCTAATTAGCTTACCCCAAAATTTCCCCCATAAGAACATAAGAACAAAAGATATGCCATACTGGATCAGACCAAGGTCCATCAAGCCCAGTATTCTGTTTCCAACAGTGGCCAATCTAGGTCATATGTACTGTCATGATGTGGGCACTGATAAAGCTGTTTTTAAGAAAAGAAATCCTGTTTCTAGAGGAACTAGATGTGCAGTTACCTCCAGGCACAGCTAGAGGGAGCAGGAACAGACATACTGGACTTAATGAACCTAAGCTCACTGATGACCTGCAGCTGAAAGGGAACCAGGAAGTCAGCAGTAGCCGTTCACTTTAGAAGCCAGAGCAGAATGCTTCTGGACAGAAGAAGGAGAAGGAGGATGAGAGAGAGGAACAGAAGGAAGGAGTAGAGCTGGTAGTAGAAGAAGGAGAAACAGCAGAGAAGCCTGGAGGCTACCAAGGACATAAGCCTGGTTGCTGTGAAAGAAGCCAAGCTGGGAGCTGGAGGAGAAACAGACCTCACAAGGTGGGAAGCCAGAAAGCCCAAACTGAACCTGTTGTGCAAGGGGAGTTTGGTGGAAGTTGCTCCAAGGTGAGAGTGTCTGCCACGCCTAGTTCCTATACTCTGCCTGTTTGTAGCGTAGAAAGAAGAAAGCCAAGAACCAGAGAGAAAGGTTCTGACAGAAGCTTATATCTAGAGGATCATTGCCCAGCTTCACCTATTCAGAGGGAAAAGCATTTTTATAAGCAACAGAGGTTTTTTACTCAGTGAGCCAAGGTATGAGGCATTGAACATTAACTGTAATGATTGTACTGCTAAAAGCTATGCTAAAAGAAGTATTCCTCCTATGAGAAACAAGAGTCAAGACTGGTTTACTAAACTACCGCCAGCCTTAAGAGTCCCTGGTTATGTGAAGCCAAACTCCCAAGTTGTAGATTACCATGCTGAAATAGACAGGGACAGTGGAAGCTCCTTGAATCAGTACAGGGGAGAAGAATTGATGGAAGTAGATTCTCCCAGCACTGTTCCCTTACCTTTGCCCGAGGAAATGGAATGTGATTGGTGCACTGCCTATGCTCCAAAGTCTGTGTGTTCCACGTACCACAGAAGAATAAATGAAATATAATTTGATGTTTATTATACTGAATATTACTATGAAGAAAACCTGCCTTAAACTGTGAAGTAACAATTAACTACCCAGTGAATATTGGTACCTTTGAAAACAAAGGACTGTTTCTGTTATCTAAAAATATCTCTTAGTTGAACCTTGCTTTAAACGGGGAATAAAAGCCTTTATTACCCTACACTTGGACTCTTTGTTCATTAACAGTGCCACATAGTGGCGTATAATCTTTGTGTCACCGGGAACCGAGTGACAGTACCTAGCAGTTTCCCCAAGAGACGCAAGTTCCACAATGCTTGTACTGGGTCAAGCATTGATATCTTCGGTCACTTCTTAATAATGGTTTATGGACCTTTCCTCCAGGAACTTGTCCAAACCTTTTTTAAACCCAGCTACACTAACAGCCTTTACTACATCCTCCGGTAACAAATTCCAGAGTTTGATTACACATTGAGTGAAAAAATATTTTCTTTTATTAGTCTTAAATAGTTTACCCTGTAGCTTCATTGCATGTCCCCTAGTCTTTCTATATTCTGATAAGGTAAACAATCGATCTACATTTACCCGTTCCACTCCGTTCATTAATTTATAGACTTCTATCATATCTCCCCTCAGCCGTCTCTTTTCCAGGTTTAAGAGCCCTAACCTTTTTAGCCTTTCTTCATAGGAGTATCCTTCCATCCCCTTTACCATTTTGGTGGCTCTTCTCTGTACCATTTCTAAAATCGCTATATCCTTTTTAAGATACGGCGACCACAATTGCACACAATATTCAAGGTGCGGTCTCACCATGGAACGATATAGAGGCATTATAATATCTTTTGTTTTATTTTCCATTCCTTTCCTTATCATACCTAGCATTCTATTTTCTCTCTTGGCCGCCGCTGCACACTGGGCCGAGGGTTTTAACATGGTAGCCACAATGACACCTAAATCTTTTTCCTGGGTGGTGGTTCCTAATGTGGAACCTTGCATCGTGTAACCATAGTTTGGGTTGTTCTTCCCTAGGTGCATAACCTTGCACTTGTCCACATTAAGGGGGGTGTTTACTAAAGTGCGTTAGTGCAATTCACGTTAGGAGCCGCGGTAATGACAGAAAACCCAAATAAGGACATGGGCGGTACAGCATCACCACTAACGCGCGTTAAAAAAATTAACGAGCGTTACCAGGCGTCGTGGTGCGTTACTGCGTGTTAATCGTAAGTAGACGTACAGACACAAAGCACTGAAACAGAGCTGTAGCACAATGGTTACAGTACTGACCGCTGTTACAGGCAGCATGGGTTCGAGTCCCCAGTGTGCCTAACGCAGAAGGCTGGCCCAGGCATCACCCTGTGCATTATGGAGGGAATGAGGAGGCATGCTTTTCCGTACGTTGAGTATTGCTGTCAGAAACACCCTCGGAGTGTGCCTAGCTACGTGCGAGGGTGCGTGCGAGGTTGCGTGCGTTGGTACATGCGTAGCCCCGTGCGTAGCTGCGCGCATACAATCGTGTGTGGGAACGTGTGTTTTTACGTGCGTGGGTACGTGTGTTTGTACCAGTGTGGGCATCTTATTTTACAGACTCTGTAGGGTGTCTTGCACCTATGCATTATGCTAACAGATGTACGTGTGATGGCCTATGGTTTATCAGAGCCTGTGAGCAGGTGCTGGAGTTTCACAGGGTTGGATTGCGCCAGTCACACCCATGATGCACTGCACATGCAAATCAGCTGTCCACAGATACACACCATGGGGAATGCACCCCCACAGCACCTCGGCCTGGTAGGGGGAACTGACCATGTGCACCCCCACAGCACCTCGGCCTGATAGGGGGGTACCGACCATGTGTTGTACTGGCACAGAGTAGCTACACACCGTCACATTGTGCGGGTACTGTGCTCACCCTGAGGGTGCAGTGAGGCGCCCAGCACTAGGTCCACAGCACCGTCCATGGCTGACAGAGGCCATGGCGCAGGTCCAAAGCAGTGTTACTGTGTGAGATAGGTAGTTTCTGCAGGAACACCTTGGACATCTCTGTCTGTTTCAGTCAGGTGTAGCCCCCATGCACCACCACCACCACCCCCCTCCCCCAGAGCTGAGGGTGGCAAACAGGGTCCCCCATCAAAAGATCCACAGTCTACCTCTCTGCAAAGGTGGCAGTAGAAGGGAACATTAACCCTAGTCCTGCTGAGGAACAGACACCCCACAGCACAGTCAATGCAGCTCTGTACACAGCCATAACACAATAGCAGACAGACATGAGGCCTGGATATGATATGCTGCACCCCACCACTATCTGATATTCCCCTGGTGCAAGCCATCATACACTGCACCCTGCAAGCCAATCCATCACAACACCTACCAGCTGCAAACAGTCTGCTAGTGCCCAGTGGAGATGCCTGCACCCAGAACTGGGCTGTCAGCATACACAGCAAGCAGATACATCAGTGACTGGGCCCCAAAAGGAAACCCATATGTATCACATGAGAGAAAAATTAAATAGCACTATGGGAGTGCCTAGCCATGCTGTGGCCACTGCACAGTCAGGGTGAGAGTGATCTCCCAGCAGGACATACTGAGGTCACCCTGTCTGTGTAGGTGGTGGACGGGCACTAAATTGTGCCTGTCACTGCCCTATACCCTGTGCAGGTGCACCCTGGCCAGGCCACCCTGTCCGGCCTATACCCATGGTACCTTGCTCCTCATTATGCACATTGGCAACCCAATACTGACAACATTGCTGGCAGTGTGGGCTGTGGAAGGTGTTTGCAGCCACCACACACTGGATAGACAGACAGCCACCCCCACACCTATGCCAGCATTGTGCTACTATAGAGGTGGTCAGCAGCCATACCCACCACACCAGTCCTGGGCATAGTACAGGCATGGATATGGTACACAAGACTGTTGGGGGTCACTCCCCAGGGCGGTAAACACTGTCAGAGACCAGACCTTCAGCGCACACCGCAGACATCAGAATGATTGTTATGGTGGAGCTCAATGAGCAAAGTGTGCTTAACGTAGGAATTGATATCTGCCAGTTATCATAGGAAACATTTGATAGCTGAGTACCATATACCCAGGTGTAGGGTAGCATTGCTAAGGTATGCAAGTGCTAGTATTGGGGGATACAGGCAGGGCCCAATGTCCTGCCTCTCCAGGAGGCATTGGCCAATGGGGCCTGTGGGTGGGTGGGTGGGTGTGTGGGTGTATCTGGCCCTGTTGGCTTCTGCTTTATGGCAGAGTTCCCAAACTCCAGCCCTGGTGTTCCAAACACTGTTCGGGTTTTCATGCTGTCCCTCATAAATATGCATGAGCTACATCTGCATACCATGGGGGTGGTGCATAGATATGTAGCACAGGCAGCTTTAGTGGCGGCAGCACGGAACCTGAATGGTGTGGGGCCCTCCAGGACTGCATTTGCGAGACTCTGCTTCTGGTGTCTGTGTTTGGTGTGGTAAAATATAGGCGTTGTAACCATGCGTATGGTCTCTGCAATAAAGGGGTGTCTTTACTATCACTGTTTAGTGGTGGGTAAAACTATGGGGACTGGGTTGGTAGAGGCCCCAGATGGGATTTGAACCTGTGACTCTCTGTCTTACAGGCACTGGCTGTGTCCATTACACCACACTGTGGCCACAGAGACAGTGTAGTCCCTGGAGATAGAAAACCTGGCCTGATGCGTCAGAAATCCTGCTCTGCACAATTTTACTGTGGCCTCATTTACCTTGTATGGGGACAAAGGTGCACATAACCCTCAGAAAAGGCCTCAGAAAAAGGGGGCACACACCCATACCCGAGCTGGGCAACAATGATATCATTGGGCAACAATGATATCATTGGGCAACAATAAATACCACTCCCAGGAAAGCTCCGATGAAATGAAATGCTTTTTGAAAGGGTGTACGGAGCGTGGACCCTTCCAAACATCATTCCTTCTTTTTGGAGCTTTCCTGGGAGTGTTTTTATTGTTGCCCATTGCTATCACTGTTGCCCCGCTTAATTATACTTTTTACACTGTTTCTTGTGGTCATTTTGAGGTTTTATTTGAGGGTTTGTTCTGTGCACATGTATCACACTGCTCACGTTTTGTTGGTTTCCCTGGTTTTGCTGTACATTGCTGACAGCTAAATGGTTTCTCTCCCCTTTAACGGCAGGTTTTCATTCGCGTTGGAATAGTGCTGTGAATTTCAGCGCGTTAGTGTGAGGGGAGCCTCTCCACGCCCACTCTCCGCCCATTGACCCCTTCTCTCCGCCCACTCTCCACCTTCTGCGCTGTTTTAACGCGCGGCGGGGCTTTACGATCGTTAACCATGGTTAACGCGCGTAGTGTGACATTAACGGTCGTTGGCGCGTGCGTACGCGCGTTATACTGCACTTACGATCATTAACATCATACAACGCGCGTTATTCACGTTTAACGCACTTTAGTAAACATGCCCCTAAATTTCATCTGCCATTTTGATGCCCAGTCTTCCAATTTATCAAGATCCTCTTGCAATTTTTCACAATCCTCTTGGGTTTTAACAACTTTAAATAGTTTTGTGTCATCTGCAAATTTGATAACCTCACTCGTTATTCCATTTTCCAGGTCATTTATGAATATGTCAAAAAGCAGCGGACCCAGCACAGATCCCTGGGGTACACCACTATTCACCTTTCTCCATTGGGAAAATTGTGAGTGCAAAGGAGGAGCGTGACTCTTGCAGGTGTAGAGGGGGACAAATGAAGCAAGAGAATAGAGCAGGTTTGGAACAGACTGCTTTATTGAAGATGGTCCCAGGCGAGTTAAACTGAAAATACTCCTCTATGGCCACTAGAATGGTTTCATGAAACTCCTGATTGCTAAGAAGAGTTCTGTCGAAATGCCATCATGTATGAGATGAGCAGTACATTGAGTCTTATAGGGAGAATGAGATTGCAGCATGATCAGAAATATGAGCAGTGTAAATATTGGATTCACTGACTCTGGAACACAGTCCCTTAGAGACTAGGAAAAAATCTATACTGTCGCGCCCTTCCCCCTGACGAGGTGAAGGGGGAGCGAATGTCACTTTCAAACAACTCCAGAGCAGAGGCTTTTGGGAGTTGTAGTATTTAGAGCAAATGTAGTTGTAATCAAAGGCTGAGCCGAGAGTTGAAAGCAAATGCAGGAATATTTTTATTAGCCTCCCTTAATAGCGGGAACTTCAAAATGAAGCTTGATATATCACGTGTACAAAAATCCACAAGAAACTCAGGTAAGAAAATGCTCTTGCTTACTTCAGCAGACAAAGGTTACAAATAAATGCTTCACTTCCCAGTGCTTTAAATCAACTCAAAATGTTCATTGAAACTTCAATGCAAACAACTTCCAGCAAATAAACTTTTCTTCTTTTGTTTCAGAGCTTTAAGGGTTTTAATCAGTTGTCCAGAGACTTCCAGCAGCACTCCGGTGCAAGTCTCATTTAGGGCAGCAAGCACACTAATTAAAACTTCTTAGCTCTGTAAAACACCATGCATATCAGAGAAATGGAATTTTCTTCAAACATATATTTTCCAAACACTCTTATTTCACTATCAGGGATAACTCAAATTCCATAGCCTCCTCTGGCTCACTTAAAAGAATATTTTCCCCGATGTCCATTGACTCACATTCTGAACAGGACTGTTCTGTGACGTCGTCAGCAAACAGCTGTTCTTTCCCTCGGTGCACAGAACTGTTCTCTCCACTGATTACTTCCTGGTCTTTCAGCATACGTTGAACCAGTTTTAAAACATTTAAACCTTCTTTACTGAGAGGCTTCCTGTAACCCTGCTTCTGGTTAAACTCCTGGAGCTGGCTGTGAGGATATCCTTCCCTCCACTGGCTGTCTGGGAACTCCTCCTGAGACCTTTGGCTAATAACTTTAGCAGCAATACCTTTTGGAGGTTTCTTTAGCAGTGCTTCCCTGCTCCTTCCCTGGCCATGCTGTTTCCTGGTTAAAGCAGCCCTCTCGTCTCTCTTCCTCCTGCAAGCATGTAACTCTTGCTCTAAATGAGGCTCCCTTTCAGACTCCTCCTCTGAAACAGAGTCAGCTCTCTTCCTCTCGTGTCCTGGCAATCTCCCTGCCTCTCCTTGGATTCTCCTTCCCTGGCGTGGGGATCCTTGCAATCTTTCCAGACCTGGCAATCTCCTTGCCTGTCTTTGCAATCTCCCTTCCTCCCCTGGGAAGCTCGAGACTCTCTGCAATCTTGCCAATCTCCTTTCCTCCCCTGGGAATCTCCTTCCCTGGCCTGGGGATCTTGAGAAACTCCTTTCCTCTCCCGGGAGTCCTGAGAATCTCCTCAGTCTCGTGAGTCTTTCTAATCTCTGTTCTCTGGGGCTTATAAACATGTGACTGGCTGGTATCTTTCCACCTCGCCCCCAGCTGTGCTGCATTACCACCCTCAGTTGCTATGGAGCTGGGGCGTGGCTTTTGGACAACAACCTTTGACAGGTTCTTTTTTTCAGCCTTAGCTGCACTTTTAAACTGAGCATTTTTTCCCCTTTCCCTCTGACTAGGGGAAATTGCCTGTACTTTTTCTATCTCTCTAGGGACCTGGCCGTCTTCGCCATCACAATACGCAATACCGAGTTATGAGAGGGAGAGAAAAAAGTATATTCTTTATCAACAGGATGCTGCAACCACCATATATCTACTAAGCCTAATTCTTGCATTAGTAACAAAAGAACAGGGTGTGCTTTGGGGACTTTACTAGTTCTCACAGGTTTCCTGTCCAACAAGGGGTCTAACGTGAGGTTGAAGTCTCCCCCCATGATAGTCAGGTATCTGGACACCTCTTGCGCCAGAGCCGCTATGGAGCTAAAAAAAGTAGGGCAGTCCACATTGGGGGCATAAATATTGATGAAGGCCAGTTCAGTGAGTTCTATCTTAATAACAGCCATTGCCCAGCGCCCTTCGAGATCAGATCTGGTTTGCAGCACAGTAGGGGATAGAGATTTCCTTACTAGAATGGCTACCCCATTTTTCTTATGATTTGCAGCTGAGAAAGCTATAAATGTGAAGGATTTCATATCTAATTTTAAAGACTCCCTTGCATTCAAATGTATTTCTTGGAGAAATAGGATGTCAGCATCTTCCTTGCACCCATATGACAATATTTTTTTCTCTTAATGGGATTGTTAATGCCCTTAACATTCCGTGAGACTATCTTAAAGGAAGACATAGACACAATATAGCACACAGTGATGTACAATTGTTACAGAAGCAAACCAGGATATAACAAAAAATTTACATTGTTTATCTACATCTTTAAAGCAACCCATAATTGAAGCAGCATTAATAACCCAAGGGAAAAAACACAAGCAGAAATACCACACCTTGACCATAGTCCTTATAGAAGATCTCCCCCAAAAAAACGTGATTCTAAATACCAAAGGCCACCAAAACCGTTGGGGCTATACCGAACTCATAAACTTAGTGGGTGAGCACAAAAGGACAAGACAGGCATGGAGGGTATAACCAAATAATTCACTTCTTCTCCTCTGCCATTAAAACTCCCTGCGCTATCCATTAACCCACAAACTAGTGTGACTTCCCCAAACGACAAAGCTCTAAAACTCTAGAGCAGAACGGTCCCCTCCCCTAGGTCAGCATGCTCGCAAAAAGATAAATGTAAATAAATGAGGGCCATCTTATCTTTCAATGCCCCAACACCTTCTGATCTAGCCCGAAAGCCACCAATGACGAGAAAAAAGAGAAAGAAAGAAGAGAACAGCGTGACCAGAGCAATACCCTGGAGCTGCCCCAAAAGAGACAGAATGAATGTCACTCCATTAGGATTCAAATCATGACTTCACAATCTTAAATCAGTTAAAGCTCCCACAAAAGGAAAATTAAGGAAACTCTACAAGCGTATATCCACCGCTGAGCAGGGCCGGCCGGTCCCTTGAGCAAGAATGTTGTTTGCACAGGGCCCCTCGTTTCAGGGGGCCCCGTGCAAACAACATTCTGCCCATCAGTCACTTTAAAAGAAAAAAGAAACTTTGCTGCTGCCGCTGGCCGCCGTGGTGTCAGTGTCTCCCAGCAGGCCCCCCCCCCCCCCCCATCTCCGGCTGCCTGGCAAAGCCCGCCTCAATCACTCTCCTCGGTGCGGCTTTCAGAGCCGCGAAGGGAGAGTTTCCCTCTCCTCTCGTCTTCTGTTTGTTAGGCTCGCTGGGGCTGATGGGACTTTCATGTAGAAGGGAGCGGATGCTAGGTGGGGCTGGAACTAGAAGGGAGCTGATGTTGGAGGAGGATTAGAATGGGATGGAGCTGGGAGAGGGACATGGAGAGGGGGACAATATTTTGTGGAGGGAAGGAAACTCTACTATTGGCCGGATATTGGGAGAGTAAGTGAGGATTGAGGATGGAGGGGTAAAATTTTAGTGGATGAAAAAGGAATGAGGAAAGAGCAAAAGGTGAAAGATTAGTATGTTAATGCAGATGTAGAGAGAGAATGGAAAAAAACTAGAAAGAGAGAAAAAAAAGGACAAATGGACAGCAGACGATGGAGAGTTAGCAGAAGACATGAAGAAACCAGAAGAAAATGGCTGGAGCAATTGCAACTGAAAAAGAAGTGCACTAAAGGTAGAAAGATATCTCTTTATTTTGAATTTATTAACTGGAATATGTCAGCTGTGGGAAATGTGCATCATTGACGTCTGCGCTTTGTTTAGTACAAGAGGAAATTAATTTATAGTTTTATTTCTACAGTGTTGTTGTACATTCCAAGTTTGGCTTTTGGGGTTCCCAGTTTAATTATTGTCTTCCTGTTTCTAAATTGTGATTCCTTGTTTGGTGATGGTCTGTGTTCTGCAGGTGTATATATATAATATAAATACACCACCCCCGGCCTCTGGAACTCCCTCCCACTACACATCCATACAATCAAAGACTTCAAAGACTTCAGACAGCAGTCATAACTTACCTCTTCACCATGCATTATGGAGGAGACAATTCGTACCCAAATGTGTAAGCATCATGGAAATAACAGCCCATCAACTAACACAACTGGGACAAGGCCTCCCCAAGCCCATGACCACCCAGAACCAAACACAGTCCACACAAGTCCAAAGAACTCCTGTAAATAGTTATCCTGTACATAGTTACGTTCCTAAATGATTGTTCTTAAAAAGTTTTGTTCTCAAGTCAAGTTATCTTGTAAAACGTTTCTGGTCCTGTTCTCTGTAAACCGCCCCTGATCTCTGGGAGGGGAGGTATAGAAAAATGTAATAAATAAATAAAATAATCTAACAAGTTTATACTCATTCCTCTCATAATTGTTGTCTTACATGGATTTTGAATTTCAATTACAGTATTGATTTCTTTACTAAAGTTATCTGGTCTTCAAATTTGGCTCCATTTGATTATGGGTATGGGTTATGTAGTAATGTACTGTAGTAACATAGAGATACCCCTTACCTGTGGGTAGTGGTATATCCTGAACACATTGGACATCTGACCTGATTCCTCAGATGAGAGGCCTTCAATTATAGCAGCAAGGGTACCAGATGTTCTACAATCGTAATTAGGGATCAAGGTATGCATTCCTGAAATATTTTCATGGTATTGCCAAACCATAAAGATGGGATTATTGTAAGAGTCATAAATGTGGAAGCCCAGTGTGAGGTTGGGTAAGAGCTCTGAGCTGTTGTTGATCTCCTCTACTGCAGAAACAAAGCCCAGGAAGTCTTAATAATTTCCTAAATAAAAGCTGTAATGACATTTAATATCAAAAAATATAAAATCAGCATCCAACAAAAAGATGTT
Organism: Ichthyophis bannanicus; assembly: GCA_033557465.1. Lineage (NCBI taxonomy): Eukaryota > Metazoa > Chordata > Amphibia > Gymnophiona > Ichthyophiidae > Ichthyophis > Ichthyophis bannanicus. Next base: position 1,239,982,601 of record CM066031.1, on the reverse strand, counting down.
GAAACACAGAAATCAATATTAAGCTGGCGAGGACACAGTATTACGATAAGCGCCAACATCTACATAGACATCTCCAGATTAGAATTGCAGCATTTATACATCCAGGAACAGCCTAACGTGATGCTACATACTGCATGTAAATAAGCTCAGGGAATATAACTGTAAGCAATGTGATTAATGTTATATGTACTGTCAGACGGCTGCCTAGGGTGAGAACTTACACAATCTTGACGATGCATATATTCATATGATTCTTGCAAGGTATTGTGGGTATTGTAGTTCATTCCCTCCCAAACACAGCTGATGACAATAATTTGAGTTGTGAAACCAAGTGGTAAGATCAATAAAATACTTCTTTTATTGATGGGGTTTAATTCACCCAGCACATGTATGCTTGATAGCACTATAAATGAGGTTACTTGCTTGCAGTGTTTAAAATGGATAACAAAAAGTCACAAAGTAAACCAGAAACAACCTTCAGCTTGTCAGGCAATTAGCTAATGTTTTCTTAGCAAATAATTACCAAATACAAAGGCACAAAGTAAAGAATAAACTTTGCTGGTTAGGTTAACTTCTGCTTATTTTCCACGCCGATCTCAGCAGTGATTCTCCCTTGCTCACACACACAATCAGGTGCAGCCCTAATTACTATCAATGGACCAGCTGAAAGCCTTTAGCTGGCTGGCTGCTACTGTGTGAACCCAAATCCTGCTTTAAGAGCTGAGGCTCTCCTGCTATCATTATTCCTCTCTGTATAGCCTGGCCAATATGTAATCCAATTCTGATGTCCAGCCTTCCAATCTTGATCCCTGGACACTGGATCTTCTCTCACATACCTTCTGGCCTTGGTCTGAAAGTCCCTTCCACATGCAGTCTTCTCTCTTCCAGGTAGCCACTGGTGATTCCTATCTCTGCCACTCCATTCCTCTGGCTGAATCCAGTCCAATGGACTCTGCTGGCCTTTGGAATACCTCCCAGTATGAGTACTGCCTTGGAATCTCCCAGACCTTCCAATGGCCTTTCTTCTCTTCCTTCCAGAGAGTTTTCCTTCTCTCTCTATCTGCTTGGCTTGGCTTCTGTTTCTCCAGGTGATACTGGTGCTTGTAGCCGTTGCTGAAGCTCTCCCCTCTGTATCTCTTCCTAAAGCTGTTCTTGAAACTGTTGCTGAAACTGTTTCCTGAAGAAAAATCTCTATTCTTATTCTTTCCTAATGTGTGCTGCTCCCTAACACAGCGCAGCTGTGTTGAATCAAGCCCTGCCCTTTGAGATGAGTGCTTAGGGATTACCTCATAGCTCTCTTGATTGCACACACATTCTCTCACTTCAGCCCCTCTCATGGCTGCTGGAAACCTGGTGCATTCTGGACTGGTAGTCTTTTATGTGAAAACTCTGTTTTCTTGCTTCTACCAGAACTGACAGGTTGCTTGTTCAGAGTCACATCATCTTTTCTATAGCTCCTACCTGAGCTATGATAAGCTTCCTTATCACATACCCCCCTGCTTAAGTTATTACGGACTGGTTTTACTGGTGAAACTGCTTCTCTACAGTCCGTAATACCTACGAGAGTGTTATCTTCTTGAAGCTCACTTACTTCCTGACTGGGTTCAAGGTCATTATCTACAGGCCTCTCCCTCCAAGACTTAAGTACATTAATATGGTAGGTCTGCCTACGCCCTCTGGCATTTTCTACCATATAAGACACTGGGCTTACTTGTTTAACAACCTCCCATGGCCCTTTCCACTGTACCTCAAATTTTGGAGCAGTTCCTGCTACTTGAACAAAAACCTTTTCACCAATGCTTAATTGGCGGCTTTTGGCCGTTCTATCATACCACCCTTTCTGGCGAACTTGACTGTCCTGCAGGATCCTCTCAGCAACCTGCGACGTCCTTTTCAAACGTGCTCTCAAGTCACGTAGAAACAGTGGCACCTCCTGACTTCCTGGTTCAGGATCAATCCATTGTTCCCTCAAAATATCCAACAAACCCCGGGGAGCCCTACCAAACATCAACTCATACGGAGTTACACCTAGGGACACTTGAATTCTTTCCCTGCAGGCATATAAGGCAAAGGGTAATAACATATCCCATTCTTTTACCTCTCCTGCTAACCCCCTTCTCAACATTTGTTTGAGAGTTTGGTTGAATCTCTCCACCAAACCATTTGATTGTGGATGGTAGGCTGAGGTTTTCACGTGACGAATGCCAAAGGCATCCCAGACCTGGGCCCAAATATTTGGATACAAAATTGGACCCTCGGTCAGTCAACACCTCTCTTGGGAATCCCACTTCACAAAACAATTTTACTAGCTCTAAAGCTATTGTTTTTGCAGAAACATTCCCTCATGGTATGGCCCAGGGAAACCTTGTTGCCTGATCTACCATAACTAGGATGTATTGGAAACCTCGGGGCGTTTTAACTAATGGGCCTACAATATCCATGGCAATGCGACCAATTGGGTCTGTGATGATTGGCATGGGCATCAATGGCACCACCGGTGGATGAGCCGCTGTAACTCGCTGACACGCTGGACATGCAGATCAAAACTGGGCAGTTTATTTGAAGTTACCTGGCCAGTATAAATGCAAATGTTTTTGATCCAGCGTTCCTTGCATACCTTTATGACCTCCCACTGGATGATCATGTGATAGTCTAAGTACTAGCCCTTTGAAAGTTGTGGGTACCACCAATTGTTTACGTATGGGCACCATTTCTGGGTCCTGACTCTCTCTCTATATAATATGTCATTATCTAGTCTGAATCTGGGCAATTCCTCCCTGACCTCCTGAGCATACTTAAAAACTCGGGTGAGAGCTTGATCAGCTCGCTGCTCTTGTGGAAAGTTAGGAAACTTTGCCACCAACTCAGCTGGCACCCAGGGTAAACTTTGACCAGCTAACATCTCAGCCCTACCCTGTGCTCTGCAAAGTCTCTCACGCCTCTTTTGTGCTGACAACTTTCTGACTTTACCAGATGATGGGGTTATGAAATCATCATGAGAGGGTAAATCTCCTAATAACTCTGCCTGCGCTCCCCCTCCTCCTTCTGCTGGCTCTCTAACTTAGCCTGCGAGCGGGTTGGATACAAGGCCCCTCTTATTACCCATAGTTTGGCCTTCTGGAAGCTTAACCCATCTTTTTAGCTAGGGACTGAGGACTTCCAAAGAAAGGCCCGGGAGCTATTTCCATTATTAAACCTTCTCCCCTCCTTCTTTCCTAGCCCTTTCACTAGTTCCTGCTTAAATCTTGGCCAGTTCCTTTCCTAGGACCAAATCAAAGGGTAGCCTAGGCACCACTGCTAATAGGACTTTCCTCTTGTTCCCCCAGGCACTTAACCTTAAAAACCTATAGTGGGATATGATGTTGCAGCACCATGAATGCATCTGATGTGAACTTGGCTTTCAGGGGTTCTAGGCACAAATCTTTCTTGGGCCTCTATCCTCTTCCAAAGTCTTTTTGACATCATACTCTGGTCTGCCCCAGAGTCTAATAATGCATTTGTGGTAATTCCTTGCACATCAACCATCAAAAGAAATCCTTCCTTGGGTTGTTTTAAATCCAGACCCATTAAACTAGTGTGTGTCTGGCATCTCTTCTCTAAGTGTCCCACTTTTCCACACTTGAAACATTTTTTTCTATTCAACTGTGTCATCTGGTTTGATACAGTACATTCATTTTCTGAAACATTCTTAATTATTCTCTTTTCTAATACAGCACATCTAGCCTCAGCATCCATCTTTAGAGGGCCACCCATTCTATGGCAAGCCTGCGTGGCTTCCAAGAATCTCTCTGCTAGCATGGTTGCCTCTCCAAGATTTTGGCAATTTTGCTGTATAAGAAAAACATTCAAATCTTTAGGTACCCCAAGCATAAACTGTTCCAGCATTATAATATCTAATAACATTTCTACTGTCTTTTGCTCAGGCTCTAACCATTTTACAGCTAGACTTCTAATTCTCTGACTCAGAGCCCTGGGTGTCTCACCCACTTTCAATGTAACAGCTCAAAACATTCGCCTATACTCTGAAATAGACAACCCTAGGCGATCTCTAATAGCTGCCTTTACATCCTTATAAATCAAAGCCTGGGCTGCTGGCATTGCTCTGTAAGCTGCTAGTGCCTCACCAGTTAATGAGGCTGCCAGCCTTACTGCCCACTGGGTCTCTGGCCATGCTAAAGCCTGTGCCACTCTTTCAAAAGACTCTAGAAAATCATCAACATTATCTTCTGGAGTTAATTTCCCAAAATTAAATGCCCCAATCCCTTGATTGAGTCCCACAGTGTTCACATGTGGTGTACCAGTACTAACTGCTGGTCTTGCATCTGTTCCACTTTGGCTCTGCAGCTGAACTAGAGCTTGCAACAGATCAAGCACTGGTTTCTGCTGTTCCATTAAGGCCTTCATAGCAGTGTCCTGGGCCTGCTGTGATAGCTCCTGCTGTTTGCTGAATTGGGCTGCCATCCACTGAGCCATCTCCGTCGGATCCATCTTGACCCCTGCAAGAAAAGAAAAAAAAAAAACCAAAGAGCAGCACCTTCTAACCAGGTGTGGGTTTTTTTTTTGTTTTTTTTCCAACTTTTTTTTTTTTAATTACCCCCTGTGCTTACACACATCCGCCACTAGACATGCCCAGGTACATATTACCTTGTCTCAGTGATGAATCCAGCTTTGCACAGGGTCTTTTCCTCTGGGACAGCTTCCTGGAACAACCACTTTTTCCTCCAAAGTGCAGATGAGGGAAAGAAATCTTCTTACAGCTTTAAACTTGACTTTTATTTGTAATCCACAACAAGTAAATCCTCTTGGTGCAAGAGCAATCCGAAAAACTACGCCATTTGTCAGACGGCTGCCTAGGGTGAGAACTTACACAATCTTGACGATGCATATATTCATATGATTCTTGCAAGGTATTGTGGGTATTGTAGTTCATTCACTCCCAAACACAGCTGATGACAATAATTTGAGTTGTGAAACCAAGTGGTAAGATCAATAAAATACTTCTTTTATTGATGGGGTTTAATTCACCCAGCACATGTATGCTTGATAGCACTATAAATGAGGTTACTTGCTTGCAGTGTTTAAAATGGATAACAAAAAGTCACAAAGTAAACCAGAAACAACCTTCAGCTTGTCAGGCAATTAGCTAATGTTTTCTTAGCAAATAATTACCAAATACAAAGGCACAAAGTAAAGAATAAACTTTGCTGGTTAGGTTAACTTCTGCTTATTTTTCCACGCTGATCTCAGCAGTGATTCTCCCTTGCTCACACACACAATCAGGTGCAGCCCTAATTACTATCAATGGACCAGCTGAAAGCCTTTAGCTGGCTGGCTGCTACTGTGTGAGCCCAAATCCTGCTTTAAGAGCTGAGCCTCTCCTGCTATCATTATTCCTCTCTGTATAGCCTGGCCAATATGTAATCCAATTCTGATGTCCAGCCTTCCAATCTTGATCCCTGGACACTGGATCTTCTCTCACATACCTTCTGGCCTTGGTCTGAAAGTCCCTTCCACATGCAGTCTTCTCTCTTCCAGGTAGCCACTGGTGATTCCTATCTCTGCCACTCCATTCCTCTGGCTGAATCCAGTCCAATGGACTCTGCTGGCCTTTGGAATACCTCCCAGTATGAGTACTGCCTTGGAATCTCCCAGACCTTCCAATGGCCTTTCTTTCTCTTCCTTCCAGAGAGTTTCCTTCTCTCTCTATCTGCTTGGCTTGGCTTCTGTTTCTCCAGTGATACTGGTGCTTGTAGCCGTTGCTGAAGCTCTCCCCTCTGTATCTCTTCCTAAAGCTGTTCTTGAAACTGTTGCTGAAACTGTTTTCCTGAAGAAAAATCTCTATTCTTATTCTTTCCTAATGTGTGTGCTGCTCCCTAACACAGCGCAGCTGTGTTGAATCAAGCCCTGCCCTTTGAGATGAGTGCTTAGGGATTACCTCATAGCTCTCTTGATTGCACACACATTCTCTCACTTCAGCCCCTCTCATGGCTGCTGGAAACCTGGTGCATTCTGGGACTGGTAGTCTTTTATGTGAAAACTCTGTTTTCTTGCTTCTACCAGAACTGACAGGTTGCTTGTTCAGAGTCACATCATCTTTTCTATAGCTCCTACCTGAGCTATGATAAGCTTCCTTATCACAGTACAAAGAGTTACTTGACACATGCTGTTTATCATTGCTTCATGTAATTCTATTATTTTTTGAGTTCCATGTAAACCGCTTTGATTCTGGAAAGACGGTATATAATGTTTACATCCAACTGCTGCTCTCATTATGTTTGTGCCGAGTACTGGGGAACATGACGAGTTTTCCTCTCTGTACCTTCTAAATGCTTTTCAGCCAAAACAAGCATTTTCCACATTCCTGTTCATTCCCGAAGCAGATCTACACTCAGACACAACTCTGGACATCAAGGATGTTTCTGAGATCAGACTATGACATGGATGTCATCACGCCGGGGAAGTCCCTTGACCTGGCTTCTAAAATGGTTCTGGAGACATCTTTTTGCTTTTGACATATCTATGCCTGTTTTTAGATGTCCAAAGAATGAAACAGGCTTCCAGAATAACCCTCATAATATTCTTATATTCCTATAGGACCTGATTTTCAAAGGCATTTACGCGGGGAGTGCCCTTTGAAAATCCCGGATAAGTCCCTTACATGCCCAGGCGTTATGTGGTTAGCATTGTGGCGTGTTCGGGGCGTTCTGGGGTGGATCGGGGGTGGAGGAAAGGGCTAAATGGGTAAGATAGGAGACATTTTTCCTCACCTATCTTTAAGGCGCAGGGGCTAAGCGGGTAACGTCGAAAATCACTGCTACCTGTTTAGTCTCAGCGGATGCCGGTGTGTCCAGCATAACCCGGATTTTCACTTTCGCCACTGCAGAAGTGAAAATCCGAGTTAAGGGGGTCGGCGGACAAGCTATGTGCCGACGAGACGCATAGCCTGCCAACTCGAAATTGGGCTCCTATAGTCTATCTCTTAGCTTCTGGTACCTCAATGTTTCTGCCCTCGGTATACATCTGTTCTTTAGATGTTTATCCACATGGACAGTAGGGAGGTGCAAAGGCAAAACATTGTCAGTTTGTTTTCAGAAATTGTTTCCCCAATTTTCATAGATTTTTTTCAGTTAGTGTCACACATTCCTTTTAATATAATTTTGGAACACATACTAGAATTTTTAACAAGTATAAATCAGTTGTAAATTTTCCAATTTGTAGGTCATCGTGTGTTAAATCAATTTTGAGTACAGTAATTGTTTTATGGCCTGTTAATGAACTGACAATGTGCAACAAATGCCCACCCGAAATGGACAAATGAGAGACAGATTGACAGAAGGGTAGATAGAGAGGGTGTTTGCATGGCTCCAAGATTAGGATATTTACACAGAGGCGGCATCGAGAATTCTTGGTGCTGTGCCCCAGAGCTTTGGCCTTGGGGTCTATGTTTATATTACGATTTCCTTGTATATGTTCAGTTCAATATGAGGGTAAGAATCATGCTTTCTTTGAGCCAAGGCAATATTCAAATATGTTGCAGGCTTCAATAAAACACATATCTGCAGTAGTTTTCATAGAATAAACATCAGAAGACCAAGGTCATCATTTCAGGTGACATGGAAAAGACATAAAAAGGCACATGAAGAAATATTCTCATCATGGAGAGACGGCTGAATATCTGAGATGGAAGGATTTAAAGCAACTATTTTAGAATATTTTGCCTGTGTACATCACTACTGTCCAAACAGATTTAACAGGAAACAAGGGTGACTGAGAAGTTTGTGTGAACTAAGAGCCCCATGCAAAAAGCGGTCCGTCTGACCCGTCTTTGCGTCCAAAATCTGGATGAGCTGGATTTGCACCCAATTCTGATCCCATAGGAGCTAGACAGACTTGGGTGCAACAGGTTTGAATGGGCAGGACATGCCCCAATTCAGGCCCCTTGGATGCTCTGCTCCCTCTCGGTCCAAAGCTGCCATGGCTCCTGCATGGAGCCCAGTGCTGAGGTGTCCCATCATCATGGCACCAGGATGCCATGCAGGAGCCCCGATTGCCCGTAAGCTTTTTCAAGTTTCTTTTCTCCGCCGCCTGACTCCCGAAAGGGCCTGCCAAGGCTGGGGTGGGGCTGCGGGGAACCACCGCATGCTGCTCACCAGTTCTGGGTTTACTGGTGTTGATTCCCTTTCTTGTGGGGACTTATTCCACTTCTGAGATGGAATAAGTCCCCCGTCCATTCCTGCTGCCTCGGACATACAGGGCCATGACCGGATTTGGCCCTGTACATCCAGGGTCAGGGAGCCGCTTCAGCCCCACACACTCTCCTCCCTGTCGCCCCTCCCCCTCCTGTCCCAGTCCAGCGGCCCTGTACATGCGGGCAGCTTTGGACCAGGAATCGGGTCCTGAAAATCAGAGGGGGTTGGACGTCAGATCCCACTATTCGGAACTCTGCATGCCTCCCTCAGTGGTCATTATCTGCTGACACCAGCTATGTTTCTAGAGCTAGACAGTATAGATTTACAATGAAAATTACAAAATAAGTCAATAGCTTATAGAATTTAGTCAGACGATTGTTAACAATTGAGCTGTGATAGTTTCTCATCTGTTTAACTGCATATAAATATCCTTCTCACAGGCACAAACTATATCTCCATTTCACATCTGTGACTTCCTTAAAGGAAACTCATAGCTATGTTTTGGATAGAAGCTTAACCACAATGCTACTTACATTTTAATTCCAGTCAAGATAGGAGAAAGTGCAAAAGACAGAGGCTCGATTATTTGAAAACTGTGAAGAGTTACTATTCCCCCAATTATTTATTATTTATTTATTTATTATTTATTACAATTTCTTATATACCGCACTATTGTCAGCGCGGTTTACATACAACAAAATGACCATAACAAACTGTTTGGCTTCACATAGAACAGGAGAAAACAACTTGGATAACAACTTGGATAATTATGATCTCCCCATCCCTGTGGTATCCTGGGGCTGACTGCCAAATCATTGATGGACATTGGCGCTCAACAGACTTCCACAGGATGGTGCAAAGTATCAATAAAATCCAAACCAGAGGAACTCCCATCATTGAAGCTGTGAAACTGCTTATCATGTTCCTCTCTGTGACTGCGCTACGTTTTTTGGTGGACAATAGCATGCAGTTCTCGGAGACCCTCCTCACTTCTGTCTTTCGGTTATTGGCAGGTAGATCACTCCACATACATAGACTCTGCATCGACACAAAGGATAGTGAAGATAAGATGGCCCCTATATAGCTCTGCTCCCAAACCATTTATCCTCTTGGGATATATCATCCTGATCTAAGAACATAAGAACATAAGACATGCCATACTGGGTCAGACCGAGGTCCATCAAGCCCAGTATCCTGTTTCCAACAGTGGCCAATCTAGGTTATACGTACCTAGCAATATCCCCAAAGACACAGGTTCCACAATGCTTGTACTGGGTCAAGCATTGATATCCTCGGTCCCTTTTTAATAGTGGTTTATGGACCTTTCCTCCAGGAACTTGTCCAAACCTTTTTTAAACCCAGCTATACTAACAGCCCTTACTACATCCTCCGGTAACAGATTCCAGAGTTTGATTCTGTGTGAATCTGATATTAAAAATAAGCTGTTTTTGAAGTATAACTTTAAAGAAGCCCTGTCTTCATTAACTGAAAGACAAATATTAATTTGACTGAATGTTTGATGAGTACTAAAATATTACTAATCAACAACACTGTACATTGTGTGTGTAGTCAATAAAAAAGAGGTATGGATGGACAAGTTGCTTGCATGATCAGAAATTTATTAGACACAATTTTCGCAAGACAATAGGAGTTACTGGATATAGAGCATTGTTTTTAGTCATACGGCTTGATTAATCAGAGTTATTCTCCATTATTGTCTCATGAATGAACAGATAGTAAGGCCACTGGGAACAGGGAAATAGCTACAGCTCCTGAATGTAACTCACCTTGTACTTTTGAGGAGGGTGTGAGCTAAATCCAGTAATAAGTTAAAAAGTGCACCCTTCAGAATGTGGGATAATAGCACCTCTGTGTGAGGGACTCAGTGGAAACAGTCATGGTAAAATCTCCTCGGTAGGCTAGAAGGGGATGTGTGAGCATAGTGTGGGGTTGTGACTGATGGTGGTTGTGTGCTGTGTGGATGTGCCTGTTCATCTTTTTTTTTAAAAATATTTATTTATAAAATTTCAAATGATACAATAAAATAATACCCTTGTGCAGAAAGGTTGCTCCTAAAGAAAACCAAAATGGGAAATTAAAAGTACAATGAAAGGAAAACCAACTCAAGTTCATCATTTCAGGGGGATGCTTGAGGCTTAAGAAAGGAAACAAGAAATGTTTTTTGAAACCCTCAAAAGAATGGAGAGGCCGCAAATTGACTAGTCAAGATATTATAAATAGATCAACTCTAGGGCAAGCCAAGAGGAGTAAAAGAAATTGCTGCCCTTTCAGTAAAGGTTAACACGCATTAATGAAGTTAACGTGCATTAAGTGTCATTGAGTCAATGGAAATAAAAGAATTGTGGGCACATAGTGCGCGATAACGTCATAAACACACCTTAAAACCTGAGGAGACCAATTCTGTAGGTTCACGTCCGAGAAATCTGAAAGGCCTGGAGATGAACCTGATTCTGCTCCCGCAGGGGCTAGATGGTCACAAGGGAGCAGAATCACGGCAATGGGCATGGACGTCCAGGACATGCCCCAATTCCGGCACCCCGGATGTCCACGCACTTCCCCGGCTAGCTCAGCCTGGCTCCATGTAGGAGCCCCTATCGCACACACCGCACAAAATGCCCTTTTCCCTGCCACTGGACCCCTAATCGGGCCTTCCAAGGCCAGGATCGGGTGGTGGGGAACCCCCTCCGAGGTGGAATAAGTCCTCTGTCTACCTTGGTAGACAAGGACGTACAGGGCTGTGACTGGAATCGGCCCTGTACATCCGGGTTGTGAGCCCTGCCCCCAGCCCGCCCATCTCCTCTCTGTTGCCGCCCCTGCCCGCCCCCATCCAGAGCTCCCTGCACATTTCCTATGTACGTGAGGGGAGATTTCGGCAGGGAATAGGGGCCCGAGCGACTAGTGGGGATGTATGTCCAAATCAAACATACATCCCCACTATTTGTCGCTCGGAATGACCCCCTTAGTAAAAGGGCCCCTTTGAAGCTAAAAGAGTGAAAAGCTGCATAAGTTCAAAGAACATAGATTTAATGGACTGATATTTAATTCCACATTTACAGGGAATTCTAAAAAAGAACATTGCCCCTAACTTAAAGAAATCTGGCTTCATTAGCAAGAACTGACGATGCTTCATCTGGGTGTCCCTGGACATGTCAGGAAAGATCTGGTGATTTTTATTATAGAACACATGATCCTGCTTCCAAAAATATCATCTGAAAAGCTAGTCTCTAGCAGAAGATAATGCAAGAATATGCAGAACCATAGATCCCACATCAGAGATCTCTAATAAAGTAGAAACAGGTAAAAGCTGTTCAGCGTGTATGCTAAATCCACTTGTGAGTCCTGACAATTAGGTTTAGGCAAGTAATAAACATGGGCAATAGGAAGTATGTCATTAGGGGGAACTTCCAAGACTTCTATGGAGTAACTGTAGATAATTGTGGAAAATTCAAAATTTGAATATTACAACCTTAAGCATGATTTTTAAGGATTTCCACTTAGACTTCAACAATCTTATGTCATTAGACATTGCTAATTGAAGTTGGTGAGAGTCATTGACTGCTTCTGTAAACCTTTAAACTAAGAGTTTAAATGAACAATAGCAGAAGCATTCTTAGTCACTTGAGCTTGTAACTTCTGAACTTCCACGGACATAAAAGAGACTTGGGGTGCTAAAGCCTTCCTGAGACCAACAATGGCCTCCAGATAGAATCTAAAGTCACGGTATTGGGACAATTTAACGGAATCGCTGGTAAATCTGCATCTTGAGAAAGTCTTGGATCTCCTTCACTGCCAGGCTGCCCATCGAGGTGTAGTTGTGTAGTTTCTCGACTCTCTCCAAGCCATCTCAAGAAGTTCCCAGGTGTGTCTTCTAGTGGAGAGATTCTGGACACCAAAAACACCAACACTGCCATAACCTCTATCCCACACTGCTCAGCTTATCCCACTGGCTCAAAGAGGGTGACTGCAGACATTGCAAGCAGAGAGATGGAAAATTCAGGTTGCAGGAGAGTTGCTCACAGGTCTTGATTTAAAGAGGTCTCATGGCCTAAAATATCTGCAGGATCTCCTGACTGCCATGACACATCAAGCAGCTGCTGCATGGACCCTTCTTGTAGAACAGCACTCTGATATACAAAGTGGTCCATCGGTCCCGAAGAAGGTAAGAGTGTGGTCGGGGGAAGTGCTTCCCAGTTCAACCTTTCCTTTTGCAGGTAAAGACTAAGGAAATGCAAATGATGGAGAGCTCATTAGCAGCCTGCTGCCATCTTGTGTTTCCCCAACTGATGTGCCTGTAATGTGGATACCTCTGTGAGCAGAGTTTAGCTGTTTATCTGTGGTGATGTGAGCATGGAATTTCAGAGAGTGGAGGTATGTGTGATGGGTGTTCATGCTGAGATGCTTCTTTGCTGGTATTTTATTTATTTATATTCTCTTATATACTGTGCTATTCTGCATCAGTGTGGTTTACAATGAACAAACTGAAATTACATTGAACAGGGCATTATAACTTGGAGATAAGGAGGGAGGAGTGGTCTAGTGGTTAGGACAAGGTACTTCAGACTGGAGGGTCAGGGGTTCAAGTCCCACCTGGGGACAGCAATCTCAGGCCAGAGGGACTGGGATTTCTAGTCCTATTGGCACTCCTTGTGGTCTTGGGCAAGCCACTTAACCCTCCATTGCCCATGTTCCCTGTATGTATTAGTGTGTGTGTCTCGTATCCCCTCGTGTTAAATGTATCCCCCAATTGACCAGGTGAAAAGCAGGATATAAATACAGCTAAATAAATAAAGATAACTATTTTATAGGGAACATGGGCTATGGAGGGTTAAGTGGCTTGCCCAAGACCACAAGGATCACCTGTGGGACTAGAAACCCCAGTCCTTCCAGCCCAAGGTTGCTGCCCTCTAGTGGAATTTGAACCCCCAACCTTGCAGCCTGAAGTACCTTAACCCAACCACTAGGCCACTCCTCCACTCAAGTGATGCTGAGAGCTGTGTGTATATGCTGAGAGCTGTGTACAGTATATGTATGTCTGTGTGTGTGTGTGTATTAGAGGCTCTCTATGCTATCAGTGAGTCAGGTCTTCTGCATGGGTACCTATATATTTCTGTGTGTGACAATGTGAGTGCTGATACTATGCCTTGGGGCTGCGTTATGTTTTATGGATATTATATGGTATGTTTGGATGCAAGCGTCATGGGGGATGTTGACTCACCAATCTGTTATATTTTTTTGAAGGTGTGAATAAACAAGTAGATAATGGCAAGCCGGTTGATATGGTGTATCTGGATTTTCAGAAAGCCTTTGACAAGGTCCCTCATGAGAGACTCTTGGGGGTATGTTTACTAAACCGTCTTAACGTGCGCCCGGCGTTAGTGTGCAGGTTGCCATAAAAGGAGTGGGCGTTTCAGTCTTAACGTAGCAAAACGGGATTATTGTGCGATAATGTGCGCTGTGCACATTATCGTGCAATACAGGGAGCAGCGTGCGTCAACGCACGTTAATCTTAAGTAGGCACGCTGACTAGCAACTACAGCAACAGAGCTGTAGCATGATGGTTAATACATTGTCTGATGGTTCAGGGGTCATGGGTTCAATCCCCCAGTGGGCTTGATGAATACAGCTGTCTGAGGCATTACTGTTACTCACTGCTGTGTGAGGCATTTTTGTTTTTATTTTAAATCTGTGCTGCCAGAAAACACACCCTCAAAGTGCCGAAACCTAAGATGCCACATAAGGCACCCTATAAGGCATGTCAGAGGGCACATTATAAAGTGCACTGTCTGCTAAGGCACCCTATAATGTTGCCTATAGGGCACCTTATAAGGTGCTTTATAGGGCGCCTAATAAGGTGCTTTATAGGGCGCCTTATGAGGCACCTTAAGGTTACAGCACTGTAAGGGTGTTCTTGATGGCAGCACTAATTTAAATTAAGAAAGAAAATGCCTCAGACAGCCCTATCAAATAACACCTTCGTGGGATCAAACCCATAACTTCTGGCCCCACAGGCAGTGAAGTAACCAGTGGGCTACATCTCTACAGCTGCAAGCAAGCCCCTGGCTGGCTACAGAAGGACTGCAGGTCACCACACAAACTGTCTGCTGTGGTTACCAGGATAGGGTAAACCTACCCGTACCCATGATGCACTGCACATGCAAATCAGCAGTCTACAGATGATCACAAGTTGGGGTATGCACCCCCACAGCACCTCAGCCTGGTAGGGGGTACTGACCGTGTGTGTTACTGGAACAGAGTAGCTACAGACCGTCACATTGTGCAGGTCCTGTGTTCACCCTGAGGGTGAGGTGGGGTGCCCAGCACCAGGTCCGCAGCACCCGGCTTTGCTGAGATAGGCTATGCTGCAGGTCCCCATCAGTGCCAGTGTGTGATAGGTAGTACTCGCAGACACCGCTAGGATGTGCCTGCGTCCATCTGTATTTCATGTTTAGCACTTGTGGACTATGAAGCACCAAGAATAGGGCATACCCTGTGTGGGTGCCATGGTCACATGATTTAAGTGAAGGGGTGGGTGTTTGGAACCATAGCTAGATTATATATCACCCACCAACCAACCCACCCTCTGTGGCTCAGGGTGGGGAACAGGATCTCCCACCAACAGATCCACATACTACCTCCCTGCAATGGTGGCAGTAGAGGGGACCATCAACCCCAGTCCTTCTGGGGAATAGACACTCTACAGGGCAGTCAATGCAGATCTGTCTGCATCCATAAATAAGGCAATGGCAGGCAGACGGAAGGCTTAGAAATGCTCAGCTGCCACCCATAACTATCTGGCATTCTCCAACAGCAAGCACGGTGAGTCTCCAGCAGCTGCACCCTGCAAGGTGTTCCAACCATACACATACTAACTACAGACAGTCTGCTGGCTAGTCCATAGTACATGTTCCTGGAGGAGATGTGTACACTCAAAACTAGGATGAGAGCACACCCACCAAGCAGATAAGTCAGTGATTGGGGCCCCAAAAAGAGAACCCATACATATCACTTGAGAAAAACACTATATAGTGCTATGGGGGCACCTAGCCATGCCATGGTCACTAATCAGTCATGGTGAGAGTGACCTCCCAGCAGGACATGCTGTGGCCACCCTGTTCATGCAGGTGGTGTCCGGGCACTACAATGTCCCAGCCATTGCCCTATGCCCTGTGCAGATGCATCCTGCCCAGGCTGCCCTGTCCAGGCCATACCCATGGTACCTTGCTCCTCATTATGCACATTGGCAGGCTAACACTGGAAATAGTGCAAGCAGTGTGGGCTGAGGAAGGTGTTAGCAGCCACCACACACAGGATAGACAGACACACACTCCCACACTTATGTCAGCATTGTGCAACTATAGAGGTGTTTGGCAGCCCTGGCCACTGTACCAGTCCTGGGCACAGTGCAGGCATGGCTATGGTACGCAATACGGTAGGAGTCACTCCCCAGGGTGGTGAACACTGTCAGACACAAGACCTGTAGAACACTCCACAGACATCAGAAAGGTTTCTATGATGCAGCTCAATCAGCAAATTGTGCTGAACTTAGGAATTGCTATCTGCCAGTAATCATAGCAACCTTTTGATAGATGTGTACTGTAGTCCCAGGTTTAGGGTGTTATTGCTAAGGTATGCAAGTTCTAGTATTAGGAGATGCACACAGGGCCCAAAATCCTGCCTCTCCAGGTGGCTTTGGATGATGGAGCCTGTGGGTGCGGGTGTGTCTGCCCCTATTGGCCGCTGCTCTAGGGCAGAGGTTCCCAACTCCGGTCCTGGTGGGCCAAACACTGTTCGGGTTTTCATGCTGTTCCTAATGAATATGCATGAGATATATCTGCATACCATGGGGGCGGTGCATAGAAATGCAGCACAGCCATATGTATTGGAGACAGCATGGGGACCTGAATGGTGTTTGGCCCTCCAGGACTGCTTTTGGGAGACTCTGCTCTAGGTAATGCACATGTTTATGGTGTCTGTGCTCTGTAGGGTAATATGTAGACATTTTGGGCATGTTTATGTTATCTGCACTAAAGGTTCTGTCTGTATTACCACATTTTAGTAGTGGGTAAAATATGGGGACTGGGTTGGCAGGAACCACAGCTGGGACTTGAACCTGTGACCTTCTGCTTCTGAACATACTGGCTGTGTGCACTGCACCACTGTGTTGCCACAGAAGTGGTGCATTCCCTGGGGATTCCATGACTGTTCGTCAGACAGGGCCTGTCTGTTGCAGTGCATGGCACCCACCTGAACAGGGCTAGGCCACGGTCTGCTGTGGGCAGCTGCCACTTCCCCCTCCACCACCAGTACCCCTCTGCCACCATGTTGACATGCCCTTCTGCTGGTGGTACTGGTGGTGTGCCATCTCAGGCCATCCAGTGTGCGGGTAGGCGGCTGCCTATGGTGCAGGTTCTGGGGTAGGGGTGCCTGCATAGCTGTCCACGCATTCCCCAAGCACTGCCTGCCAATGTTCTGTGGCTTTGGGGGTACCTGCTGGGTACTATCCCCTGTGACACTGTGGGAAACACACTCGTGCCTATGTTGGGCCTTCATCAGTTGCTACCTGGCTGCTGTACAGTTTCAGCATTCCTATGGGCCACCTAGAGATAACCCTAGTTCGCACTGTGGCCCAGATGCACCATAGCATGTGCCGCCTGCAGCCCTCTATGTCCTGTTTTCCAGCATCAGTCCAGTTGCCCGTTCTGACATGCCCGCCCTGCTGTTGCGGAACATGTGCATGCCATAGGACACCTGTCCAATGGAGAGGGAAACCCTGATCAGCACTATTAGACTGTGGGATCATTCACCTTGTATGGGGACAGAGTGTAAAAAATGCAATGTGTGCTTTTGAGTCAGTCCTGACTCCTGGCGACCCAGATGCCCCTGGGTTTTCTTGTCAGTGTCACCAGAAGTAGATTGCCAGGCCTTTCTGGACATAACGTAGACCCTTCCAAAATTCATATCTTTTTTTGGAGCATTCTCAGGAGTGTTCTGATGTTTCCCATTAATATCACTATTGTCCAGCTTGGTTATGTTTGTTTTATATTTTGTTGGGGTCACTTTCAATGTTTCTTTGCCCTTTTATTTATTTTATTTATTTATTTAACAATTTTTATATACCGTCTTTCTACGAGTCAAGACGGTTTACATAGAACAAAAAGCAGTGTAAATTCAACTGTTTACATGGAACAATTAACAGGATACAGAATAAGAATCAACAATAACAACAAAATTGTATGATTCAATTAATTATCTTGAACAGTGAACAACTATTTACATATTTACAAATATATGAGCAATGCTACGGATGGGAGTATTGTAAGTAAGGAATAAAGGGCAGGGGAGGAAAATAAGGGGGTTTAGGTATTAAGGTGGGAGAGAAAAGTGATCGAGGAAGAGATGTGTCTTTAACTTTTTCCGGAATTCAGTATGGCTCACGCAGTTGCGTAGCTCATGCGGAAGGGAGTTCCAAAGGGAAGGAGCATAGAGGGAAAATGTCCTATTACATACGGATTGTTTGTAGTGTTTTTTAGTTGAAGGTATAGTAAGTAAGTTTTTAGTGATAGAACGATGAATTCTAGTGTCGTTGGAGAAAGCAAGTAGAGGGGAGAGGCATGGAGCTGACTCGTTAGAAATAATCTTGTGTATTAGAGTAAGAACCTTGAATTTCACACGGTGATGAATTGGGAGCCAGTGGAGATCATAGAGCATAGGTGTGATATGGGCTCGTCTAGGATTGTTTGTTATGAGATGGGCTAAAGTATTCTGGGCTAGTTGGAGGGGTTGAATAGAGTTCTTAGGAAGGCCCTGGTAGATCAGATTACAATAGTCAAGCGATGGAGTTGTAAGGGCCTGACAGACAGTACAAAAGGAATTAGGGCTTAGGAGAGGCTTGAGGTTCCTGAGAGTGCGTAGCTTAGCATATACTGTGTTAGACACTTTCTTTATTTGATCTGAGAAAGATAAATTCTGATCGAGTAAGATTCCAAGATATTTCACCTGGCTTTTTATAGAGAGTGAGATCGTCAAAGGTGAGGGTTGTAGGGGGGATGTAGGAGGGGTTAGAAAAAACTTGGAGTGCTTCAGTTTTGGATTGGTTGATTATCAAATTATGATGGGAGAGCCATGATTTAAGACTGGTTAGACAATCATTTAGCTTAGAGAAGTTAGGGTTAGAGAGGTTAAATGGGGTGAAACACATCATGTCTTCTGCATATATCTGATACTGGATGCCATAATTCTGGAAGATCATGCATACAGGTTGGAGGAAGATGTTAAAAAGTAAAGCAGATAGACTGGAACCTTGAGGTATGCCCTGTTTTAGTGTGAAAGGAAGGGAAGTATCATTACCAATACAGACCTGTTGGGTTCGGTCATCTAGGTAGGATTTAAACCATTTTAGGGTTGTGCCTCTCAGTCCAATATCATGAAGTCTGTGTAGGAGCTGAAGGTGGGGGAGGGAGTCAAAAGCAGCGGATAAGTCTAGGAAAATGAGTAGACATCCTTGGTTAGAGTTCTGGGTGTGCTCATATAGGGAATCTAGTAAGGAGGTGAGGAGGGTTTCAACACCGTGATTTTTTTTTAATCCATGTTGGAATAAGTCAAGAGGAGAATGGTCATCAATATAATCCTGAAGTTTGATTTGGACACGTTTCTCAGTTATTTTTGCAAGGAAGGGGATACTAGATATGGGTCTGTAGGAAGATGGAGAGGTGGGGTCTAGTTTTGAACCTTTTAGGATTGGACGGATAGAGGCACTCTTAAGAGAAGGTGGAACGAAGCCTGAACGGAGAGAGGTTTGTATGATATTCAAGATGTAAGGGGAGAGGGAAGTTCTGGTAGATTTAATCCAGGGGACAGGACAAGGGTCAAGGGCAGAAGTTGAGGCATTCAGATCTTTAATAACATAAGAAACATTGGCTAATGTGATAGTATGAAACTCATTCCATGAGTCTGGAAGGGATGCCTCATGAATTTGAGTGCCAAGAGTAGAAGTAGGTTGGGGGTTATTGGTTAAAGGTGGGTGGGATTTTGATGTAAAATGATTAGCTATAGTTTGTGCAGATATTTTTGGTGATTGGTCATGTTGAAGAGGCTCATTAATTAGGGATTTGGTAATAGAGAAGAGTTCTCGAGGTTTATTAAGAGCTCTTTGTATGATATTCTCATTATACTCTCTTTTGTTAGAGAGTGTTTCTGTGCAGTAGGATTGGAGTTTAGAGGTGTAGGCTATACGTATATTGGGGTCTTGAGTACATCTCCATTTACGTTCAAGACGTATGAGATCCCTTTTAAGGTTCTTCAAGTTTGTAGAGTACCAAGGGGTTCTTCTTTTGTGTTTTTGAGGACATTGCTTGGGAGGGAGTAGGGAGGCTGCGGATAAGATTTCATTCCAATTAGCTATGAAGGACTCTTGGTTTAGGTTGATATTGACTAGCTGGTCAAGTGAAGGGATTGTTTGCTCCAAGAAGTTGGCTGCATTAAATTGCTTGAATTTATGGGTATGTTGGAGTTGGCTGTGTGGTTGGTTTCTATGGGCAGAGTAGGGGACAGAGAAGAGGATGAGTGCATGATCAGACCAAGGTATGGGTTGAATGGAGTGTTGGATTTGGTCATTGAGACGAGGATGTTGTGGAATAAATATAAGGTCAAGGATGTTTCCTTTAGAATGTGTAGGGAGTTGGAGTATTTGAGTGAAATTAAGTGATTTCATTGCTTGAAGGAAGGAGGATGATTGCATTGAGGATGTGGAGTGCAGGTTTAAATCTCCTAAGATAATTAGGGGGCATGAGGTAGGTTGAGGAGAGCAGGCTATGTCTAGGATTATGAAAAGATCAGATGAGTCAGCCTGGGGAGCACGGTAAAGCAAGTGCAATGAAAGCATGGAATTAGAGACAGTAATTGCATCCATACCTGAGGTGGATGTAGATTCTACAGAGGAGAATTGTAAGTTTGATCTGGAGATAGTAGCTACACCTCCTCCTCTTCCATGAAGTCTGTTGCATATATTGATAGAAAATTCTTTGGGACATAGTTGATTTATTAGAACTGTGTCTGAGTCTTGAAACCAGGTTTCAGTGAGGCAAAGAATATCAAGGTTGTGGTCAGTAATAAGGTCAGTAAGTAAGGGGATTTTGTTCCTAGCTGAACGGGCATTGAGTAGGGCACATTTAAGGGGGGGGAAAGAGGAAGCTCAGATGAAGAGTGAGATTTAAGGTTTGGGTTTATAGGGATGACCTTAAGTTTGCATGGACGGTGGTTTGTATCGAAGTTATAATGGGCATAAGGGAGAGGTGTTATTGGATATAGGTGCCTGTGTGAGTAGATAATTGGAATGGGGTGCTATGGATTAAAGAGAGTACAAAAGGGAAGGTAAACAAGAAGAGGTAAAGTAAACAGAGGCCAAGCCAAAGAGTGGGTGAGCATGATTTGGGAGTAGCCATTTTGGGTGGGAAAAGGAGTAAGAAAGGCAGTTTAGATAAGGAATGTGGAATGATTGGATTATAGAAGAGAGAATCAGCAACAGTTGCAACTAAAACAATTGCAAAGATGTGGCAGTTAGAAATTGTACATTGTTAAATTTTGTACATTAGTTGAAGCAGATAAGTTTCTTAACAAGTAGTACAATTGTAAGGTATAACAGTGGCCAGATACCTATGTGTAGGGCAAGAGTAAATAATTATATAACAGAATACAGTTGCAGTGTAAGGAGCAGATAAGAGAGTATAAGACTAGTGTCCATAATAGAATATGGTTGGTATACTTGCAGCCTGTAGGTAGGTAGAAAACAAATAGTTGGAGGGTTGGGATCTCGAGGCACTGAAGCAGCTATCTTCTGGGGTGGTGGGTGAAGGATATCTGCTTATGATTCTTGTTTACAGAATATCATGTACTGCAAATTCTCCCCAGGCTGCATTGCGTGGTGTGTTTCTTGATCTTACAATGGGAGATGCTCTGGTCAGAGTGTGAGATGGTTCAGTCTTGCATGACAGGGAGATGAGAACAGAAGTATTTCATACTGCAGTGGCACGGTGCTTAAAATTTCATGTGGAAGATCAATTAGGAAGGAAGGTAACTAGCTGGTAGCAGGAGGATCAAACACCAGGAGAGGGGATCTGATGCTGGTAGTAGAAGGAGTATTGGGGTTGTGATCGTGCTGAATCGCTGCTGTAATTCTCCCGTGGTAACTTCAATTGGGATGGAGGCTTCTGGAATCCATGGCTCCGCACAATAAGGAGACACGATCTACAGTAAAGAGGACCAGGGGTAGTGTCAGGAGGAGTGATTGCCGAGGACACTACACTCTTACAGCAGAATCGGTAGAGGGGGGGGGAGGATCTTCTTGCTCGTGTGTAGAGGACAGACTTAACCGGAGCTCTGGCAAGATGAGATTGAGTGTTGAGGAGATGTTTTAGAGGGCCAACGCCTAAGGGCCACGCCAAAGGGCCCTCTAGCGAGGCCCTCAGGCGCGGGCCCACAAGGCGCAGGCGCGCCTGCTGGCGGCTTCCTTTTAAATGAAGAGCTCAGCCCCGATTGGAGAGAGCACATTGCGGCGGTGTCCCGATGGCTCGATCCCTCCCAGGGAGAGCTAGGCAGTGTGTGGATGGAGGGCTGCACAAAAAGGGCTGAAAGCCCGCTGGCGGCTTCCTTTTAAATGAAGAGCTCAGCCCCGATTGGGCAGAGCATGTTGCGGCGGTATCCCGATGGCTCGATCCCTCCCAGGGAAAGCTAGGCAGCGTGTGGATGGAGGGCTGCACAAAAAGGGCTGAAAGCCCGCTGGTGGCTTCCTTTTAAATGAAGAGCTCAGCCCCGATTGGGCAGAGCACGTTGCGGCGGTGTCCCGATGGCTCAATCCCTCCCAGGGAGAGCTAGGCAGCGTGTGGATGGAGGGCTGCACAAAAAAAAAAATGTTCCGTGCACATGTATCACACTTATCACTTTTTTTAGGTTTCCCTAGTTTTGATGTACATTGCTGACGGAAATGATTTCTTTTCCCTTTAAATCAGCTCTAACGCGAGGGTTTCACTGTCGTTAGTTTTCAGCCTCGGATTTCACAGTGTTAGTGTGCAGAGATCCTCTCCCCTCCCACTCTCCACCCATTGACCCCTTCTCTCCGCCCCTGGGGAGCCTTCCTCCGCCGCTGGGGAGCCTTTCCCCGCCTTCAGCACTCGTTTTATTTTTATTTTATTTATTTATTTATTACAGTTTCTTATATACCGCGCTATTTAGAATCAGCGCGGTTTACATCATAACAACAACGACCATAACGACAAACTGTCAGGTTTTACATTGAACAGGAGTACAAACTTGGATAACTGGGTTAACTATATACATAATCTATCTACAATGCAGTGTACTGTGCCTAATAAGGTGCCTTGTAACGTGCCTAATTAGGAGCCTTATAACACCTTATAGGGATTGATGGCAACTGTGGTGAGGGTATTATGGGCTGGCAGCACAGATCTGCAAAGATATGACTGTCACAGGCAAGCAAAATATCTGCCTTGGACAGGAGGGAACAACAAGGAATTAAACCCATGACCTCCACCTAGAATGTCAGTGTACTAACCAGTAGGCTATACCTCTATGGCTTGTTGCACAGCAATAGCTGGGTAAAGAAGGACTGATGATCACTGCACAAACCATCTGCTCTGTGTGTCAGGATAGGGTAACCCCACAGCACCCATGATGCATTGCACATGCAGAACAGCGGCCTACAGATGACCACCAAATGTGGTCTGCACCTCCCCGGTACTGCAGCATGGTAAGACGGACTGACAGTGCGTGATACTGGCACAGAGTAGCTACAGACCATGCCATTGTGCAGGTTCCGTGTTCACCTTGAGGGATAGGATGGGCGCCCAGGACTAGGTCCACAGTACATGTGTTGCTAGAGATAGGTCCTGCT
Organism: Ichthyophis bannanicus; assembly: GCA_033557465.1. Classification (NCBI taxonomy): domain Eukaryota; kingdom Metazoa; phylum Chordata; class Amphibia; order Gymnophiona; family Ichthyophiidae; genus Ichthyophis; species Ichthyophis bannanicus. The sequence continues at coordinate 1,239,959,486 of CM066031.1, read as the reverse complement.
GTACATTCTCAGCATTGCTAGTGTGTGACATGTGTTCCCAGCAGTGCAACCAAAGGTACATCTGTTCCATCTGTATTCTACCGTCGCCTGTGGGACTAGACACCACCTAGGTTAGTGCATATCTGGTGTTAAGGTCTGGCTACCTGTTATCAGGGCAGTGGGGTGTCTAGACTCGTATGAGAGTGATGTAGCACTGCCACTATGGGTCTAAGTGGTATGTTCTATATACCCCAAGGGGGCCTCAATCACCCCTTTTGTAGATGAGGGTGGGGTGGGACAGGTGCCTGCACCCTGCAGAATGACTGCAGTACCAGCAACCACAGTCCTGCTGGCAGATGGCAGCCCTCCAGGGCTGCTGGGCCACTGCCATGCCTGTGACCATTGCAGACCAGCAATGATGCTTGGGGTAGGCAGGGGAAGGCTCAACTGCCCCACACCATGGTCTACAATTCTTCTACAGACAGCACAGTCAGACTGCACCTGCAGCATCCTACAAGGTGTTCCCACCATGCACAGGCAAACTGCAGACAACCCACTAACCAGTCCATTGTGCATGCTCACAGGGGAACCCTGTGCACCCAGAGGTGGAATGCACAGCACAAACACCAAGCATGTATCTCCATGATTGGACCCCAAAACCAGGAACACACAGATATCACTGGAAACCAATAATGGGTGGCACTATGTGGGAACATAGACATGCCATGGTCACTGCTCGGTCAGAGTGAGAGTGACACCCCCTCCCCCCCCCAGCGTGACATGCTGTGGCCACCCTGTCCATGCAGGTGGTAGTCGAGCACTACAGTGTCCAAGCATTGCCCTCCACCCTGTGGAGATGCATCCTGGGTGATCCGCCCTGTCTGGGCCATACCCATAATATCTTGCTCCTCATTATGCACGTTTGCAGGCTAACACTGGAAGAAGTGTGAGCAATGTGGTCTCAGTGAGGTGTTGGCAGACACAAAACAATGGAGAGACATACACACACTCCCACACCTATCTCAGCATTGTGCAGAGATGGAGGTGGTTGACAAACCTACCCGCTGCTCTGGTCCTGATCATAGTGCCGACATTGCTAATCTGTGCAGGGGGTAGTAGTAGTGCTCTGGTGATAACTGCAACTCTATGCTGTGGCTACCAGCCTGACACTCCATGAAGCTGTGGATAGTGGAGCCCTTGTGAGTGGGTGTCCATACCCCTGTGCACCACTGCATTGGGGTTTGCCCATGTTGTTGTTGTGGCTGCAATGTGGGCTAAAACTATGGGGAGATGCTCTGCAGGATCCACAGATGGGGCCTGAACCTCTGCTCTTGGACATGCTGGCTGAGTGTATGGCACCAAACTGTTGCCACAGCAGCATAGTGGTCCCTGGGGCTACCCTTATGTTCCGCAGCCAGACCTCTTCTGTTGCACTGCACACCACGTACTGGTACAGGTCATGGCCTAGATCCACTGCAGGCGGATGCCACTGCTCGCTCCAGCACAATCACCCACCCCCTCTGACATGCCACCATGACCATATGCTGTCGGTGCTGGTGGTGCACCATCCCAGGCCATCCAGGGGGCAGGTATGCGGCTGCCTAAAATGTGGGTTCTGGGGTAGGGGTGCCTACATAGATGTCCACGCTTCCCCTGGCACAGCCTGTCAATGTTATGCGCCCCTTGGGGTGCCTGCTGGGTAATGTCTCCTGGATGGGACACTGTAGGACACAGACTCATGGGCATGTCTGACCCTGGTCAGTTGCTATCTTGCTGGTTTCCATTTTCTGCATTCCTATGTGCCACCTCGGCAACTGCCTAGTCCACCCTGTGCCCCAGTAGTCCCCACTGCATGTCCCACCTGCAGCCCCCATGCCCTATTTGCGCCATCACCATAGTGGCCTTTCATACCAGGGCACTATGCTGTTGCTGCTAATGGAGCACTACTATCACCTTTCTAGGGCTCCCTGCCTATGCTGTACATTGCTGACACTGAAATGGTTTCTCTCTCTTGCAAATGTGTGCTAATGCCAGGTTTTCAGTTGTGTTAAGATTCAGCCCTTAATTTCTCTGTGTTAGTGTGGAAGGGGCCTCTCCCCGCCCACTCCCCGCCCATTGACCCCTTCTCTCCATCCTCTCTCCACCCTCTACGGGACTTACTGCGGCTGGGAATGTTAAGGCGCGTTATGTAACGTTAAGGCGCGTTAATGTTATGTTACGTTACGTCGACGCACCTTAACGTTACATGACACACCTTAACGTAGCCGCTGCTACGTTACTGCAGTTTAGTAAACATGCCCCTTGGTGTTACTGTGTGCACTTGCTTTTCCTTTGGAGTTTACGCGTGCTTCAGTGTTTGTTGTGCATTTGACATATCGGAACTTGTGTGTATAAGTTGTGTTATCTGCGTGCAAAGAGCATGTTAGTCTTTCTGCATCGGCCTGTAAGTGAAGGTAAGTGTGCCTGTGTTTACGTGGCCCATGTAGGTGGACATTGCTGTGCGTTGATAGGAAAATACTTACCAGGCCCCCAACAGTTAATTCGGTGGTGTTGCACCGAAAGTGTCACAGTCTTGTATAATATTTGTGTATTAGATGCAAATCACAATGGCTAGTGTCGGGGCGTTACGGGGCAGAATGGAGGTGGCACCCTGGAATAACTGGCTATTGGCGATATTTAGCTACTAGGTGGTTATACTGAAGTGGTGAAATTAGCAATCTGAAAGGCTCACCTAACTTTCACTGCTGTAGCTAACTGGTAGCAGCTTAATATCACCATTATCGGTTAGCTATTCATGTCAGAACTCTAAAGATTGAGTACAAAATATGATATTTTTCTCCATTTTATTTCAGACATTCAAACTCCAATATCAGCAACTTTTCGCAGTCCATGGTGTAACTGTCCGTTAACCCAAACTGGAATGATTTCCTTGTCAGAATGACAGAATCAATAATAGTTTACTATATTATTCATTGATTATTTGTTAGTTCTTAATAAAATATTTCCCTGCCTCCCAGTCTGATGTAATATCAAGAACATGGAATCATTCAATATTGTGTCCTGTCAAACAGGTTTAATGGTGAATTTTATTAAGTGCAAAAAAGTTGCTCCAACTTTTTTTTCCAAAGCTTGTAAATTGGAGACCATCTTCCTTGATATTAAGGCTACAATTACTGAAGGGGATCCGAAGCACCCCCCCCCCCCCCACACACACACACCTTCCCTGCAGTTACTGCAGAGCTCTCATGCTTGAAAAGCGACCCACAAACACGTTACTGTCTGGAGCTCAGTAAACATTCCCACAGTGTGCAGACACCAACATAAACATCCTCAACGATGCATCTGTTGGGTATGAATCTAAATGTAATGGCAGAACAATCAAATCCTTGGTTAATGTGCCAATCTTTCCCATTCTTTTATGAAAACAATGCTATCATTTCTAGACATTTAATTACTACATCTCTTTTTTAAGTATTTGCTGCTGTTCATCTCAGATCTCAGCAGAATTATGTAGCATTTTGGGACAAAAATACTGCCCAGAAGTCCTGCGCTGGAGGCCAGAATAGCAAATGTCTCCACTGCCACCATGTACTTGCCCTTGGTGCTCAGGTAGGTTGGGATGAAGGAAACCCAAACACTGCAGAACACCAGCATGCTGAAGGTGATGTACTTGGCCTCATTGAAACTGTCAGGTAGATTTCTTGCTAGGAAAGCTATGACGAAGCTGATACCAGCCAAAAGTCCCAAGTAACCCAGAACACAGTAAAATGCGACTATTGACCCTTCATTACATTCAATTAATATTGCTCCAGTTTCTGACTGAATGTTATAATATGGAAATGGGGGATCAGTGCTCAACCATACGAGGCACAGAAGGGTTTGTAGAAGAGAACAGCAAATGACGATAGAGTTTGACACTTTGGAACCCATCCAATTCCGGAGCTTGCTTTTGGGGTTGGTGGCCTTGAAAGCAATGACCACTGTGATTGTTTTTGCCAGTATTGAGGAGAGAGAAATGGAGAAAGTGATCCCAAAGGCAACCTGTCGTAGAATGCAGGTCAGCTTATCAGGATGGCCGATGAATATCAAGGAACATAGGAAGCAGAGCATGAGGGAGACCAGGAGAATATAGCTGAGGTTCTGGTTGTTGGCTTTCACTATGGGAGTGTGCTGGTATTTAATGAAGATTCCCAAAATGACAACAGTGATAAAACAGAAAAATATGCTGATGAAAGCCAAAGCTATCCCCAGAGGCTCTTCATAGGACAGGAAAGTTTTCACTTTTGGGATGCAGGCATCTCTCTCCTGATTGGACCATTGGTCCTCTGGGCACTTTATACAGTTATCCATATCTGAGAAGGAAGAATATTGTCTTAGTTTCACACAAATATGTGTAATAATATTTTAATGATAAGAATGTAGATGTTTTGATACATATCGTCTAGTTGCTTGGAGATAAGCATGAGTGGTATAAAGATATCTGGTTGAAGATCGTTTGTGTGCATCTCACTACACTGAATTAAGTGCTTGAGCAGCTTCCACCATTACTCGCTTATCTTGGCAATTTGCCCACGTCTGTTTTTGACTTGTGTAGGCAACAAAAGAGGATCACAACAGAGGGAAGTGGGAAACTCTATTCCATTTGGATTTATTTTTCTCATTTTTATGACGTAAGGTCATGGAATTACTCAGTTACTATCAGGAGACAATAGTGAAAAGGTTTTAGCCAGTTAGAAGGCTTATTGCTGTTTTGAATGTGTATTATCTGGCTTGTTTGTTGCATGTGTGTGTGTGTGTGTGTGTGCGTTCGTCTGTGTGTGAGATAGTTCACCTGCTCCCTTTCTGTGACTAGAGCAGCTTTCCATAGACTTCTGACATTAAAGCTTTGTATTATTAAAAACATTTTGGTCAAATTGAAGTTTAAAAAGAACATTGAAAAAGGAAAAATGACAGCAGATAAAGACCATGTAGCCTTTCCAGTCCCAATATTCAAAGACATTTGCATGGTTGGTACTGCTGAATATCACCGATTAACTCCACTACTCACCCTAGGGTTGCCAATCGGCTAGTTTTCAGCCTGGCTGTTTTTTCCATGGCCAGGCCAGCTGCCGGCAGAGATGTAAAACGGCCATTGAAAAGTCGGTTTTTTTGCACTGGCCGCAAGATCGGGAGCGGCCAGAGCAAAAAAAATGTCTTTTCTCCCGACTGCCGAAGTCCTCGGGGGAGGGAGCCGGGGAAGCCCGAGCGAGGCCCCGGCTCCCTCTGTATAACCGCCAACGTGAAGATCTTTTTCCTTCACGCTGGCGGCTGTTTATGTGAAGCCGCAATTGCTGGGAAAGGTTAAAGGCAATGCCCTTTAACCTTTCCCAGCATTTGCGGCTTCATAGAAAAACAACCGCCAGCGTAAAGGAAAAAGATCTTCATGCTGGTGGTTGTACAGAGGGAGCCGGGGCCTCGCGCGGGCTTCCCCGGCTCCCTCTGAAGCACCTCAGACAGTCGCGTGGCAGGTCGGGGGGGGGAGGCCAAGGACTGGATGGGCTGTGATGGGATGTACCTGGGCTGGAAATGGGCTATGGGGGGGATCTGGACTGGAAATAGGCTATTAGGGGGGACTGGACTGGAATTGGGCTATGGGAGGGTGTACCTGGACTGGAAATGGGCTATGGGTGGGGGGGACCTGGACAGGAAATGGGCTATGGGGGGCCTGGACTGGAATTGGGCTATGGGGGGGAGGACCTGGACTGGAAATGGGCTATAGGGGGGGCCTAGACTGGAATTGGGCAATGGGGGGGGGACCTGGACTGGAATAGGGCAATGGAGGGGGGAGGGGGAACCTGGAAAGGAAATAGGCTGTGATTAGGGGGGCTATGACTGCAAATGGGCTATGATGGTTGGGGGGAATTGGACTGGAAATGGACTTTGATGGGTGGCTAGGATTGCAAATGGGCTGTGATGGTGGGGGGGGACTAGGACTGCAAATGGGCTGTGATGGTGGGGGGCCTTGTGCTGGATATAGGCTGTGATGGTGGGGGGGCTAGGACTGGAAATGGCCTATGTTGGGAGGGATAGCACTGGAAATGGGCTGATGAAGAGCTGGAATAGGACTCAAAATTGGCTGATGGGGGCTGGAATAGGACTGGAAGTGGGCTGATGAGGGGGCTAGGATTGGAAATTGGCTGATGGGGGGCTGGAATGGAACTGAAAAAGAGCATATGTGGGGCTAGGACTGGAAATGGGCTGATGAGGAGCTGGAATAGGACTAGAAATGGGCTGATGGGGGAGCTTGAACTGCAAATGGGTGATGGGCTAGAATAGGACTGGAAATGGGCTGATGTGGGGGCATGGGAGAATGGGACTAGAAGGGTTGATGCTGGGTGGGTCTAGAACTAGAAGGGAGCTGATTTTGGGGGACTAGAAGGGGATGGGGAATGAGAATGGAGAGGGGAAAAGATATTTTGTGTGCAAGAAAAGTCTACGATGGGCCGGGTATTGGGAGAGTAAGAGGGAATTGAGAATGGAAGGGTGACATTTGAGTGGATGATAAAGGAATAAGGAAAGAAATGGGGGAAAGAGCAAAGGGGAAACGATCAGTATGTTAAAGCAGATATAGAGCGAGAATGGAAAACATCTAAAAGAGAAGAAAAGATGAGCCACAGGTGTTGGGTTTTTCTCGGTGAAAATGTTGGCAACCTTAACTCACCCCAATGCTAACCATGTAGTGTTGGGGTACCGTGGGCATTCCGGGAAGGAGGAGGTAGCACCCACCTCTAAGCAGGCAGAGGCAATATTATACTGCTGCCCAGTTAACTTCTGTGGCATCTTTGACTGTGCAGTGACCCTCGATATCCAATGCTAGGACTGCATATAACCCTAGCATTGAATATTGTGATACCGCGGGCCCTCTGACGCAAGGAAAGAAAGTTTTAAATCTTGAAAAAAACAAGATTTACCTGCAATTACAAGAAGGGACACATAGAGGGGGCAGGAGAGCAAGCCTGGAAGTGGAAGAACCACACCTCTATGGGTAGGACTCAGAAGCAGCTGCTCTGGATTTAAGCAGGGACAAAGCATTGCAAGAGAGGAAGCCAAGGCAGCCAAGGAGCCAGCCAGAGAGGCAGCCAAGGGGCAAGCCAGAGAGGCAGTCAAGGAGCAACCCAGAGGGGAAGCACAGGAGGAGGCAAGGAGCTTGGCAGAGACCTTCACAGGAAGCTCAGGAAGCAGTGCCAAGGGAAGCTCCAGAAGCCGGAGTCAGAGACCGAGGTGAAGTCACTGACAAACCCAGAAGAGCTCAAGGAGTGAAAGATACTGGGAGAGCAGGCCGAGCTGAAGGCCCAAGAGCAGGCCTAGAGGAAGGCCATACACAACTGCAAGAGGCACTCATACAGAGGACAGCCAAGGAAGGAGAGGCTTATCCTTCTAACTGGAGAAGAAACCTTCAAGAGGAAAAAGGTACTTTTAAAAGTTTTTTCAAAAGTAACTTGAAGGATGAAAGAAAGGTTCATAACCTTAAGAGAGAGGATATAGCTGAGAGGGCGCGGCCCCTAACCAACTGCCACAGGGGTGGAGGTGGAAGACAGGCCCCTCCGCAGCAGCCTTACCTCAAAAGAATTATACCTCATTCTAAAACCGGCAAGATCTCCTGGGCTCGTTGGAAATTACCTGACGCAAAAGACGTTCAGACTAGGCCTCAAGCCTTTCACAAGAAGCCTAGAGAGAAACAAAGGGCTAGCTTTTATCTGGATAATAAGGACTGTTTTTAAACCAGAAATTCCAGATAAGTTTTACAGGAAAAAGTTTAGTGCTACCAGAGACTGGAAGAAGCAAACCTTTAATCCTGAAACAGCAGTAAGCCCAGGGAGTTATAATATACCTAAAAGCCGACACCCCAAACTCCCAAGCCAGCACTGGGATACGGTATGGCATGCTTTTAGAAAACCAGGTTTTAACATCTCAGAGACCTCAGATTCGGACCCCGTAGAAATGGAATGGCTGCCAGGGGAATCTGAGGGTATTGAAGACATAGAACCAATGGAATGTGATTATTGCACAAGGAGATGTGTTTAAGTAAAAGGCAAACAAATCCCATGTATGCAAAGAATACTGGAAACCTTATGTTTTAAGTTGGTGACGGATAAACATGTTATTTTGAGTGTTTTTGCTGATTCACATTTTGATGCAACCAAAGTTTGTGTTCTGTTACTCATTACCTCATATTTTGAACTTCTTTATGCGCAAAGGTGAAATAAAAGCCTTTTCTTTACCCTACACTTGGCAAGAGTTACTTTTTAGGAAGTTGACCTTGAGGCTGACAATGAGGCCTGCTACCTCATTGACCCTCACAACAGGTCAACCCTGAAACCCTTTATTTCTTATGCGCTCCCCAGCCCCTGTGGAACCACTACGGCCGCCACCAGAGGGGGCTGAGGGGGACATAAGTGGCGTAGTTTCACGGATTTTTGGGGTACTCTTGAGTGTACAGAGCAACGTGGGCAACTACACAAAAGAGAAATAGAAGCTCTTTTCTTTTTGAAAAAAAAAAAAACTGCAAGTAAAACCCGAACCGTCCTGTATAAAAAAAAAAAAAAAAAACGGATCGGAAGGGAAAATCAGGAGACCGGAGCGGTTACAAGAAAGTGGACCGGAGTTAAAAACCAGGAGCGGAGTCCTAGGAATCCGGACCGGAGCTGAAAAAGAAGAAAAAGGAAAATCCTGAAGGTGGGAGGTCCTTTGGAGATTCCAGGAGCGGTGGAGCAAACCCTGGACGACCGCACGTATATTCCCCAAAAAGCTGATGCAACACTAGAGCAAGGTAAGGCGTATATAACCCTACCTAGTGTTGGACACCTGGGGAAGTTGAAAAAAAAGTAGAGGGTCTGAAAAAAATATATTTGTGAAAGAGCCGCACTTGGGTTTTCTCTCTGTTTGATTTCTCAACAGGTACAATGGAGCCCAAGGAACTGTGTGCCTGGATGGCACACCAGTTCACCAAACAGGCTGAGCTGGCACAACAGAGCCAGGAACAGGCGCTAAAGGCGATGAAAGAGCAGCAGACACCTGTCATAGAAACTATGAGCGCATGGCTTGCGCAACAGCGAGAGGAGCTAGCTCAAAGCAAGAAGGAAGGAACATCACTCGTCGGACGGGTAAACCCTGAACACGGACACTGGTCCTGTTCGGACTTAATGATAGGGAAACTCAGTCCGAGTGACGATATTGATGACTTTCTAGACACTTTTGCTAGGATTGCGAATTCTGCTAAGTGGCCTGAGGAGCAGTGGGCCATACGCCTAGCGGCATCACTTACAGGTGAAGCGCTGGCGGCCTACAGGTCAATGCCCCCAGAGCTAGCAAATTCATATCAGGATGTAGTAAACGCAATTAGAGATCGCGTTGGTCTTACGCCAGTGACGTACAATAAAATGTTCAGGGCTGCTATGCTTAAGGTAGATGAGACACCTAAGGCATTAGGCCACAGGTTGCGTAGTCTTGCTTACAAGTGGCTACAACCTGAAAGGAGAAGTATAAATACGCTCATGGATGCAATAATTTTAGAGCAGTATATGAATGCACTACCTAATAGGGTGCAGAACTTTCTGATGCTCCAAAATTGTAGCAATACCACTGAAGCTATTGTGCTCACTGAAAGATACTTAGAGGCTGAAAAGGTGACACAGCCTAGTGTAAGTCCACGAAGTGCCATGGGATTGGAGGCACAAGGAAGGGGAAGTCCCTCACGTCCTCCAGGTGGTAGGTGGCAGAGTTATAAACCCCTGGAGAAAGTGAATACAAAAAAATGTTTTGCTTGTGGAAAAAAAGGACATGTACAGTACGAATGTCATGCACGAACTGCCTTGGATGGGGAGTCACCAATAATAGTGCATGATGGGTTTCTCGTCAATGTAAAAATACATGGACTAAGTGTACAAGCATTGTTAGATTCTGGAGCCGACCAGACTATGCTTTCTAAAAAGTTATGGTCGACCATCCAGGATCATGGACTGTCGGTTCCAGAATCACCCGAGGGATATGTGAAAATTAAGTGTGTACATGGCGCCGCCACACGCTACCCCATTTATAAGTTGTGGATAAAGGGTATGGGCATTAAAAAAGAAATGCCAATGGCAGTGGTGCCAAGGTTACCGCAGGACTTAGTCCTGGGCCGAGATTGGCCCCAATTTAGAAAAACTTTGAAGAAAGAGTTTTTGCCTCAAGTTAAACCAGATTCCACTGGCATGCCACCTGACCTTGAAAAAAACCCTAGATGCATCTCTAACCCCGGTCGCGCGGAAGTTCGCGCACCTCAGTTGAATAGTATAAAGAGGGAATCTAACGCTCTAGTCTCTACGAGAGCCCATTCTCAGGATAGTGAGAAGCCTTCTTGTTCAAGAGAGACGACCCGGGATGATTTACCTTCGCATGACGAGCTGATAGGGGACCCAGCACGAAGGGGACGAAAGCCTAAAGCTATGCGAAGAAAAGAGAGGAAAAGCCGATCCCAGGGGAGAGCCGAGTTGGAGGCCGGAAAAAGTATGCCTTGGGTACCCGCAGACGTGGTAGAGAAATTTCCCTCCTTTAAAATGGAGCAGAGGGCGGACCCAGCTTTGGTCCGAGCAATCGAACAGGCTCAAGAAGACTGTGAGACCTACCCTAGGTTTATAATGGACGAAGAACTCTTGTACAGAGAAAGTAGAAATCCACGGATGGGACTGATCCGTAAGCAATTGGTCGTCCCGAGCAAGTTTAAACTATCTGTCCTCCGACTAGCCCATGACCATCCTACAGGAGGCCATAAAGGTCCACAAGGCACCCTGGACCAAATTTTAGAAAGATTTTATTGGCCAGGTGTTTTCCGGGAGACCACCCGTTTTTGCGAGTCTTGTGCCTCCTGCCAGAGGGTTACCACGCACCGGCCAGCGGGAGTACCGCTAGTTCCGATGCCGGTAATAGCAGAGCCCATTAGAAGACTGGCCATGGACATCGTCGGTGTTGGGGAAAATAAGTATCTATCTATATATGTATAAGCATATCTATTTGTAATCACTGTATAAGCCTTGTATACAGAGAGCTCAATTTCTTGCTGCGTAGCTGGATCTCAAGGGAAATAGGATAGTTAGAAAAATACCTAGTTGGAAAGGAATGTGTTGTTCTCTATAAACCTGAGGATGAGACTGGTACCTTTTGGTACGGTTTTTGATAGACAGTGCTAGGCTTGGCACTAGGCTGTTGGGTGGATTTATGACGTATTCATATGTTTGTAACTCTATAAAACTAAGACTGCACTGTTACTATTTGGAATAAACAGGCACACTTTCCTACTTTGTGTTTGGTGTGTTTTATTCCCCTGGAGTCCAGCCAACTGAAGCAGAATACTGCAGATGAGGGTTGGAGGCTTCACGGGCCTGGAGTGACCCACAAGGGACTGTCAATCAAGTCCCCTTTCAGTCGGACCCCTAATCAAGACCCCGCGTGGTTTTCAATACATCCTAGTAATAATTGACCAGGCCACGCGATTCCCTTGGGCAGTGCCCCTAAGGAATATCTCCGCCAAGGCGATCGCAGCGGAGTTGGTCAAGTTGTTCTGTGAGGTCGGATTCCCGCAGGAAGTCTTAACAGACAGAGTGGCACAGCTCATTTGTGAGCGTGTAGGATTTCCTGATCTGGAGGAAGTCACTATGCTAAATCCCACAAGCCGAGGAGTGGGAGGTTTCGGCTCGACGGGGAGAGCAGAAGTAGAAAATTTAATGGCCATAGGGGCTGATCCACCCGAGGAAGAATTGGGCCCTCGTCTGGAGGATTGTAAAGAAAGCTCTACCCCAAAGCTAGGAGAGGAACGGAATTTAAGGACACGCCTCGAACGAACTGCCCAAATTGCTACGGAAAGGCTTAAGGAAAGCCAACAGAAACAGAAACCTACTATGATAGACGAGCGAAGTCAAGACATTTTGAAGGTCAGGGAGAAGGTAGTGGTTCTGGTTCCTGGGGCGACCCCAAAATTTGAGTATCAATGGAAGGGTCCCCATACCGTAGTACACCCAGTAGGCACCACCTCCTATGTGGTGAAAAACTCAAAAGGTAGAGAACAGGTCTACCATGCTAATCTCCTACGCCCTTGGAAGGAGCGGGACGCGCTTTGGACATATACTAAGCGCGGAGATCACCTCAACAAGAGGCCGGAAATCGGCAGACATGTCACCTATGGTCATGAGCAGCAGGAAAAAGCGGGCCGCAAGTCATGGATTACGTGCTGCGGTGAAGAGCTTTCCCCAGCCCGTAATATTTTGAGAAGGGGGATATGTGATACCGCGGGCCCTCTGACGCAAGGAAAGAAAGTTTTAAATCTTGAAAAAAACAAGATTTACCTGCAATTACAAGAAGGGACACATAGAGGGGGCAGGAGAGCAAGCCTGGAAGTGGAAGAACCACACCTCTATGGGCAGGACTCAGAAGCAGCTGCTCTGGATTTAAGCAGGGACAAAGCATTGCAAGAGAGGAAGCCAAGGCAGCCAAGGAGCCAGCCAGAGAGGCAGCCAAGGGGCAAGCCAGAGAGGCAGTCAAGGAGCAACCCAGAGGGGAAGCACAGGAGGAGGCAAGGAGCTTGGCAGAGACCTTCACAGGAAGCTCAGGAAGCAGTGCCAAGGGAAGCTCCAGAAGCCGGAGTCAGAGACCGAGGTGAAGTCACTGACAAACCCAGAAGAGCTCAAGGAGTGAAAGATACTGGAGAGCAGGCCGAGCTGAAGGCCCAAGAGCAAGGCCTAGAGGAAGGCCATACACAACTGCCAGAGGCACTCATACAGAGGACAGCCAAGGAAGGAGAGGCTTATCCTTCTAACTGGAGAAGAAACCTTCAAGAGGAAAAAGGTACTTTTAAAAGTTTTTTCAAAAGTAACTTGAAGGATGAAAGAAAGGTTCATAACCTTAAGAGAGAGGATATAGCTGAGAGGGCGCGGCCCCTAACCAACTGCCACAGGGGTGGAGGTGGAAGACAGGCCCCTCCGCAGCAGCCTTACCTCAAAAGAATTATACCTCATTCTAAAACAGGAAAGATATCCTGGGATCGTTTGGAAATTACCTGAAGCAAAAGGACTTTCAGACTAGGCCTCAAGCCTTTCACAAGAAGCCTAGAGAGAAACAAAGGGCTAGCTTTTATCTGGATAATAAGGACTGTTTTAAACCAGAAATTCCAGATAAGTTTTACAGGACAAAAGTTTAGTGCTACCAGAGACTGGAAGAAGCAAACCTTTAATCCTGAAACAGCAGTAAGCCCAGGGAGTTATAATATACCTAAAAGCCGACGCCCCAAAACTCCCAAGCCAGCACTGGGATACGGTATGGCATGCTTTTAGAAAACCAGGTTTTAACATCTCAGAGATCTCAGAGACCTCAGATTCGGACCCCGTAGAAATGGAATGGCTGCCAGGGGAATCTGAGGGTATTGAAGACATAGAACCAATGGAATGTGATTATTGCACAAGGAGATGTGTTTAAGTAAAAGGCAAACAAATCCCATGTATGCAAAGAATCTGGAAACCTTATGTTTTAAGTTGGTGACGGATAAACATGTTATTTTGAGTGTTTTTGCTGATTCACATTTTGATGCAACCAAAGTTTGTGTTCTGTTACTCATTACCTCATATTTTGAACTTCTTTATGCGCAAAGGTGAAATAAAAGCCTTTTCTTTACCCTACACTTGGCAAGAGTTACTTTTTAGGAAGTTGACCTTGAGGCTGACAATGAGGCCTGCTACCTCATTGACCCTCACAACAGGTCAACCCTGAAACCCTTTATTTCTTATGCGCTCCCCAGCCCCTGTGGAACCACTACGCCGCCACCAGAGGGGGCTGAGGGGGACAATATCCAGGGTAAAAGTTTGGCGGGAACGTCTAAGCGCTGTAGAGGCACCTAGACATTGCAAATAAATATCAGGCCCAAAGTTAAAAAAAAAAAAAAACATCACCTATGCAGTCTGCTCTTCCATACCAACTACTACACTTTCCAGTCATTTTCTTCCACTTTGAGATCTTCTGTGTTTGTCCCATACTTTCTCTACTACCTCCCCTGGAAGATTATTCCATACATCTACCACATTTTCCATTAATAAATATTCCCTGAAATTATCCTGAATTTATCCCATCTCATCTTTGTCCTATGCCCCCTTATTTCAGAGCTTTCAATTGAAAGAGGCTGTTCCTCAGTGCATTTATACAACAGAGGAATTTAAATGTCTCTATCACATCTCCCCTCTCCTGCCTTTACTCCAAAGTATACATATTGAGGTCTTTAAGTCTGTCCCCATATGTCTTATTCCGAAGTCCACTGGGCATTTTGGTAGCCACCCTCTGCACCAACTCTATCCTGTTTATACCCTTTAGAAGGTCTGTTCTCCAGAACTGCACACAAAACTCCTAATGAGGTTTCACCACACTCAAACCCCCACTGACACCCTCCCTGAGACACCAATGGACACCCCCCTTGATGCCACTCAACATACACACATACACCTACCACTCCTAACAAACATACACACCCGTACTGATATATACACTGGACACTTGCAGACACCCTGCCCCCTGGCCCGTGCTGCCAAAACGCATGCACCCTGCCCTGAAATATAATCTCAAAATGTACATTCATCATCAAAACATACATATGCATCCATGACACATAGTTACCTACTCCCCCACTCTCTGACATCCTACCTTCACACCTTCACAGAAAAACAACTAAACTCTCCCTCTGGAACTAGATGCACATATTATACTTGTGATTTACACCTACATGTGCACCTTACATACACCATCAGCCACTATGCACGTGATACCTAGCTGCCCACTCACACATCCCCTGTGCCTGTAACAAGACACTGTGCCATTGTGTTATACTATCAATGCACACTTTTCAAACTTGTTTATTTGTGCAGAGATGGAATTCTTCGGTAGGCGGGCCATGACACTATCTGCCTTCTACTTGACAATGAAATGAGAAACAAAAGGAATTTTATTCATTTTTCTTTCATTCCATTTTCAAAATGAAATGAAAATAATGTAGGAAAATGTGTTGAGATTTCCTCTTTCATATGAAAGAAAAGCACATCTCCATTGTTGGATAACTCTGAACAGTGAAGTGAACCGTCTGATGGAACGGAACAGAGGAAGAGCTTTGTCATCTGCAAGATTGATGAAGTAACAGGACAAGAGCAGTAAGATGCAGCATGATGCAAGCTGCTGTGGCTGGGAATTCTCTGGGGAAATGCGGCTCTGCTCAATCATACGATATACGTGGACAGAGGAAGCACTCTCAAGGTGCATCTGACCTTCAAAATGTGATATATCACCCACCGCTTTGGTTGGAGACCTCTCCGGCTGGACATGGAACACAGTCATAGCAGCAGATGGGCTTTCCTTCCCTGGTTAATTTCCTAAAGCCCGGCGGACAGCTCTGACTGCATCTGGACTGTGGAGGTATCTATGAAATGGGAAATAAATGTGGACAACTGGAAAATGTTTTTTAATTGCAGTGTTTGTTTTCTTTCTACTTCTGGCCCAATTCAGATCTTTTATCTTCAAGAACTTATTACCAAGAGCTTCAGTTATGAACCCTATTTAAAAAACATAATTCTGAAAGCAGTTATTCAGTGAAATCTGTGTGGACATATTCAAAGCAATTTACATAGTTTGCAGACCTGTAAACCACGTAAATCTGCTTAGTGGGATATTCAGCGGCCACATACCTCATTTTTCCCACTGATATCCACACATAGCCCAGTTACACCCCAACACTAACCACTTGCATCGAGCATGTGCAAGTGGGAGCAATGAAGGTTTTCCCGTTAGTGGATGTGTTGAGCCAATGCTCAGCTAACCTAAAAAAGCTAAAGATAGGCAGAAAAAGGACTTTCCTAACTTTAGCTGGTTTGGGTATCTGCTCAGAGGCTGAATATCACCATTGACTGGATAGCTAAAAAGTTATCTGATGAAAATGTTTAAGAAGAAAGAGAAGCAACACAGCAGTAAGATAGCCGGAGGATGTAGTAAAGGCTGTTAGTGTAGCTGGGATTAAAAAAGGTTTGGACAAGTTCCTGGAGGAAAGGTCCATTAACCATTATTAAAAAGGGACCCAGGATATCAATGCTTGACCCAATACAAGGATTGTGGAACCTGCGTCTTTTGGGGAAACTGCTGGGTACGTATGACCTAGATTGGCCACTGTTGGAAGCAGGATACTGGGCTTGATGGACCTTGCTCTGACCCAGCATGGCATATCTTATGTTCTTATGACACTCCTTAAGACATAAGATGAGAACCATGATAGCGCTAAGAGCTGGAGTTCCCTAAAACACATGTAGAATGCCAACACAGCAGCTAGTAGCTGCAATAATATGTAAAGTGTGCCAGCACAGGAGCAAGAATGATTACAAGGTTCCAAAACACCCAAAGATGAGTAGAGAGAACCTCAATTGCTGTAATACACAAGAGAATCAGAACAGTACAAAGATCATCTGCAAGGTCTTACAACATACCAGGAAGACCAACACATCATCAAGATGAGTTGTAAGGCCCAGCAACATAACAGAAGCATCTTTGATGCAAAGCCCTAAAATATCCAAGGAGGCCTAGCACAATATATCGATTGGCTATAAGGCCCTAAAACACACCAAGAGGACCAGCAAAGCACCAAGATTGGTTACAAGACTCTAAACAAATAGAATAAAAAAAAAAACACTTCACCGGAAGAGGCCACTTGAGTCCAGCTAAGCAGTGGAATCCTGGCACTGGGGACTTTGGTCCCAGCATAGTAACCCTAGGTACAGAGGAGGAAACTCTCATGGACAGGGGAAGGTGATGGCAGTGAGAGTATACTATCGACCACCTGGCCAGAATGAACAAATGGATGATGAAATGCTCAAAGAAATCAAGGAAGCTAACAAAAGCCACAACAGAGTAGTAATAATGGGTGATTTCAATTACCCCGGTATCGACTGGGACAGTCCTCACAGCAGGACAAGCTAAAGAGATAAAGTTTCTAGATGAAATAAATGACTGCTTCTTGGAGCAGCTGGTTCATGAACCGACCAGAGGGGAAGCCATACTGGACCTAGTCCTTAGTGGAACGCCAGATCTGGTGCAAGAAATAAGGGTGTTGGGACCACTTGGGCAATAGTGATCATAGTATGATCATGTTTGATTTAATCAGTGGAGGACAGATAGTAAAGGAATCCACAGTACTACCTTTTAACTTTCAAAAGGGTGACTATGATAGAATGAGGAATATAGTTCGGAAAAAACTAAAAGGAGCGGTTCCAAAGGTTAAAGACTTACAGCAAGCTTGGGTGTTCTTTAAAAATACTATCCTCGAAGCCCAGACCCAGCTGTATTCCACGCATTAAGAAAAGTGGAAGAAAGTCCAAAAAGCTGCCAGCATGGTTTAAAGGTGAGGTCAGAGAGGCTGTTGCTGCCAAAAGAGCAACCTTCAGAAAATGGAAAAAAGAGCCAAATGATGAAAACTGGAAACAGCACAAGCACTGGCAAGTCAAATGCAAGGCATTGATAAGGCAGGCAAAGAGAGAATTTGAGAAGAAGCTTGCTCCGGAAGCAAAAACACGAAATAAAGACCTTTTCAAGTACATTCGTAGCAAAAGGCCTGTGAGAGAGTCAATTGGACCATTAGATGATAGAGGGGTAAAAGGGGCACTAAGAGGCGACAAGGCGATAACGGACAGACTGAATGAATTCTTTGCTTTGGTCTTTACTGAGGAAGATGTAGGGATGTAACCCATGACTGAAGTGGTATTTAAAGGTGCGGAAGAATTGAAGGAAATATTGATACATCGGGAAGATGTATTACAACTATTAGAGAAACTGAAGAGTAGCAAATGACCTGGGCCCGATGGTATACATCCAAGGGTGTTGAAAGAACTGAAATATGAGATTGTAGACCTGCTATTAGTAATCTGTGAACTTTCATTAAAATCATCTGTAATACCTGAAGATTGGAGGATGGCCAATGTAAACTCCAATTTTTAAAAAAGGGTTTCCAGGGGTGATCCGGGAAACTATAGACTGGTGAGCCTGACGTCAGTACCGGGAAAAATGGTAGAAACCATCATAAAGAACAAAATTACTCAGCATGTAGATAGTCATGGCCTAATAGGAGACAGCCAACATGGCTTTAGACAAGGAAGATCTTGTCTTACTAATCTGTTATGTTTTTTTGAAGGTGTGAATAAACAGGTGGACAAAGGTGAGTCAGTTGATATAATGTATCTGGACTTTCAGAAAGCCTTTGACAAGGTCCCTCATCAGAGACTTTTGGCAAAACTAAAGAGTCATGGGATAGCAGGCAGTGTACTATTGTGGATCAGGAACTGGTTAAAAGAAAGCAGAGGGTAGGGCTAAATGGCCAGTTTTCCCAATGGAGAAAGTTGAATAGTGGTGTGCTCCAGAAATCTGTGCTGGGTCTGTTGCTTTTTGACATATTCA
Source organism: Ichthyophis bannanicus (assembly GCA_033557465.1). Lineage (NCBI taxonomy): Eukaryota > Metazoa > Chordata > Amphibia > Gymnophiona > Ichthyophiidae > Ichthyophis > Ichthyophis bannanicus. The sequence continues at coordinate 1,239,941,030 of CM066031.1, read as the reverse complement.
TAAATTACCTGGAAAAGGGAATAACGAGTGAGGTTATCAAATTTGCAGATGACACAAAACTATTTAAAGTTGTTAAAACCCAAGATGATTGTGGAAAATTGCAATAGGATCTTGATAAATTGGAAGACTGTGCATCAAAATGGCAGATGAAATTTAATGTGGACAAGTGCAAAGTTATGCACCTAGGGAAGAACAACTCAAACTATGGTTATACGATGCAAGGTTCCACATTAGGAACCACCACCCAGGAATAAGATTTAGGCATCATTGTGGATAACATGTTAAAACCCTCAGCCCAGTGTGCAGCGGCGGCAAAGAGAGCAAATAGAATGCTAGGTATCATAAGGAAAGGAATGAAAAATAAAACAAAAGATATTATAATGCCTCTAAATCGTTCCATGGTGAGACCGCACCTTGAATATTGTGTGCAATTCTGGTTGCCGTATCTTAAAAAGGATATAGCGCTATTAGAAAAGGTTCCGAGAAGAGCCACCAAAATGGTAAAGGGGATGGAAGGATACTCCTATGAAGAAAGGCTAAAAAGATTAGGGCTCTTTAACCTGGAAAAGAGACTGCTGAGGGGAGATATGATAGAAGTCTATAAATTAATGAACAGAGTGGAACGGGTAAATGTAGATCAATTGTTTACGTTATCAGAATATAGAAAGACTGGGGGACATGCAATGAAGCTATTTAAGACTAATAAAAGAAAATATTTTTTTCACTCAACGCATAATCAAACTCTGGAATTTGTTATTGGAGGATGTAGTAAAGGCTGTTAGTGTAGCTGGGTTTAAAAAAGGTTTGGACAAGTTCCTGGAGGAAAGATCCATAAACCATTATTAAGAAGGGACCCAGGATATCAATGCTTGACCCAATACAAGCATTGTGGAACCTGTGTCTTTTGGGGAAACTGCTAGGTACGTATGACCTAGATTGGCCACTGTTGGAAACAGGATACTGGGCTTGATGGACCTTGGTCTGACCCAGAATGGCATATCTTATGTTCTTAAATAATAATCTGTGATGATGTTTGAGACGTCCTATTCATGTTCAAACATGGATGAGATGTCGGAAAAATGCGGAAGCCACGCCCATGTCTAGAAAGGCTGCAAGATGTACATTTTCATGCTGGAGAAGTTGATCTTTGCACATCTTTGCAAGAGGTGTTTCAGGGGTGTTTCTGGGCATGGCCTGGGCAGTGCTGATGTTTAATCATCTGTGATGTAGTTCACATAGGCCGGCGATGTGCAGGGCAGCTTTTTTAAAAATGCCAATTTACACCTGCTGTAAATCACAAATAAGGATGGGACTTTTAGTCTTGTAGAGCTGTTGACTGGAGGACCTCAGCTTGTGAGTTTTTGGCTTGACTTTTGTCTGTGTCGATAAAGCTATTTTCTGAGCTACCATTCATTTCCCTGCAGTCTATCCTGTGCACATTATGCTTCACTAGTACCATAATTTGAAAGCATTGATTTTCTTCCTCTTTTTTTTTCACTGTCCAACTTTCATATCCTTATGACATTATCTAAAAAAATATCATGGCTTTGACAAGTCAAATCTTTGTATGCAGAGATATGTCTCTGCACTTTAGAATCTTGTCTAGGTTCTTCATAGTCATTCTGCTAAGAGCAATGTGTCATTGGATTTCTTGACTGTTTGTCGTTTCTTTATTGATTATTGATCCAATCAGGTTGACGTTTTCTATTCTTTCTATTTCTACTTCATCAAGCATGAAATGATTGATTTTGCCAGTTGTCAGGATGCTTGTCTTTTTCATGTTAAGGTGGGAGTCCAATTTAAGACAATGTTCCTTGATCTTGATACATGGATGTTTCAGATCTTTTTTCACTTTCGGGAAGTAACATGGTATCATCAGCATAGGGAAGGTTGTTGAGTCTACCACCCATCTTCATATCTTGGTTGCCTTCATACAGTCCTGATTTCTTATAATTTATCCTGCATATGAATTAAACAGGTATGGGGAAAGTATACGGCCTTATCATATATCTTTGCTGATTTTAAACCATTCTGTTTCTCCTCGTTATGTTAGAGTTGTTGTTTCTTGATCAATGTAAAGGTTGTGTATGAGAACTATCAGGTGTTCTGGTATACCCATGCTTCTTAATGTGGTCCAGAGTTTTGTTGTAGTGAATAAAACACAAATATACATAAGAACATAAGATATGCCATACTGGGTCAGACCAAGGTCCATCAAGCCCAGTATTCTGTTTCCAACAGTGGCCAATCTAGGTCATATGTACCTAGCAGTTTCCCCAAGGGACACAGGTTCCACAATGCTTGTATTGGTTCAAGCATTGATATCCTGGGTCCCTTCTTAATAATGGTTTATGGACCTTTCCTCCAGGAACTTGTCCAAACCTTTTTTAAACCCAGCTACACTAACAGCCTTTACTACATCCTCCGGTAACAAATTCCAGAGTTTGATTACACGTTGAGTGAAAAAATATTTTCTTTTATTAGTCTTAAATAGTTTACCCTGTAGCTTCATTGCATGTCCCCTAGTCTTTCTATATTCTGATAAGGTAAACAATCATAAGAACATAAGAACATAAGATATGCCATACTGGGTCAGACCAAGGTCCATCAAGCCCAGTATCCTGTTTCCAACAGTGGCCAATCTAGGTCATAAGTACCTAGCAGTTTCCCCAAAAGACACAGGTTCCACAATGCTTGTACTGGGTCAAGCATTGATATCCTGGGTCCCTTCTTAATAATGGTTTATGGACTTTTCCTCCAGGAACTTGTCCAAACCTTTTTTAAACCCAGCTACACTAACAGCCTTTACTACATCCTCCGGTAACAAATTCCAGAGTTTGATTACACGTTGAGTGAAAAAACATTTTCTTTTATTAGTCTTAAATAGTTTACCCTGTAGCTTCATTGCATGTCCCCTAGTCTGTCTATATTCTGATAACGTAAACAATCGATCTACGTTTAACCGTTCCACTCCGTTCATTAATTTATAGTCTTTTCCAGGTTAAAGAGCCCTAACCTTTTTAGCCTTTCTTCATAGGAGTATCCTTCCATCCCCTTTACCATTTTGGTGGCTCTTCTCTGAACCTTTTCTAATAACGCTAAATCCTTTTTAAGATACGGCGACCAGAATAGCACACAATATTCACAATATTCACAATATTGCGGTCTCACCATGGAACGATATAGAGGCATTATAATATCTTTTGTTTTATTTTCCATTCCTTTCCTTATTATACCTAGCATTCTATTTGCTCTCTTGGCTGCCGCTGCACACTGGGCCGAGGGATTTAACATGTTATCCACAATGACGCCTAAATCTTTTTCCTGTGTGGTGGTTCCTAAAGTGGAACCTTGCATCATGTAACCATAGTTTGGGTTGTTCTTCCCTAGGTGCATAACTTTGCACTTGTCCACATTAAATTCCATCTGCCATTTTAATGCCCAGTCTTCCAATTTATCAAGATCCTCTTGCAATTTTCCACAATCCTCTTGGGTTTTAACAACTTTAAATAGTTTTGTGTCATCTGCAAATTTGATAATCTCACTCGTTATTCCACTTTCCAGGTCATTTATGAATATGTCAAAAAGCAGAGGACCCAGCACAGATCCCTGGGGTACACCACTATTCACCTTTCTCCATTGGGAAAATTGGCCATTTAGCCCTACCCTCTGCTTTCTATCTTTTCACCAGTTCCTGATCCACAGTAGTACACTGCCTCCTATCCCATGACTCTTTTTGTTTTGCCAAAGTCTCTGATGAGGGACCTTGTAAAAAGCATTCTGAAAGACCAGATACAATGTATCAACCGACTCACCTTTGTCCACCTGGTTATTCACACCATCAAAAAAAACATAACAGATTAGTAAGGCAAGATCTTCCTTGTCGAAAGCCATGTTGGCTGTCTCCCATTAGGACATGACTATCTAAATGCTGAATAATTTTATTCTTTATGATGGTTTCTACCATTTTTCCCAGTACTGACGTCAAGCTCACTGGTCTGTAGTTTCCCGGATCACCCCTGGAACCCTTTTTAAAAATTGGTGTTACATTGGCTGTCCTCCAATCTTCAGGAATTAGAGATGATTTTAATGATAGTTCAGAGATTACTAATAGCAGGTCTGCAATCTCATATTTCAGTTCTTTCAACACCCTTGGATGTATACCATCCGGCCCAGGTGATTTGCTACTCTTCAGTTTATCTAATAGTTGTAATACATCTTCCCTATGTATCGATATTTCCTTCAACTCTTCTGCACCTTTAAATACCATTTCAGTCATGGGTAACATCCCTATATCTTCCTCAGTAAAGACCGAAGCAAAGAATTCATTCAGTCTCTCTGCTATCGCCTTGTCACCTCTTAGTGCCCCTTTAACGCCTCTATCATCTAATGGACCAACTGACTCTCTCACAGGTTTTTGCTGCGAATGTACTTGAAAAAATCTTTATTTCGCGTTTTTGCTTCCGCAGCAAGCTTCTTCTCAAATTCTACCTTTGCCTGCTTTATTAATGCCTTGCATTTGACTTGCCAATGCTTGTGCTGTTTCCAGGTTTCATCGTTTGGCTCTTTTTTCCATTTCCTGAAAGATGCTTTTTTGGCAACAACAGCCTCTCTGACCTCACCTTTAAACCATGCTGGCAGTTTTTTTGACTTCCTTCCACTTTTCTTAAAGTGTGGAATAAAGCTGGCTTGGGCTTCCAAGATAGTATTTTTGAACAACACCCAAGCTTGATGTAAGTCTTTAACCTTTGCAACTGCTCCTTTTAGTTTTTTCTTAACTGTTTTCCTCATTTTATCATAGTCTCCCTTTCGAAAGTTAAAAGGTAGTACTGTGGATTTCCTTACTATCCCTCCTCCACTAATTAAATCAAATGCGATCATGCTATGATCACTCTTGCCAAGTGGCCCCAACACCCTTATCTCTTGCACTACATCTGGTGTTCCACTAAGGACTAGGTCTAATATTGCTTCCCCTCTGGTTGGTTCATGAACCAACTGCTCCAAGAAGCAGTCATTTATTTCATCTAGGGACTATTAAAAGAGGGCTGCTACACAGTACCCTGTCCTGTGCTGCTGAGGTAAGCTATATTCTGATTTGATTTAAATTATAGCTCTTTGCTGCTGCTAGGCTCTAACCCAGCGATGGCGAACCTATGGCACGCGTGCCAGCTGTGGCACGCGAAGGCCTTGCAGCTGGCACGCGGGAAGGTCCGCAAAAAAGAAAAAGCTGGCTCTGACTGCTGCCGCGGACGCGGCAAGGGCAGAATGCAGTGTCCCGCGGGGCCCCCTCCGCCCGCTAAGCCCCTCTGCAAGGGCTTTCAGATTCGCGAGGGAGAGCGTCTCCCTCGCGTCTCTGTTAAGCCCGCAGGGGCTAATGGGAAATTTCCCATCAGCCCCTTTAGACGCGAGGGACTGATGGGAAATTTCCCATTAGCCCCTGCGGGCTTAACAGAGACGCGAGGGAGATGCTCTCCCTCGTGAATCTGAAAGCCCTTGCAGAGGGGCTTAGCGGGCGGAGGGGGCCCCGCGAGACATTGCATTCTGCCGCGGCGGCAGCAGCCAGAGCCAGCTTTTTTTTTTTTAAATTTGCCAGGGGGGGGGGGGGGTTAGGAATTCTAATGGGCTAGGGGGGGAGGGGTTAGGACTGCTAATGGGCTGGGGGGGGGGGGTTAGGACTGCTAATGGGCAGGCGGGCGGGCGGTAGGACTGCTAATGGGCTGGGGGGGGTTAGGACTGCTAATGGGTGGGTGGGCGGGCGGGCGGGCGGTTAGGACTGCTAATGGGCTGGGGGGGTAGGACTGCTAATGGGCTGTGGGCTGATGGGGGCTGTCTGGAAATGGGGTGATGGGGGGTTAGGACTGGTAATGGGCTATGGGGGGGTTAGGACTGCTAATCGGCAGACCACCCGGCTGTACTAAGGACTCCTAAATGCCGGGCGGTAGGACTGATAATGGGCTGGGGGGGTTAGGACTGCTTATGGGCGGGGGGGTTAGGACTGCTAATGGGCGGGCGGGCGGGCGGTAGGACTGCTAATGGGCTGGGGGGGTTAGGACTGCTAAGGGGCGGGCGGTAGGACTGCTAATGGGCTGGGGGGGTTGGACTGCTAAGGGGCTGGGGGGGTAGGACTGCTAATGGGCTGTGGGCTGATGGGGGCTGTCTGGAAATGGGGTGATGGGGGTTAGGACTGGTAATGGGCTATGGGGGGGTTAGGACTGCTAATGGGCTATGGGGGTTAGGACTGCTAATGGGCTAGGGGGGGTTAGGACTGGTAATGGGCTGTGGGCTGATGGGGGCTGTCTGGAAATGGGGTGATGGGGGGTTAGGACTGGTAATGGGTTATAGGGGGGGCTTAAACTGAAAATGGGGTGATGGGGGTTTAGGACTGGAAGTGGGTTGATGGGGGGGCTAGGACTGGTATTGGGTTGGGGGGTTGCTAGGACTGGAAATGGGCTGATGGGGGGCTAGGACTGGAAATGGGCTGATGCAGGGACTAGAAGGGAATGGATGCTGGGTGAGGCTGGAACTAGAAGGGAGCTGATGTTGGGGGAGGATTAGAATGGGATGGGGCTGGGAGAGTAAAATGGAGAGGGGAAAAATATTTTGTGTGGGAGGGATAAAAAATCTACAATTGGCCGGGTATTGGGAGAGTAAGTGGGGATTGAGGATGGAGGGGTAAAATTTGAGTGGATGAAATAGGAATGAGGAAAGAGCAAAAGGAGAAAGATTAGTATGTTAAAGCGGATGTAGAGAGAGAGAATGGAAAAAAAAAACTAGAAGAGAGAAGAAAGGACAAATGGACAGCAGATGATGGAGAGTTAGCAGAAAACATGAAGAAACCAGAAGAAAGTGGCTGGAGCAATTGCAACTGTGTAACTGAGCTGAGGTATTCTGTTTATGTAATTCCTTTTTGACATTGCCACTTGTTCTCTTTCCCCAGTAGGTCATGTATTGTTATTCTCTGAAATGTATTGGTTTAATATTTGCAGTGTTGCCTTTTGATAGGTATGGTATGGTGCTTTGTGAGTCCTGGTAGTGCTGTTAGGATACGGCGGGTTTGCTATTGGTTCTAAATGGGCAGTGTTTGTAGTAGTTCCTAATGTGCCTGGCGGTTGGCACTGGATTATAGTAATGTAGAAATCTTTTAGTCTGTCTTTATCCATACACTCATTAAGAGACATGTTTACTAAAAGTTAGTGTATGTTAGCATTATGCAAATATTTATGCAAATTGACGTGCTGGCACTTTGAGGAAATTCTTTGGTTTTGTGCGGCAGTTTGGGCACTCGGGCTCAAAAAGGTTAGCCATCACTGCTCTAACCTATTATGAAATTTAAACTACAAGCTCTCTGCTGGATTCTAAAGTTAACCAGAAAGCTCTCTTCTGTGTTTTAAATTGAAACTAAAAGTACTTTGCTGATGCTTGGCCCTGAGTGACTATGAAATTTAAACTACAAGCTCTCTGCTGGATTCTAAATTTAACCAGAAAGCTCTCTTCTGTGTTTTAAATTGAATCTAAAAGTACTTTGCTGATGCTAGGCCCTGAGTGACTATGAAATTTAAACTACAGCTCTCTACTGGGTATGAAAGGTAACCAGAAAGTTCTCTTCTGTGTTTTAAATTGAATCTTAAACTGCTGCTACTAGGCCCTGACTGATTTAACAAAAAATAGTGGGTTCACAGATTAATTAGCTTTAAAAGAAAAATAATTCCTTTCAGAAAAATTCCCAGAAGTATATACTCACAATTTCAGATTTCTCTCCAGAAGTAACAGCCCCCCTTTCTAGTCATTCAAGACTAAATAGTTATCCTTTTGGCATTCTTTTGTCTTTTCAAGGATCCATCTCATATCTAAGATGATGTCTCTTGTTCTTCACCCTTTCCTGAACTCTTCTTGCACGTCAGGCAGTTCTCATTCCATGTATGAATGTAGTCTCTGCTGAATGATCTTGAGTAGAATCTTGCTGGTGGGTACAGGACCATACCATGCTAGAAATGCACCCTGTGCAACTTGGAACCTGGTGCCTCACCTACGCCCAGTCACATGCAGGAACTTGGTCCTGTTGGGCTGTGATAACATTGATGACCCTTCTGTACTTGCGCTCTGTGCAGCCACACCACTCATATAGGTCTTGGTATGGCCCTGGGTGGGTAGGACCAGAGTAATTTTGTGATAATTTTCAGTCAATCAGATCACCTTTCTTCAGTATTGGCATGAAAGCAGACCTTGTCCAGTCATGTGGCCATAATGTTGTCTTCCAAATTTCCTGGCAGAGCCTTATAAGTATTAGAACAACTGTATCTGGTTGCTGTCATCAGTTCCCAGTGCTTTTTTTGATAATGCTTTCAATGCTCCTTTGACTTTGTCTTTTATCACCTAATTGTGAGGTACAGGTTGAAACAGCTGTTGATCCACTTGATCTTTATGATATAATAACTCTGTGTATTCTTTCCACCTTTCTTGATATTCTCAGTATCATTAAACATGGATCTTTGAGCACCTTTTAGCATTCCGATTCAAGGCTGGAATTTTTTCTTCAACTCTTGTAGCTTTAGGAAAGCCAATTTTGTTCTTCCTCTGATAGTTTCTGATTCAATTTCCTTGCATATGTCGTTGTAGTAGTTAGGTTTAAAAGAAATTGGATAAGTTAATAGAAACACAGAAACACGATGGCAGAAAATGACCATATGGCCTATCTAATCTGCCCTTCCATATCAACTACTATAATTCCTTGTTTTCCTTTAGAATCTTGGAGGAAAAGCCCTTAAACCATTATTAAAGTAGAATGGGAAATCCCCTGCTTACTCCTAGGATAAGCAGCATGTAATTTGTCTGTCTTTTGGGAACCTGACAGCAGGTCTGTGTGAATGATTACTATGCTTCTCCCCATCTGTCACCACCCATCATTGCTGTCCCACCCTCACTGATTCCAATGGAGTCCATCACAAGCCTCTCTTTTGTTTCAACATGTTGAAAATTCTGAGATAGTAGCTGGGTTAGCCTGGAATAGCAAAAATGACAGAGGCAGGTGGCACCTTTTACACTAACCAATTTATTGAGTTATGAACTTTTGAGACTAAGGGGTATGTTTACTATTGCAGCTTCCTGCGATATTGGAGCCGCGGCCCCATTAATTTCAGTGGGGCCGCAGCTTCGATATCGCATGGAAGCCATTACCGCCGAATAGTAAACATACCCCTATGAGTCCACATCAAAGTGAACTCTTGTCCTCGAAAGTTCATGCCTCAATAAATTGGTTAGTCTATAAGATTCATGTATGGGTGAAGTTATTAATACAGCATGTCATCAATAACTCTTGGATTTGTCTTAACTTTATTGATAAAATATGTCCCTTTCTATATGTCTGGTTGGTACAAAAATGAAATGTGCCTGAGTGGAAAGATCATTTAAGCTTCGATGTTCTTTGATTTCTTGGGAAAAGCCCCTCGTTTCCTTTCCCTTTATAATAATCCAGATAAAATTAGTTTTGAAAATGTTTATGCATAGTCTGCTTCTGGGCCTTATGATTCATTTTCTTTAGTAAAGTAGTGTTAGTTCACTTAAATACAGAGAAATAAAGGTGAATAAATAATACCAGTTAGTGCAATAAAAAGATAACATTTTATGTGCCTGTCTACCTTTAGTTCTTTTTTTCCTAGAGAAACTGAGGGTAGAAAAGAAAGAGAAGAGTGGGAACCCTACCTTCAGAGTTCAAGAAAATTCCATTCAAGAATAATAGTGAAGGTTTCACTGTAAAGTAATTATGGGTACAATCACTGTGACAAAAAAGTCTCAGCAAGTGCACAAAATTTATTTATTTAAACTTATTTTTATATCGCTTTTCCACCATTCAAAGCAGTTTACATATAAAGAAGGAACTGAACAGTGCATGAAGATGTAAGCTGTTGTACAATGAAATGGAACATATTAGCATTAACATGTCATAGTAACTATATACAAATGGAACATATTAGCATTACAAGGTCATAGTAACTATATACAAAGGAATGTTCTTACTGAAGTCAGTTAGCTTTATACATTGCAGACATCTTGAGAGTTTGAGTGGTTGTTTGATCTAGTTCACTGGATGGATTCTCAAGGTGTGAAGGGGTTAAAGAACTCTTGGAACAGAAATGTTTTCAGTCTCTTCCAAAAATCCTTTTGCCGATCATATCCGACCCCGGCATTGAATATCTGGGGTCGCTGCACAGCTTCCGATGCTGCAGAAGCTAACCAGGCAGTAGCGATATTGAGACGCTGCTCGATTAGCTCCCATGGGTAAAATAGGCCAGCTTTTGCTGCGCCTATCTTTAGCCGTGGGTCCCAAACTGGGCAGTGGCTCAATATCGCCACTGCCCAGTTTGCAATTGGCTCCGCCCCTGCTCCACCCCAGAATGCCCCAAAATGCCTCAATGCTAAGCGGTTATCATCAGGGCGTATAGTGGGTGTAAGTGGCATTAGTCTGGGATATTCAGCGGCACTAACCATGTTAGTGAATCCATCTTCAACACCGTCCCATACTGCTGTTGTCCAGATGGGTGGCTTGTCTTAGTTTAGCATCTCAGTTGAGACCTGTCCATCTTTGGAAACCCTGTCGATAGTTAAGCTAATGATAACATAGCTCACAGAATCAAGCTCTCGCAGCACGGCAAACATGTTTTTGAAAATTTACATGCCGTGTGGATATTTTAACCCATTTTGGACAGCTCGCATATTCTTTCTCTGTTCTGGATGATTTATTTGATTTGTTGCACTCAAACAACTATGAAATACCGGCAATAATAAAAAATATTAAAACTTTGCAGAAAATAGAAGTTTCACATAGTGTATGTTTTTCATACACTGATCCAATACAGTATATTGTCCGACTTCAGAAAAGATAGGATTCAGTTCCAATATTCATTGATATAAACACACTGTATGATACTATTGAAACTGCAGTTTTCATTTAAAAACTTTATTATGATATAATATAGTTTGTCAACAGTCCATTCTGACGGCAGAATATGATACACGTGAAAACACTTCTGATGCAGTGCGTCGATATTGCACCATTGAAACACCTAGAACAGAATGCCTGACAGCAATTAGTTTCAATAACATATTAGCCCAACGTATGAAAAACATACAAGGCTGATATACGCACCAATAACTCTGACACTAAGTAACTTACAGTTATCTAAACCTATTTTCTAAAGTCTACAAATACTTTTATTTGCAAAATAGTAGCTATTACAGCATTATAAGCTACTTACTATTTTTTGTGATCTTTTTATGTTGAGCTGCCAGTACCGTCAAAATCAGCAAACTTCGAATACCTATTAAATTAACTAGATCTCAGATAAAAAATCTGTATATAACACTTTTTGACATAACAATAATAGCTAAACATAGTTCCATTGAATTTATAACCATTAATTAGTAAACAGTTGAGTAGTAAGTATGGAAACCTTATGTATGTAAAACATACGCTAGTCCAAAACGGGTTTTAACCCAACAAAATAGTAGATATAAAGGCATGTGCACAGTTTTCCTAGAGTAATTTTCAAAATAAAAGTATACATGTATTTGCATTAAGAAAAATCCATCAGAATCTGCATATTGAAAGTATGTAGACAGTTATAAAATTTCCCCTTAAATTCTGAAAATACACCGATCATGTGATAGCAAAACATACGCACCAGAGAAGAGATTACAACTGTAGCAAATGCCTTGTTACTGACCTTGAAAGTGGTATTGATATAGATTACAATGAGTTGATGTTCAGTTTAGACAGTTGATGGACATCTGTCTGTTCGACATGTCAACTGTGGAATGAATGAATATGTGATTAAGAGCTGTTCTCAGTTTTTAACTTTGGGTTGTTCTTCTGTGGAGACTTGTAGTGATGTATGCTCCACCTAACAGGATTAGCTATTCCCTTTGAAGTTTTAAGTCATATGCTCATCTGTCAACACCTTCAAACATTCATGAATTCTCTTCATGTCTTTGGTTTATTAGGAATGCTGATTGCTGCCCATTCTGCTATTAAAACTGAGCTATTAAAATGCAGGTGTTCTGAGAGCTATCTGCCTTTGCAGACAGAAGTACAACATTAAAACTGGATGGGGTCTTGACCCTTTACATCCTCAACATAAATGAAAGGCAATCAGAACCTGGGGAAAAGCAAAATATAGGCTCTACTAGAATTTTCAGCCTAATAAAGGGCTTTTCGTTGCAAATAGATAAATTTGCCTCTGGTATGGTGAACATGAAATTATCTAACATATTTCCTGCCATGGTTGAAGTATCCACAGATATCAATGAGGGGGAATCTTTTCAGTATCTTTAGGACAGTGAGCGATTGAATGACTGTATTCCTCACATGGGTTCAGCCCTGTGATCAAACAAGGCCTTTAGCAGAGGTTTGGATAGAAAACAATACAGTAACATTGGAGTGCTGGGCATAGCAAAGAAATATATACAGTAAGGGGGAAGTCTATAAAGCATTTGCCATGTTAAATGGTTCTTAGGAAATTGTTGGTGTTTATGTGAGTAGAAGTATGCATGCTATAAAGAGCATGTGGGCTTTTACATAAACAACATGTAGGCATCCTAGGGCCATAGTGTGGGCGGAGCTAGGTGGAATTGTGATGTACTGCATCCTTTATAAAATACACATGAACACGCACACAAATATTTGCACCTTATATGTACAGTTGTGCTTCACGGAAGGAACCTATATAATAAAGGCAACAGATAACCCTATCCCATAACTTTATTTTCATTTCTTTATTACTTCGATTTGACATACCACCCCAAAATAATTCACATTAACTATATAGAATGCAAATTAAAATTGTAAATGTACTTCTCCAGCTCATCATTCCTCATAACATACCCAAACCTATACACATTAAGAAACAGTTCAATAGATAATATTCAGAAGTCACTAAAGAGTAGACTGTTCTGAGGCAGACACAAATGACCGCCTTAAGAAGGAGAAGCCTTGTGGTTAGAATATGAGTTAAATACTTACACAGTAAATAAATAAAGGTGATTTTAGAGAAGCTCCATATTGTTTACATTTGTAAGTAGCAGGCTAACATGTGCACCTTGCCATACATGTGTAAGTGGCAGTTTTTGAACCAGTGTTACTTACATGTAGAGCTAGTTTTTAGGCATCGGTGGAGGGGTTTTGTTGGGAGTGCTCCTTGCAGTACACATACAAGGTACTAAATTTAAATGACGGTATTTACGCCTGCTATAAATCACAAATAGCCCCTCCCTGAAATGGTCTTTTTTGAGCTGCTGCTTGGTGAGGTATTTGTTAGAAGGAGCTTTGCTTGTCTTTCTTCTTCCCTAATTATTGCTATTATCCATGGTTTCATCTCTCGCTTTATCTTCCTCAGACCTTTAAATCCCTTCCTTCTCTTCACTTTGCTCATTTTCTATCTCTTTCACTCTTCTTCCCATTCTCTGCCTGTCCCTTTCTCTTTTATCTGTTTGTCTCTTTGATTGGGAGTCTTTCTGTGGCTGCATGAGTATGTGTCTGTTTCTATGTATATAGCAGTGACACTGACAGTGGGTCCAGGGCCAGCGTAACAATCAGGCAAAATAGGCAGATGCCTAGAGAGCCAGGTTTTGGAGGGTGGCCTGCTCCCGCCCTCTCTTACCACTGCTTTTGCTGCTGCCATGCCATATTTTTCAGATCCAATGGCAACAGCAGGAAACAAGCTGGACCACCACATAGAGGGAAGCCTCAACCCCTGCATTCTGTGTTCTGGAACTCCATCAGGTCTGTCCTGACGCAAACAGGAAGCCTGTATCAGAGGGGGCGGGACCGGCTGTGTACAGGGACTGAGACTTCCCTCTGTGTGGTGGTCCGGTTTGTTTCCTGCTGTTGCTGTTGGACCTGGGAAATACAGCATGGCAGCAGTGACGGCAGCAGTGTAATAGGGAGAGGCGACTGGAAGATTTACCACTGCTGAGGCAGGGGGGTGGGGGGCAGTGGAAGGATGACTATCTAGGGCAGCTAATGTCCCTGGACTGGCTCTGGGTGGGTTTTGGGTGTGCTGATGGTGGCTAGTTTGAGTTCTGTGTGTGCTGGTGGTGGCTAGTTGGTACACAGTGAGTTGCATCAATGAGTGATTTCTGTGGGCATTCACTCTTGGGAGACAAAGGCCACAGAGAAGGACTAAGAGGAGGCATCCTTATCAGATTATTACAGGTCCAAGACCCAGTTCCTGGACCTGAGGAATTATGCATGTGGAGGTTCTGCTTTGACCAGCAGATCATTCTCCACCTATGCCAATAGATAAAACCTCTGCAGCAGTCAGACACCTAGTGGACAGACCATGCCACTGCACCTGAGGGTCACCACACCCATTCCAGCTGATAACAATCTGGATGCAAGGAAGTCAGACATAATGGTAAAGGAGAACACCAGAATGGCATTAATTATAGAGGTGGCCGTCCCAAGTGACTATTCTGTGTTGAGAGGGAACAGATCTTCAAGTACCAAGAACTGCAGTCTAAGATGAAGAAAATGTGGCAGAAAGATATTGTTATTTCCCATCGTATTAGTTGCCACAGGCTTGAGTGAGAATAATTTCCAAGCACACCTTGATATTACTCATACATGTTAGGCATGTAAGGTAAAAATTTGTGTTTTTTTTTTAATTGCTAGCTCTCTGACTGGGAGCTTTTAAAAGGGTTTTGGTACATTTTAAAAACAAAGTTACATTCTTTTTGGTGCTTAGTTTAAAAGGAGAAATATTTTCTATAGTGGGGTCGGTTTAAAACTCTGCTTTAGTAACTTTCTCAGCTCTTTAGTGTTACTGACATCTAATCAGGAGTTAGTGGGCCTGATTAGCCTGTGAAAGAACTGAGAGCAGTCGAGGCCTGCATAAAAGGCTTCAGAGCTCTGCACTGTTGAGGCATTCCTAACAGGGGCTATACAGTTCAAACAAAGGTAAGAATTTGTGTTTTTTTAAATGGCTAGCTTTCTGACTGGGAGCTCTTAAAAGGGCTTTGGTACATTTTAAAAACAAGGTTACATTCTTGTTGGTGCTTTAGTTTAAAAGAGAACTATTTTCTTTAGTGGGGTAGGTTTAAAATTCTGCTTTAGTAACTTTCTCAGCTCTTTGGAGCTACTGACACTTAATCAGGTGTTGGTTCCCTCCTTACCCCCCAACTCCCACCCACCCCTAGTGAGCAGTCTTGCTTTATAGGGCACCTCCCCAATTAGCAAAGCACAAGGATTTGGAACAGCACATTTTGAATATAATTAAAGAGATTTAACTGCTTGTTCTCTGAAAGGACATCTGGGAAACCGGCTGGTACTTTGGTAGATTTCTCTTTTGCTTTACAGATACCTAAGCTCCACAAACAGAACAATGGCTGGGAAAAATCATATTGCTAAGGCTGTTGCCCCATTACAGCTTCTGCCTCTGTCCAGACAGAGGTCCCAATGCCAGTTGAAGGACCGGTTCCATGTGCAGGGTGCCTGCATGCTGAAGCTCTGAGGAAACAAGTGGAGGAACTCAGAGAGGAGGTGGCCAGGCTGAGGAGCATTCAAGACAGTGAGAAGTACATTGATGAGATGCTTCTTGCAACAACCAAGCTTTCCAGCAGAGGAGAAGATGGGTGCCTACAGAATGACGAAGGTTGGACACAAGTCACCAGGGCCTGCAGAATCACCAATCCAACTTCTCCAGCCCTTGAATTGAAGAACCATTATACAGCCCTGGAAGTGGAGGAGGTGAAAGCATCCCTGGAAAGGGAGGAACCAGAGCTCAAGTACCCCAAAGTTGCAGAATCAGTGACCACAAGGAAGTGAAGGGTAGTGGTGGTTGATGACTCTCTTCTGAGGGGTACTGAGGTGTCCATCTGCCATCCATACTTGATGTCCAGAGAGGTATGCTGTCTGCCAGGTGCCAAAATCCAAGATGTTACAGAGAGTTTGCCGAGATTCATCTAGCCACTGACTATTACCCAATGTTGCTAATCCATGTCGGAACAAATGATACTGCCAGGTATCCCTTTGAGCATATCAAAAGTGACTTCATGGCTCTGGGACAGAGGGTGAAGCAGATAGGTGCACAGGTGGTGTTTTCTTCAATCCTCCCTTTTGAGGGTAAAGGCCAAGGCAGAGAGGCTCACATCCTGGAGATGAATGCTGTCACGCCGCCACCGCTCGCCTCAAGCTAAGAGGGGTGTGGTTATTTTATAGGAACTTTTTGCCGTCTGCTTTTTTAGCCCTTTTCAACTATTTCCCCGTAGTGCCTTCGGGGAAAGGTAGTCTTTGCTTGGCTGTATGTGTGCATCAGACAAAAAGCTGTAGTTAGGCTCCAAGGGTTAAGGCAAATGACAGAATTTATTTTACACAATGGTTCGTTCTCACCACGTACAGGATATTGGTGCAGGTCTCTGTGAAACAGAGTAGTCTCTTAAAAACAAACACAAACTAAAAATGTCTGTTTAAAGGTTTTCCATATTGCAGGATACACAGTCTTTTAACAGAATGGATAATTCACTTCCTTTGTAGCCTTGCTGGCCAAAAGCACAAACAAAAATCACATTCACTGTCTGTGATAGTATAGCTTCTCTTCAGCTGCATAAACCTTCAAACAACAAATACAATTCAGGACACAAGAAAGCTCTGTTACAAAAGCTACTTTCTTACCCCAGTGTCCTTGTTCCTGCAGCAGGTGCTTAACAAGCCTTTCACAGCTTCCAGGGTTATTCCTTAGTCTTTGTGACCTTTCCCTTTACCAACATGAGGGAAACAGGGCCACCGGCTTGTGGACTATGGGTTCCCTTCCCTGGTAAACTCTCTCTCAGGATTGGCTTGTTTTCTCCCTGTTCCTCAGGTTTAAAGCCTTGCACACAGAACAGTCCTTAGGAATCTCTTCCCCATTTAGCTTTACCTCAGGCTTTCCCAGCTGCATAGGCTCAGACTCTCCCAGCTCACAGTCCTCAGGCACCAGCCTCCCGGGGAATCCTGGAGTCTCTCCTGTTCCTGGCTTCAAACCCTCTGGCAGATGTACTATCTTCCACTTAGCACTCTCCTCTCTTGGAAGCTCAAGGGCTCTACTCTGCTCCGCACCGGTCAAGCATTGCCAGTTTGCAGCTGTGCCTCGGCTCGTGGCAGTTTGGCTTCCTGCTTCTCCTTCTTCCCTGCTGTTCCTCTTGCTGTTACCTCCGTCCTTTCTGCTACTCCTCACGACGACCACCCTGCTCTCACACTCTGGCTTCAGTTTATACTTCCATGGCTCTCTCTTCCACCCTTCCCTAGCCAGGTGATGGCAATCAGCCTGACTGCATGCACCTGAATACTTGGAGCACTCCCTGCCTAAGGAGTTCTGGGCTCTGTATCCTCTCCCCTTTCTTCCACTAGGGGGAGCATGGAATGTGGGCCATGTGGACGTTTTCTGATTCCTAGCTGTGTTTGTGTCTTTCCTACCCTGCCTCGGTAAAAGGGGGCCCTTTACTAGGGTGAATTCCCTGTCTCTTTGTCCTCCCTCATACTCTGGATAGGTCTCCTTGCCACAATGCATGGCTGCATGGATGGTGTTATCGAGAGCATTTTGGTTTCCTGGACCATGGGATGCTGTTCCAAGAGTTGCAGAGCAGAGATGGCGTCCATCTGTCCAAGAAAGGTCGATGCATCTTCAGTAGTAGACTGGCTAATCTACTGAAGAGGGCTTTAAATTAGATTTGTTGGGGATGGGTGAAAAAAGCCCTCAGGTAAGTGAAAGCCCCCAGGTAAGTGAAACATTAAATACCTTTTGGAAATGCGTTTAAAAAGGGGTAACATATGGAAAGTGGTGTTTATAAATGCCCGTAGCATGGGAAATAAGATCCCTGATGTTGAAGCTTTGGTGAGAGTGGCTGACTTGAATTTAGTGGCATTTACAGAAACATGGTTCACAGAAAACCATGACTGGATGTAACTATAGCAGGTATACTTTATTCAGAAAGGACAGGGTAGGAAGAAGGGGAGGAGTGGTGGAACTATATGTAAAAAATAATATTAAAGCTTTGGAATTACAGAGCTTAAAAGGGAGAGAGGAGGCACTGTGGCTTAAACTAGAAAGAGGGAAAGAGAAATCTATTTGCATTGGTGTGATATACAGACCTCCCTCACAAGAGGAAGAGGTGGACAGAGAGTTAATTGAAGACATACACAGCATTGCTAGGAATGGGGAAGTGCTACTGATAGGGGATTTCAATATGCCAGATATTGATTGGCACATTCCTGCTGCAGAATCATCTAGAGGTAAGGAGATCCTGGATTCTCTACGGGGAGAACTATTCAGGCAATTGGTAACAGACCCCACACGTGAAGAGGCCATACTGGACTTGGTGCTTACCAATGGTGAAAGTGTTTCTGATGTTGTAGTGGGAGATCATTTTGCATCCAGCAATCACCAGATGGTGTGGTTCAATATTAGGATTAGGGTTGTTAGAATCCTTTCGTAGTTGTTGATATGGAAGGACAGACTACAGTGGTGTGCAAAAGTCTGGAATCCCTTGTAAATTTAACTTTTTTGTCAACTTTTTGACCTTATATCTTAATTTCTTTTTCCTCCCAGTGGCTTTTTCTGTGTATCTCATGATAAGTGATAGATTTGGCTATTAGGGCCAACTTTTAGTTTCGGTTTGATTTTTGTCTAAATATTTTGTTTTTACATTAGGTTGAGATCACTTATTCTGTACTTGGTGAGAGTCTGTGTTCTGAATGTATGACCAAGGCCTTGTGTTCTGTTAACATGAAATTTGTACACAGGGATCTGTACCGTAGTAATTTGCCTTGTTCAGCTTTTCAGATAGGTGTTAGATGTTCAAAACCCTAATTCTCACATTCAAGGCCATCCATGGTTTGTCTGCAAACTCTCTAACTGATCTCACACAAGCATTACCTCCAACTAGATCCAGAAGACAAATTGCGATAAACACCCTAATAATGCCGAAGGCTATAACAACTTGTAGCCGAGCAACAGCGAACAGAGCCTTCATGTTTTGTGCCCCAAAACACTGGAATTCCCTACCACCCGAAATTCGTGCCATAACTGGCATAGTCCAATTCAGAAAGGCCCTCAAACATAACCTATTCATTAAATACTACCCTACATAAAGTGCATAATATTCACTACAAACGTAACCACATTCCCTCCTTTTCCAAACATTTTTGATAATTTTACGTAAATACCTCTCTCATGTGATCGAATTAACAGATCAATATTCTATGTATATAGTTTTACCCCATATTATCAAAGTGTATCTTATCCAAGTTTATTTTCCTGTTTTATGTAATACCGAGCAGCCTGTTGTTCTGGTCTTTGGTTCTCTGTAAACCGCGCTGATTGTAAATAGCGCGGTATATAAAAAATTGAAATAAATAAATAAATAAATTAAATAAATTAAATAAATAAATAAATGTTCTAGGGCCCGCTGCAGTATATATAGTGCTGCTTTATTCTGGGTAGACACCTTTATGAGTTTTGGAAGTTTATGCTGGTAATGGTATGGTAGATTTGACGTTGTACATCTTTGGTGACTTTTGTAGGATTCTATATTACTTTAGATAGGCCATGTGGTCTTTTTCTGGCGTCATTTTTCTATGTTTCTGTGTTACATCTTATGAACTCCAGAAGGAGTCTCTTTGGCACGATGTAAATGTTATGCTGAGCGTTAGCATTAAATTTGAAACTGAGATCATACTCTACATACCCTAGCTTAGAAGTAAGATTTCATGACTATCATGGTATGCGCAAAACTAACCCATTTGGAACAATTGCCCCCATATCTTTCTCACAACTGGAAGCGTTCAGTGCACTCTAGTGACTGTAGCTTGCATCTCACCCAGTCAGCTAACTCACTCTGCATTCATCAGTTTCTGAGAGTCTTTGTTAGCAACACCACTGAATTTATTGCCTTGCTTCAGGACATGTTTCAGAGACGGCAAACTATGACTGATTTCTGTGAGATGGTTTATTTCCCTTCAGTATTTGAGGAAATGGTTATAGATGTACAGCAATGGGGGTGGTGGGTGCATTCATCTGCACTTATTCGATTTGTTTGCGTGCCCAGAAATGTTTGGTGCATGCAAAGTGTTTGTATGCACAAAAGGCCATCCCAAGGGTATCTGATGCTCCAGGTGAGCCTTCAGGCATGCAACTCTACCTCCTGAGGCAGCTCAAGGCCTAACCTTTAGTCCACTGTTTCCCGTTCTCTACTCCCCCCTTTCCTTTCCTAATATCCTTCCCCAAGATGCCCAGAATCTCATCTCTCCTCAGCATTTTTTTCTCGTTTATTAAATCTTTCCATTGCACAATAGTTCAAGAAATGGAAAAAGCATTTAACAATAACAGTCAAAAAAGACAATTAAAAAAAAATAAGAAAACATAGCCATAAGTCCACATCAATGGAGAAAGCCATGCTTTCAATGAAGAAACAAAAGGAAATTATAGAGTAATTACACTTTCTCAATCACAGTAAACTAGTTAAAAGCCCTAATTACAAACCACTGAGCAGTAAGTTAAAAAAAATGAAAAGAGCTGCTTAACGGTCCTCCCTGTTCCCTATCCAAAAGGAAACACTCTAACTGAGAGAGATCACCAAAAATGCACCTGTTATTGTGACCATGTAACAAGCATTTACAAGGATAGTGAAGGAAGACAGAAGCCTCAGGGGCCAGAATCCTAGCCCATAGGGCAAAAAACAGTTTCCTGCACTCCCATGTCCATCTCGAGACATCAGGAAAAATGCTGTTTTGTTGAAATCTGCTCCCATAATTGCTTTTAATCTTCAGATACAAAAGTAACAACTAAAGTGGCTCCTGTGGCAATATTATCCTGAGACTCCTCAAGGACAGCACTTAAGTTACATGCAGAGAAAAGATCCTCATTAGCCTCCAGCAGGTACCTGCTTACTCTCATACACATAATAATACTTAGGGGTATGTTTACTAAATGGTCCTAATGTTACCGGCGCTAGTTGCAGCGATAATGTGAGGAATGCCATATAAGGCGGTGGGCGTTCCGGTGTAAAGGAAGCAATGGCGGGGTATCGCGTGATAGAGGGAGCCCTGACCAACATTGCGCGATAGACGCGCTGTGGCACGTCATCGCGCGGTAACCTTAAGTTTGTGCGCTGAGCTGCAATCAATGGACTAGAAGTGTAGCACACTGGTTAATACAATGACTGCTAATACTGCAGTCATGGGTTCAATCCCTCAGAGGTCTCATCTAATAAGGCTGTCTGAGGCAATCTCTTTTGCTGCATGTAACAGTCAGACACATCTCTAAAATCTGTGCTGCCAGCAGAAAACACCCTCACCTCATTGCCATCACCTACGGCACCCTATAGGGCAGGGGGGGTGTCTGGACCACATGCGGATTAGGGAGCACCTCCTACCGACCCGCCCTCTCGGGGCCAGTGTTGGGGGGCAGGATCTGCCACCAACAGACCCACACTCTACATTTTTGCAATGGCAGCGGTGGAGGGACATGATGAAGGGCTGTGGGACCAGCAACCCCAGTCCTGCAGGGGAAAGGGCACCCTCCGGGGCAATCAATGCAGATCTGTTTGTATCACACAGAGCACTGGCAGACAGGCAGTAGGCCTGGAAACACTCAGATGCTCCTCCACCACCATCTGACATTCACCAGCAGAGGGCACAATCAGTCTTCACCCGCTGCACCCTGCAAGGTGCTCCAGCCATACACACACTAACTGCAGATGGTCTGCTAGCTAGTACATAATGCACGTTCCTGGTGAAACTGCATGTAACTAAAGTGCTCTCCTTGAGCAGTCTCAGGATAATATTGCCACTGGAGCCACTTTAGTTGTTACATTTGTGCCAGAGATGGTATGTCAGTGATTGGGCCCCAGCCAGGGGAACTCCCAGATATCACTTGAGAAAAACACTCTATAGCACTATGTGGGGACCTAGACATGCCATGGTTACTGCTCAGTCAGGGTGAGAGTGACCCCCCCAGCATGACATGCTGTGGTCACCCTGTCCGTGCAGGTGATGGTCGGCCAATACAATGTCCCAGCCATTGCCCTAGGCCCTGGGCAGACGCATCCTGCCCAGACTGTCCTGTCCGGCCCATACCCACAGTACCTTTCTCCTCATTATGCACATTGGCAGGCTAACACTGGAAACAGTGCAAGCATTGTGGGCTCATTAAGGTGTGGGCAGCCACAAAACACTGGATAGACATACACAAACTCCCACACCTATTTCAGCATTGTGCAAATATAAAGGTAGTTGGCAGTCCTGGGCACAGCGGAGGCATTGCTATGGTACTCAATACTGTTGGAGTCACTCTCCGGGGTGGTAAACACAGTCAGAAACAAAAAATGAGACACACTCCACAGATATCAGAAAGGTTGCTCTGATGGATCTCTGTTAACAAATTGTGTTTAATGTTGGACTTGTTATCTGACATTAATCATAGCAACCGTTTGATATATGTGGAACGTGTTTCTAAGTTTATGATGGCATTACTAAGGTATTGTGGTGCCGCCCCTACTAGGCGGTTGCCTAGTGAAGGCAGCGGGCCATCACATATCTTATATTTTTACTTGAATTCCAAGGTTCAAACCTCTGGAGGTGTAGTTGTGTGTAAAAACAGTCCAAGTGGTTTTCAGGCCAACACAGGAAAAAATGTATTCAATTTTATCGTTTTACAGTCAGGCTTTGCAAACAAACCTTTTGCAGAAAATCTTGAACACCATAACAGAAAGAAGGATATTTTCTCCAAATCAAAACTTTGTCACCAAACTGTATTCCAGCAGTGCTATAAACAAACTGTTTCTTCCAGCAGCTTAACAGCAGAACTTCTTTTCCAAAAACAAACACAGTTGAAAGTAATAGCAATTAGCAGAGTCCAGCAAACCTACAGCTTCCTTCAACGGCTTAAAGTTTTAGCTACCGGACGTCTTCTGCTTGTTAGCACAAAATACTAAAAATTGCTGCATTAAAACATTCACTTCAGCACAGATACTGTTGGTGCTTTAAACTTAAGAGTTCTTTCTTTCTATCCTACGCTTCCTGGATACAAAAATCAGGATAAACGGTTTTCTGGATTTCCCTCTCAGTTAAACCATTAGGCTTTCCTTAATCTGAAGTCATGCAGAAAGAGCATTCCATCCAAGAGTCTGTGGAATCCCGTTCCTCTACACCAGGGTCTATTTCCATGTCTTCCTCTTCTGCATTACATGTCACTGGGTTTAAAACAGGCTCAGGAATTTCAAGTTTAACTTCTTTTAAAAGTCTGAACAGTCTTTCCCACTGAGCTTTCCTTCCCCCTTCTGGGTTTGTGGTATAGCTATGAGACTTCTTCCCCTTTAATAAACCCTTTAAAGGCTTTATCTCTCTCAGCTTATCTTTAGGAACATTCTTCCTGGCAGGCTTTCTACAAGATACAGTTTCTTCCTCAGAATCTTGTAAGCTTTTCTCTGAGTCTGGGTTGTATTCCTTAACCCCCACAGACTTTTCCCTCCTACCTCTGAGCTTGGCTGTGAACCTGCATGGGCTTTTCCAGCAAGTAGCGTCATCTGAATCAGAGCTGCCTTGGGAATCACTGCAGTGTCTGTTTCCAGACCCTCTAGGCTTTCCAGCACTGAAGATTTGTTCCTCTTCAGTCTGGTCTGAGACTTCTTGCTCTAGCTTACTTACAGCCAGCCTTCTCACTTCCTCTCTCCTGGAAGGAGTGTGATTAGCCCTGGTTCTGGCTCCTTCACAAATGCTGTCTCTGAAGCTGTTCACGTGTCTCCAACTGGATCTGTTGCCTGAACTGCACCTGCTGCCTTGTGTTCCCTTTCCGTTTCTTTTCCTGCTTGAACTCTCTCTGAAGTCTTCACCTCGAGTTCTGCTTTCACTTCCTCTCTTGCTCTGTGTTCCTGTGAGCTTAAATGTTTGAAAGTGACGTCCCTCTCCTGGCCCCACCCACAGGTGTTTCCTATCTCTATCTGGGTGTGGTCTGAGCCTGGCTTTTGAAGTGTGGTTTTTTCCACTACCTTCATTCTGGAACATGTGTTTTGTTGAGCCCTTCCCCCACACAGAAGAAAAAGTTTCATTTTTTTCTGTTTTCCAGGGCAGTGCTGCACTCTCCTTACCACAGTATGCAGGTTCTAGTATTGGTAGATGCTGCTCCACGCAGGGCCCAACAGCCTGACTCTCCATGAGGCTTTGGATAGTGGAGCTGGCCGATGCTCTGGAGCAGAGGTTCCCAACTCTGGTCCTGGTGGGCCCAACACGATTCAGGTTTTCATGCTGTCCCTAATGAATATGCAGGAGATACATTTGCATACAATGGGGGTGGTACATACAAATGCATTTCAGACCTATTTCTTAGGGACAGCATGAAACCTGAATAGTGTTTGGCCCTCCAGGACTGCAGTTTGGAACCTCTGCTCTAGGGACTGCACATGTCTATGGTGAATGTGCTCTGTAGGGTAGAATATAGGTGTTTATGGCATGTTTATTTTATCTGCAAGAAGGTTCCTTCTTTATCACCACAGTTTAGTACTTGGTAATATATGGGACATGGTCTGCAGGAGCCACAGCTGGGACTTGAACCTGTGATCTTCTGCCCCTGAATGCACTGACTGGGTGTACTGCACCAAACTGTTGCCACAGAGGCAGGTCATTCCCTGGAGATACCATTACTGTTTGTCAGACGTCTTTTGCAGTGCATGGCACCCACCTAGACAGGGCTTGGCTTTGGTCTGCTGTGGGCAGATTCCACTGCCCCCTCCACCACCAGCACCCCTCCGCCACCATGCTGACATTCCCTTATGCCGTTGGTGCTGGTGGTGCACAGTCCCAGGCCATCCAGTGTGCCTGTAGGCAGCTGCCTATGGTGTGTAATCTGGGGTAGGGGTGCCTGCATAGACATTCATGCTTCCCCCCGGCACCGCCTGCCAATGTTCTGTGCCCTTTGGGGTATTTGCTGGGTACTATCCCCTGGGACACTGTGGGACATATACACTCGTGGGCATGTTTGACCTTGATCAGTTGCTGATATTCCATTTCTGCTTTTCTATGTGTCACCTAGGCATATGCCTAGCCTGCCCTCTGCCCCAGCTGCCCCACTGCATGTCAAGCCTGCAGCCCCCTGTACCCCATGTGCAGCCACACCATAGTGCCCTTTCATACTTGGGCACTATCTGCTACTGCTGCACATGTATCACTACTATCACTGTTCTTGATCTCCCTGCCTTTGCTGTACATTGCTGACTGAAATGGTTTCTCTCTCCTTCACTTTTGCCTCTGACGCCAGGTTTTCACTTGTGCTATTTTTTGGACCTTCATTTCACAGCGATAGTGTGCCTGGAGCCTCTCCACGCCCACCCCCCCGCCCATTGACCCCCTTCTCTCCACCCTCTGGAGAGCCTTACTCCACCCTTTCTGTGTCTTAGCGCCGCCAGGGACGTTGTTGGGCAAAACAGCACATTATCGCGTGAAAATGTTACTTTATCGCATGATAATGTCACATATTGCGTGATAACGTTACGTATCGCATGATAACATTACGTATCGCGCGATAATGTTACGTATTGCGTGATAATTGCGCCGCTGCAACTTTATCACTGTTTAGTAAACATACTCCTTAGAGATCAATATGTTATCTGTATTAGCCAGTGCAAGTAGCCCTTTAAAATATTTTTTCAATGGAAATTTAGGAGACAACAAACGCAATACAGGAAAATGCAAAAATCTCAAGCTCTTGTTTCTCACGGACCACATGTGTGTTTCTCCAGTCCTTTCCGAAAGGAATCCCACTAACCGTTGATATTTATCTAACCTTAAACGAAAATTCACCTTGTGTTTCAGAATACCGCAAAAAATTATTGCTTATTGTTTATCTGTCAGACCTGCCATCAGGAGAAGAGTATCACTCACTCTCGAATGTTGGACATGTCCTTTTTAATTATTTTGTGGTTCTAAAAACAATGACCAAAACTTATCACTTATCTTAGCAAGCCTTCATATGGCAGAAGAGCAGTTTAAAAAACTGGGCGAGGAACTCCCCAAGTCACCATGTGTACATTTTGAGTCTGTTACCGACTCTGCTTCAGGTGCAGTGCGGAAGCTGAACCAAGTTTCTCCATGGCATGTTAGATGTCACACCACTGCGTTAACTGTCATGTCATGGAAAGCATGTTCCTGGCATTTAACGCACTGCACCCTGGCTTAATGTGGCCTAAAATTATCATGGGTGCACTTACCTGTAGCTATGGGTGTGAAGGAAAGGGCACCTGTGTTATTTATTTTATTATTATTATTATTATTATTATTATTATAATTAATTAATTAAGTAATTTATAGAATTTACAAATTTATCAAGCAAAGCTTGTACAGAAAAGGTAGTACTTCCAAATAGGTACAATCACAGGGCAAACCAGAAATAATTAATAACAGTTATAACTATAGCCCACAATATGAGCGTGTGGAATTAAGAAAAACCCAGTTAGGTTGAGGATCCCCAATTGAATTACCAAGAAACAATAATACAATACATATCAATGGCTGAAGTGGCCCGAAGCTGTTACCCTCACTGCTCATTCTGCTGGCATAGCCTCACCAGTGGGAGTTGAAACTAAAGGAATCCTAGTGCTTATAAATGCAGATAGATCTTCAGGTTGATAGAAAATAAACCTCTGCATCTTAAGAACAACCATACAAGGGAAGCGCAAATAATGTGAGGCCCCTAACTGGAGCACCCCCAGTCTAAAAAGCAGAAACTGCCTGTCTTTTCTGTGTCTCCCTTGATACATCTGGAAACACTGAGACTCTTACACCATGAAAAAGAATATTACACTTCTTATAACAGAGTTTTAACAACCAGTCTCTGTCTGAAACTAGAGCCAAAGTGACCAAAAGTGTAGAAACCTTCACGGCTTTCTCAGTAGAAATCTGAAGAATATATGATATATTGAAAACATCCCTTTCAACATTTTCATTAGGTCCAGGCCCTTTGTCAACTAACAGCATAGTAGAAAGCTCTCATAACTGGTAGTAACAAATCCTGGGGAACAGAAAATATATCTTTGAGATATGTTTTAAAGAGTTCCATAGGTGTAATTGTGGCAGGTGAAGGCCTGTGATCCACGGTGTCTGACATAAGCAGGCCAGCATAGCTAGCTTGACCTGTAAATGAAGCCTGTGGAGAGGCACATAGGATTGCACATCCCCCAATATGCTGCTATTGTAGGATAGAACTCTGTAAGAGAACTAAACTAACTTAGGTAAGCAGAACTGAGAGATGGAAAAATACTGAAAAATGTGTTTAAAAGTTACTGATAAGAAAAAGTACATCTGCAAGGAATATAATTGGGAGTGCTGACAGATGAGTTGCAGAGCCCTGCTCCCCTGCATGCACAAATTGGCTCTATGGCCTTGAGAGTGTGAAAGTAACAAGTTGATGAACTGACCATTGTAATTGGGACTAGAAGGGGGGTATGCAGGTGCCATGCCCACTGAAGGGACATAATTGGATAAACTTATCAGTACCGGGACCAATGGAAGGGCTACGGGAGGTACGGGAGAGTACCGGGACCAATGAAATGTTTTTCTATACCTAGAATGGAACAGAAATCTATAAAAGTTGATGTAATGCTTGAAAACTTTGCTCAGCCATTTTGAAATTGACTGGTTCGAGACTTGTGCACAAATAAATGATTTGGACCTTCTGAACAGACTCCTGGTATCATTGGTTTGTCTGCGCTTTGCTGCTACATATTCTTGGTGCGTTGGCCGGGAAGTTGTGGAATCAAAGTGTATATAGGGCAATATACCACGACTTTCCGCCTCTATAGGCTTGGTCCTGCCGGGATCGCGCCCTTCCGACGAGGGCTGCTCCCTGGCGCCACCGGTCCCTTGTATCGGAGGGAGCTGGTCGGACCTCGGCGGGTGCCGGGCCCGGTTGGAGCCAACGCCTCGAACCCAAGTGAGGGGAGTCCGAGGTCCAACTCATGCGCCTGCTTGGGAAGTTTGAGGACCGGATCCGGTGAGTATAGTTTTGATTTGGTGTCTAGACAGAAATAGAAAGAGCAGTACTGTCATTGGAACTTGGAATTTGGAATTTGTAATCTCGAGATATTGGGAATTGGTAAGAGAGCATGATCACCTCTCAAGGAAGAGCCGAGTAACCCCGCATGGGAATTCGCCGGGTGAAACCCTCATCCTTTTTGTAATTGGGAAAAAGACTAGTCAGAATAGATAGAAACGAATGCATTCTGGGATACGTTGCTAGCATGATTGTGTGAACGAAGTGTGAATGAGAGGTCTGGCAGCACGGACCAAGTGAAGGCGGACCCCTGAGTAGCGCATTTCCTGACCGGGCGACCGCGTTCAGGTCACGAAAAGGGGGAAGCGATTGTCGTCTTGTCTTGTTATTTGTACTCCTTATACGTTTCTAGGGCCGTGAGGACCCCTTACCCAGGGTCCGCCCTCTTTTCCCTTTTGTCTGTTGTTGCGCGCACACATCGAAATGGGAGGGGCGGGGTCTACTAGAAACACTCCATTAGAATGTATGATCGCACATTTTAAAGAGGGATATTCAGGAGATTATGGTATTAAAATGACAGCAGCCCGTTTGCAGATTTTGTGTACTAGGGAGTGGCCCGATCTAGACCCCATCTGGCCCCGAGAGGGAACGTTTAATGTAGAGATTATTCAGTCAGTACATCGTAGAGTGCGGATAGCGCACCCCGATCAGTACCCATATATAGATTCCTGGTTAAGTATTTGTGAAGATCCGCCCCCCTGGGCGCAGCGCTGTTATGAGGAACAGTGCAGAATAATGTTAGCTAAGACAGATTCTAGTCAGAAAACAGAACAGCCCAAAATGAAAGAGCAGGATAAGAAATCCAGAAAGAAGCCCATCCTGGTAGATCCTGATTCCCCAGAGATAATTCCCAGACAGCCCTGAACCCCAGGTCCGGTAAGAGTAGCCCGGCGTCCTGCCCCAGAACCCCAGCGACGGCCGGAGCAGGACCCAGCTCCTGACCCACCTCCCGAAGGAGAGAGAGAGGGATCAGCTGAAGAAGAGGATGCCATAAAAAGCGAGTCAGAAGCAGAGATAGAAGAGGAAGAAACAGAGAATGCCCCAGGCGAGGAGGACAGTGTACAAGTGATCGCTAGCACTAGCAAACTAGCAAAAGATATACCCAAAGTAAAACCTGTTGAGAAAAAGAAAGTGACCCCTTCGAAGACAATTACAAAAATAACTCTTAGATCCCAAAAGACACCTACTGCCAAAATGCTGCCTTTACGGCAAGTCCCGGGAGTGCCCGTAAAGAATGATAATGATGAGGTGGTAGCGGGACCCCTAACTTATGTGTATATCCCTTTCTCTACAACTGATTTGTTAAATTGGAGGTCGCATTATGCCTCCTATACTAGCAAGCCCCAGGAGCTGACAGAATTAGTAACTACTATTATGGAAACCCACCAACCCACCTGGCCAGATTGCCGTCAGCTCCTGACCACCCTATTCACAACAGAAGAGCGAGCACGAATTAGAAAAGCAGCTATTGAGTGGATGGCAGATAACCCTGTAGCTCCGGGACAGGGACTGAGCAGAATAGATTATCGGGAAGCGGCTCAGAGAGAATTCCCGAATGAAGACCCCCATTGGGACCCAAATACCGAAGAAGGAACCACAGCCCTAGCCCGTTTTCGCCAAGGTTTTTTACAAGGCCTGAAAAGGGGGGGCCAAAAAGCTATGAACCTTTCCAAAGTTGCAGGAGTTATCCAAGGTGTAGATGAGAGCCCAGCAGATTTTTATGAAAGACTAACTAAAGCATACAGAATGTATACCCCCTATGATCCCGAGGCACCAGGAAGTTTATGTATAGTGAATTCTGCTTTTGTAAACCAGTCTCAACCAGACATTAGACATAAATTACAGAAATTAGAAGGGTTTGCGGGCATGAATGCAACACAGTTACTGGAAGTCGCTCATAAAGTGTATGTGAATCGTGATAATGAAAGACAGAGAGAATGTGATAGAAAGATGAAGAAGAAAGCAGATTTTTTGGCTGCGGCCATAGTTGAACAGAAAAGGGGAGGTGTCCCTAATCGACGGAGCAGAGGAAGAGGGCGGGGTCAAGGCGGAGGCCGGACCCAGAAGCTAGGCGTGAACCAATGCGCCTACTGCAGAGAAGAAGGACATTGGAGAGATACGTGCCCGCAACTCGGAGACGCCCAGCAAGATGACGACAGCAGTCATCAGTGGCGAGAAGAAAGACGAGGCTATCCCCGAAACCGAGGAGGAGCCAATCGAGAACAATTCCAGCGAGAAAGAGGAGGAGGGGCCATTCAAGCATTGGCCACAACGCTCCAAGATGAAAATGACGTGGATTAGGACAGACCGGGCTCCAAGTTTGCTTTAGGTCTCCAGGAGCCTATGGTCGGAATACAAATAGGAGACCAAATTATGGACTTTATGGTTGATACTGGAGCACAACATTCAGTAATAGACAAAAAGATAGCCCCATTTTCTACAAAAGCAGTCACCATTATAGGAGCAACTGGTGCCAAAGCCACAAAGTCTTTTCTTCAGAATCGTATATGCAGTCTAGGAGGACAGCAAATAACTCATCAATTCCTTTACATGCCCGAATGTCCAGTGCCACTACTGGGACGAGATATGTTAGCCAAGCTTCAAGCACAGATATCTTTCTCTGAACAAGGAGAAATGCAAATGACAGTAAATCCCAAGTCAAACCAGCAGGAATAATGCTGCTGACAGTTCCCCGAGAAGAAGAATGGAGGTATTACATCGATGACTCTATCCAAGACACTTATTTTGAACAAACTTTAAAGAACATTCATGCACCACCTGGAGTATGGGCAGAAGGCAGTCCCCCAGGCCTAGCCAAGCATATAGCTCCAGTAATTGTAACCCTCAAGCCTAGTGCTACACCAGTACATGTCAAACAGTACCCTCTCCCAAGAGCTGCCATTGAAGGCATTCATCGCCACCTACAAAGATTGCTCGAGTATGGCCTACTAAAAGTATGTCAATCCCCATGGAACACTCCACTTTTGCCAGTAAAGAAACCTGGGACGGAGGATTACCGCCCAGTACAAGACTTAAGGAGAGTAAATGATGCAGTTGAAACTATACATCCAGTTGTACCCAATCCTTACACTCTTCTAGGACTGATACCTGCTGAAGCTACCCATTTCACTGTACTGGATTTAAAAGATGCATTCTTTTGCATAAGATTAGCCCCTGTAAGCCAAATATTGTTTGCATTCGAATGGCAGGACCCCATCTCTGGAAGAGGGGGCCAACTCACCTGGACAAGATTACCTCAAGGATTCAAGAATTCGCCTACCATCTTTAGTGCTGCACTGAATCAAGACCTTTCAAGCTATCCAGTAGCCCCGGGGAAGAGAGTGCTTCTCCAATATGTGGATGATCTGTTGATAGCTGCCATATCAGAAAGTGAATGTATACTAGCCACCAAAGATCTCTTGCAGTTACTAGATAAAGCTGGATACAAAGTTTCCAGAGCAAAAGCACAGCTATGCCAAAAAGAAGTGAAATACTTGGGTTTTCGTATTACCCAAGGAGGAAGCAGAAGATTAGGCAGAGAAAGAAAAGAAGCAGTATGCAGAATTCCAACTCCAACAACCAGAAAGCAAGTCAGAGCCTTTCTGGGAGCGGCAGGATATTGCCGAATCTGGATACCCAACTTTGCCCAAATTGCCAAACCACTGTATGAAGCCACAAAAGGAGAAGAAAAGTTGCCAATGGAGTGGGGACTTGAGCAGGATACAGCCTTCCAGAAATTAAAAGAAGAATTGATGTCATCACCAGCACTTGGACTACCAGATGTCCACAAGCCTTTCCACTTGTTTGTACATGAAGCACAGGGAAATGCCTTAGGCATGTTGACTCAGAAATTGGGAAATTGGGAGCGACCTGTAGCATACCTATCGAAACAATTGGACCCTGTGGCCAAAGGATGGCCACCATGCCTGAGAGCAGTTGCAGCTACAGCGCTACTAGTGAGTGAAGCAGACAAACTCACACTAGGACAGAACATACGAGTCACTGTGCCACATGCAATCCTTGCCCTCATGGAACAAAAAGCAAATTATTGGCTCACCAATTCCCGAATGCTGAAGTACCAGAGCATGTTATGTGAAAACCCACAGATACAACTCGAAGTGAGCCATGCCTTGAACCCAGCTACCTTGATACCTATTAGTGAAGAACTCCCAGAACATGACTGTATCGAAGTCATGGAAACTGTGTTCTCCAGTCGACCTGACTTGACAGATGTGCCCATAGACAATCCTGACCAGATCTATTATGTTGATGGGAGCAGTCTCATCCTCAATAGACGACGCTGTGCCGGATATGCAGTCGTCACTCAACACGAAGTAGTTGAATCATCAGCTCTAGCCTCAGGCACATCAGCCCAGAAAGCCGAATTGATAGCACTCACCAGAGCATTGTTGTTAGGAGAAAAACTTGTGCTAAATGTATATACAGATTCCAAATATGCCTTCACCACTCTGCATGCCCATGGAGCTCTCTATAAAGAACGAGGGCTCATCACATCCGGAGGAAAATCAGTCAAATATGGTCCCGAGATATTGATGTTACTTGATGCAGTTTGGGCCCCAACACGTGTAGCTGTCATGCACTGCAGAGGACATCAAGCAGGAAAAGGAGAAGTTGCCCGAGGAAATAGATTTGCAGATGCCTCAGCCCGACAAGCAGCTATGACAGGACAGATTGCCCCACAAGCTATGCCAATGCAAGCAGCATTGTTTCCAGTACCTTTGAATTTATGGACACCACGATATACCACCAAAGAATTGGATTACTACTGTAACAAAGAAGATGGAGTACTGAAAGATGGATGGATTGAGCTGCCACCAGAAGAGGGCAGTCAACCCCCTGGACGAATAGTAATTCCTGAGTTGTTAGGACCATCTTTTGTCAAAGCTTTTCATGAAGCTACCCACTATGGGAAAAGTGCTATGGAAAAAGCACTCAGACCACATTTCTACATCCCTCTGATGACAACTATATCAGCATCAGTAGCACGACAATGTCTAACCTGTGCCAAAAAGATCTGTGCCAGAAATAAGAAATTTTCCCCCCCTGCAACATTGAAGGTGAGAGATGCGGAACTACCATGCAAATCATCGATTCGCTACTTAGGAGTCACCATCGATCAAGAACTGACCTTCAAAGATCACATAAAGCTAACCGTCAAATCCATTTACTACAAATTAAGAACGCTGAAACCCTTAAGACCTCTACTCTACTCGCCCCTAATGACTTCCGAAACAATCTTCCAAGCCCTTGTAACACCACATTTTGACTACGCTAACATCATCCTGCATGGTCTACCCAAGAGCACCCTCAACCCACTCCAATTGGCGATGAACTCAGCAGCCCGCATCCTCTGCGGTACCTCCAGTAGGGACCACATTACACCCATACTAACAGAGCTTCACTGGTTACCCCTGCAAGCCAGAATAACTTACAAAGCACTTCTGCTGTCCTTTAAAGCAATTAATCAAATAGCCCCAGCCTCCCTCTCCTTGCTTATTATCAACACCCCCACGAACAGACTGAGAAGATCTGCAGCCGCTAATACCCTCGTCGTACCAAAGGAGTACACTAAATGTAACCAAGCAACCAGAGACAGGGCCTTTACCTTATTCGCTCCAACTTGCTGGAATAATCTCCCTCCTCATATCCGATCAATAAAAGACCTCTCTCAATTTAGGAAGGTCCTTAAACACTACCTATTCTGTCATTACCTTTTAGGCTCCAACTCTACACCTCCTCCCTTCATCTCGCAAATCACCCACACAGCCTCTGACATTCCAACAACATAGTCATTACTAAACACGAACTAGACCCTCTGCACACCCAATTTTTAATCCCAACTTGAACTGCAAATTGCCAGAGGTAAAATATCTTTCTGTACATAGTTTGTATTTAGTTCCCATGTTTTATTCCAAGTTACTGACCCTGTTATATTGTAAGCAAAGGATTGTTCTAATGCGAAAATTTGTTATATGTAAACCGCACTGATACCAAAAAGCGCGGTATATAAAAACTGTAAAATAAAATAAATAAATAAATAAATAAATAAAATAATGCCAAGCAAGGCCTTATAACGGCACCCCGAGTTCAGTCAGGAGGTGTCACCCCCATGCACAACCTCCAAGTAGATTTTACCGAAATGCCAAGAGCCAATGGATACCATTACCTACTAGTATTAGTCTGTACTTTCTCTGGGTGGGTAGAAGCCTTCCCAACCAGAACTGAGAAAGCTCGAGAAGTCACCAAAGTTTTAATGAGAGAGATTGTTCCTAGGTTCGGAATTCCAGCAGTAATAGGGTCAGACAATGGACCCTCATTTGTCTCCCAAGTTACTCAGCAGTTAGCAAAAGCTTTGCAGATACAATGGAAACTCCACACTGCATATAGACCCCAGAGTTCAGGGAAAGTTGAGCGAATGAATCGTACCCTAAAAGCCCAAATGTCCAAGCTTTGTCAGGAGACACACTTGAAGTGGCCCCAAGTGCTCCCAATAGCTTTACTCAGAATACGCTCAGCTCCTGTAAAGTCAACAGGATTTTCCCCTTTTGAAGTTTTGTATGGTAAACCCCCACCAATAGTACAGGGAATTAAAGGAAGTTTAGCCCAAATTGGTTCAGAAGTAACCCGGCAAGAACTCCTAGCTCTTAGTTTTGTTCTGCAGACTCTCCATGCGTGGATCCAAGACCAGTTGCCTATCAACTTGACGGAACCCTTGCATCCCTATCAGCCTGGTACCTCGGTGTGGATCAAAGATTGGAAGAAGACACCGTTGGAACCCCACTGGAAGGGACCGTACACCGTCATCCTGTCTACCCCAACTGCAGTAAAGGTAGCCGAGATCGACGCCTGGATCCACCACAGCAGAGTCAAGCCCGCCGCTGATCCTGAACCCGAGCAGTGGACAGCAGAACAGCATCTTGATGCACCCTTGCGAGTTACTTTGAGACGGCAACCAGCAACTTAGACACTTCATCACAAGTGCTTTGCAGTAGCCAAGTCTTTCGAAGAGGATTGCTGTTTTCCATGCAGCAACAGTTTTGTTTCAACGAACCCAATTTGCATGTGATTTGACACACTACTTTGATACTATATTGAACCATACTTTAACACCAACTGAATTGATAAGTTGGTTAATGTGTACTGGACAACCTGAGGATCTTCAATCAACACTCAGCACCCGTTAAATTGCTTCATTAGCAAACGGGACGAAGAATAAAAGACCATCGTGATCAAGATCAGCAAGCTGAGGATTCAGAAGAACTCCAATCAACATCAACATGCATCTTTACTTTTGCTTAGCCTTGGTTGCCTTATTTGGAGGTTTTGAACAGACTTATGCTTTACCTCCATGTACTGCTTGCATTACCTCTACTCGAACTGGACTGAAAGTAACTCAGACTTTGCTTTATCATTCTTACTATACCTGCAAGGGAACAGTGACTCGGTGTATCTATAACACCACTGAACTAAATGTTTGCACTCATGGCAAAATCAAAGCATGCTATAATCCGCATCAGAATCCATCCTATTACACGTTGGAAATAAGATGGAAGGATGCAGATGGACCTATACTAGCTGCTACACCACCAATTAAAGACATTACTAAACCTGCTGTTTTGAATTTTGATGCATGTAATGCCATTAATAGAGATAGTTATTCCACCTGTGGTACATGGGAGAAAGCGTATCGAAATGACCATAAGTACATGTGTCCGGAAGGTGCCACAGGATGGAGGAAGTGTACAGGTAAAAAGGAACCAGGCTATAGTACTGCACCAGCAGCAGATTACTATTGCCCGTATTGGGGATGTGTTTTTTATGCTACCTGGAACACTGGTATAACTGATGAGAAAATAGATAAACGAATGGCTACTTTAACCAAGCCAACCACAAATGATAAATGTCAGAAAGATGCTTGTAACCCCTTACACTTACGAATACACAACCCCCATGCATGGAAACAAGGATACAAGTTTGGTTTACGTATTGCCGGAGGGGCAATAGATCCAGGAACCATTGTGTATATCAGATTGAATACCCAAGCCCACAAGTCATCCAAATACCATATTCATAATACCTTTTATGAAGCCATGCATGTAAATAAGTTTGAGATCCCTCATCCCTCACAGAATTTATTTTTAGAATTAGCCGGAGCAGTAGTATCTAGTCTTAAGATTTCAGATTGCTATTTCTGTGGCGGAACCCAAATGGGAGACCAGTGGCCATGGGAAGCCCAAGAATTGAATTATTCTTTGATTTACAATCAGACTGAACTACACAAGACTACCAGTGAATGGGTGTTAGCGCACTCAATCGTTGGACGTCTTTGCTATGCCAGAACTGGACCCCAGTTCACCCAGAAGGTAGGACAGCTGGTCTGTCTTAGCCAGAAATACTATAATGCCACAACCAAAAAGACAGTATGGTGGTCAGGACTCAAACATCCTGAACCTCCTAACCCATTAGCTAGATTTCCTGAACTTGTTGGTTTATGGACTAACCTTGCCAAAGTCCAAGCCTGGCAAGCCCCACCTGGCCTATATTGGATCTGTGGAAACCGAGCGTATGCACAACTCCCGCCACACTGGGGAGGAGCATGTGTCTTAGGAACCATCAGACCTTCTTTCTTTCTTTTAAACACTGAACATGGAGAACAATTAGGATACCCTGTATATACTACCCACCGACACAAAAGAGCACTGAGACAGAAAAGAGAAGCCTTACAGATAGGCAAGTGGGAGAAGTGGCAGGGTGATGATTGGCCACCAGAAAGAATTATTGAGTATTATGGACCTGCCACTTGGAATGATGATGGTATGTGGGGCTACCGAACCCCAGTCTATATGATTAATCGTATTATCCGCTTACAAGCAGTAGTTGAGATAATAACCAATGAAACTAGTCATGCACTTACGCTTTTAGCTAGACAAAGTACTCAGATGCGCACTGCAATATATCAGAATCGCTTAGCACTTGATTATTGTTAGCAGCTGAAGGAGGAGTATGTGGTAAATTGAATTTAACTAATTCCTGTTTAAAAATAGATGATAAGGGTCAAGTAGTTGAAGAAATTGCTAAAGATATGCAAAGACATGCTTATGTGCCAGTGCAGACTTGGCACTCATTGAAATTTCCTAACTGGTTTGCTAACCTCTTTTCATGGGTGGGAGGATTTAAGACTTTCATTGTTTTAGTACTAATCCTTGCTGCTGTTATCTTCTTATTACCATGTTTAATCCCATGTTGTATGCGTTCCATTCATAACACTATTGATAGTACAGTAGAGCGGAAGACCGCCACTAAAATAATGGCTTTGTATAAGGCCATTCCTAGTCGAAATCCTTCAATCATGATGTGATTCTTCTAAAGGTGATTTAATTCTCACACCTTATTAAGTAATAGGGTGAGATTAATCAAAGGGGGGAATGTGGCAGGTGAAGGCCTGTGATCCACGGTGTCTGACATAAGCAGGCCAGCATAGCTAGCTTGACCTGTAAATGAAGCCTGTGGAGAGGCACATAGGATTGCACATCCCCCAATATGCTGCTATTGTAGGATAGAACTCTGTAAGAGAACTAAACTAACTTAGGTAAGCAGAACTGAGAGATGGAAAAATACTGAAAAATGTGTTTAAAAGTTACTGATAAGAAAAAGTACATCTGCAAGGAATATAATTGGGAGTGCTGACAGATGAGTTGCAGAGCCCTGCTCCCCTGCATGCACAAATTGGCTCTATGGCCTTGAGAGTGTGAAAGTAACAAGTTGATGAACTGACCATTGTAATTGGGACTAGAAGGGGGGGGTATGCAGGTGCCATGCCCACTGAAGGGACATAATTGGATAAACTTATCAGTACCGGGACCAAAGGAAGGGCTACGGGAGGTACGGGAGAGTACCGGGACCAATGAAATGTTTTTCTATACCTAGAATGGAACAGAAATCTATAAAAGTTGTTGTAATGCTTGAAAACTTTGCTCAGCCATTTTGAAATTGACTGGTTCGAGACTTGTGCACAAATAAATGATTTGGACCTT
The DNA here is from genome assembly GCA_033557465.1 of Ichthyophis bannanicus. Classification (NCBI taxonomy): domain Eukaryota; kingdom Metazoa; phylum Chordata; class Amphibia; order Gymnophiona; family Ichthyophiidae; genus Ichthyophis; species Ichthyophis bannanicus. Next base: position 1,239,902,908 of record CM066031.1, on the reverse strand, counting down.
CTGAACAGACTCCTGGTATCATTGGTTTGTCTGTGCTTTGCTGCTACATAATGCTTGGTAAAATAGGAAAATTCAACAAACGTAAGATTGGTGCCCGAACAGAATTCTCCAGAATTTCTACTTTCGCACGCATGGACCACGTAGTATCAAACAATATTCACTTTTTGCACATGTTCACTCACAGACATTTTTATGCTCTCAGTTACTGCATCAAATGATTTCACCCATTCTTCTAATTAGGCCAATTTAGCAATAATCCCAGCCGTATGACCTGCAACAACTCTGGCCAAAGAAGTTATGGCATTTGGACACAGCAGAAGCAAGGAAACATAGAAACATAGAAATATGATGACAGAAAAAGACCACATGGTCTATCTAGTCTGTCCTTCCATATCAACAACTACAACAGTCCCCTTTTTACCTTTAGAGATCCTCTGTGTTTGTCCCATGCTTTTTTTAATTCAGTTACTGTCCTCATCTCTACCCCTCCACTGGGAGACTATTCCACGGATCCACTACTCTTTCCATAAAGAAATATTTCCGTATATCACTCCTGAATCTATCTCCCTTCACCCTCATCCCATGTCCCCTCATAGCAGAACTTGATTTCAATTGAAAGAGGCTCTCTCCCTGAACATTTCTGCCACGGAGGTATTTAAACATCTCAATCATATCACCTCTATCCCGCCTTTCCTCTAAGGTGTACATATTGTGATGACGAAGGCAGTTCAGAGGAAATGGAATGGCAGAAAAGTGAACCCTGTTCCTTTAAAAGTGCTAGCATTCAGGGTTTCCCAGGCAACCAAGAACCTCTGAGTCAGAGCACAGCCAGCATCAAGCCCCGCCCACTTCAGCACGTCAGGGCTAGAGTGAAGCCTAGCAGCTCCCACGTGTGCTGGGAGAAGGGTGTGGTCCCTAGCAAAGATAAGTTTAAAACTGCTGAGTTTGAACAGGCAGTTAGCACAGCAGGGGGCACGAGGACTAGCACAGCAGAGAGGGGCTCGAGGACAAGCACGGGCCAAGGCACAAGCACAGCAGAGAGGAACACAGCAGGAAGGAGAACGAGAGGAGCTCAAGGGAATAAGCAAGGAGCTCAAGGAAGCACGAGGAGTGCTGGCCCCAAGAGCAGAGACGAGCTGTGGGATCTGGGAAGAGCAGGTCCAAGGCAAACACAGCCAAGAGGAAAAGTGCTGTAATAGCAAATGCTGTGAAAAGCTCTTATTCAATCACTCACCCACAGAAGGAAGACTCACAGACAGGCTGGAATGCAAACAGGATCTTTAATGTGCACACAGGATCAGACAGAGAGCCGGTACCCTCCAACAAAAAGTCTGAGCCCCGAGGGACGGCCTACAATGCCTTATATACAGTACAGTTTTAAACTCATTCTACAATCCCATTTGCCACAGGTATTTCCTGTCCACCAATCAGCAGCCCCTGGGGAAGGTACCTGGGTGACCTGTCCAAACCGGTATGCTCTGGTCTGTTGGTTTCTGGGCTAGGAGATACTGTGCTCAGACCTGAAGTGGGGGAAGGGTGTCCACTGAAATAGCAGGCTGATTACTTTATGTAAAAGCCTCATGGCTTGCCGCATGGCTTGGGGGAAGGGCTACCTACAGCTAAACCTCATGGCTGCCTCATTCCCCCCTTTTTAAGTGGGACCTCAACCGCTAAAGGCGGTTGAGGGCTGTATTTGGGACAGGGCCATGACAGTGGTAACCACCTTACGTTCTACCAGGGTATCAAGGGTGGTGGTCATGAAGCGGTAAAGAATGGGGATACAACATGGCAGAATGGCACATAGCAGTAAATGAAAAGAACCCCTACCACTGGGATTTTTAGTCCCCCTGGACAACTGAACCACTTCATAAACCACCCAGGACCCATGGACAGGTAACTAGATCACTTAGGTCTTGGATAGGGTGTTCAATGGAAACACTTGCATCAGTGAGTTTAAAACAACACATACCCTATACCCTCTATAGCAACTCCTGCACAACGTTTTTGTTCCATGTGCAAAAGTTGCTGTTCTGACTGTAAAAGGTTGCAGGGCCTGCAGAGGCCTCTTCCCTTTGGGACAAAGGAGGGCCGTGTGCAAAAAGTCTGCAGAGGCTTCTTTCCTTTGGGGCAAAGGCTCTTTCCCTGGGATCCACCCTTATCAGCATATTAATGGCTTTTTATTCTTGCTAGTGTTGAGTCATTCTGGCTGCACCCTGCCATTCCCTTTGCTTCATTAATCACTGGCACTGTAATCTTCAGGGCATATGAGTACTTTGTATCACCAGCTTTGTTTGGCCTGTTTAACCTGTTCAGGCCTGGCATGTCTTTTCTTGTGCTGGGTCCATTTTCTGTGCACTTTCAGGCCTGACCTGTTTCTTAGCTAGGTCCATTCTCTGTGCACTTCTGTTCAGAGTATGGTTCCCCCTGGCTTTACTCTTGTTGTGCTGGGCTCTGGGTACTCATTTTCTTAGCCCACATGCTTTTTCCGTGCCATCATAATGTATTACAGCCTCAGGCAAGGATGCAGCCATACTAGACATACCTATCAGCCAATTTCCCTTCAGTCCCAATTTTTCTTTTTCTTTTCTTGTTTATGGGGGCAAAGGTAATCCCACTAAGGGCAATGGACAAGCAACCATTTGAGACAGATATTGAGACAGATAGGGGTCATCAGGAAAGCAGCTTCTGGTACTGTTCCCTAGAGACAACATACATTGTAATATCATTTTCTTGCAGCTGGTCAATAATATTGAAAACACATAACATGAAAGTATGTCAAAAGCAGCAGTGCTTAATAATGTGATAAAGAAAGCTCTGAGAAAATAGTACAGCAAAATCTTGAGCTGGTGTGGGTATTGCAGTTGTTGAAGCCGAAATGGCTTGTAGATTTCAGTTACTTTCTAAGAAAACAATATTAAAAGGATAACAATACAATCGTTCACAGAAGCCCCCAAAACCCCCCAGTCAGTCCAACAGTTCTTTTTTCCTGCCTCTCAGCAGTTCCTCAGGACCTCGCAGTGTGCTCCATCCCTCTCTGAAGTCTAAGTTCTGTTTCTCTCAAAAATTTAAACCTCCCATTCTCCTAGGCAGACACCCTGGCCCGTTTTCAATGTGACACACTGATCCAGATAGGGTCTCCTTCACACATCTCAGCGGTGGGCAGCTCTGAGTTCTCGGGATGGTCTGCTCCATCTGGATCCCGGCCACCTCCCTTGTCTTGTGTTACGATTTGGACATTCATTCTTCCAATGTCCCTCCTCTTTGCAGTAGGCACATTGATTGGGGGCCAGGGGAAACCTCAGCCCCCCGTATCCGCGGCCTCGCCCTCGTTCTTCTGTGCTGAACAAAGTAGGAAGCAGTTGTCTAGTGTCCGACCAGGCAGGCTGGTGTGTTTGTATACTACTGGTCATAGGGTCTGTCAGTTCTTGGGGCTTTTCAGTATAGGAAGCATAATGGGTTTTCCAGTTCAACAGGTCCGTAGTGGAGATAGGGACATAAATCAGGCTGGATGGTCCCAGTGTCACACGCCCAGCAGCATCAAGGTACGGGAGCCCCTGTACTTGTCGTAATGGCATTTGGAGATCATGCGACTGCAGGTAGTAGGCCCTCGGGGTGGACGATTCAAGCTCAGCCTGTGTGCTCTCAGGGGAGGAAATGGTGGAACTGGAGGTGGTACCAGGAGTGTGAGGGGTGGAGGATGTGGGAGGGGAATCTGAAGACGATGGGCTGGAATCCACAGAATATTCCCTAAATCTGGCCCCACCCACCCCAAGAGGAGGTCTTCCTGACTCTTCAGCTAGGGGCGGACCCTGCAGTGGTGCAGATGGGACATGAGGTTGAAGCAGAGGGAGAGGGCGTGGAGGAATGTCTGGAGGGTCCCGCCCCTGGTAGATAGAGGCGGGTGTCCATCCCTTTTGGCGACCACTGGCCGCCACCATTATTCTACACTGATCCTCGTGACAGCGCTGGAACCATCTTGGTCTGAGCTGGCATATGGCCAGCCATGAATCAGTATAAGGGAACTGGTCAGGGCGCTCTTTTTCAACAATTTGATGGAGCAAAGACACAGTGGACAGGTCAGTGGACCCCTGGGGAGGCCATAACTTAACTAAGGCTGGCCATTCCCTCTCACACAAAAAGGATAATCTGGAGGCGGAGAGAGGTACCCGGTAATCCTCTCCAAACCCAGATTTAAAATTGAGAAGCATGCACTGTAGGGGCGTTTTTTCTTTTGACTTTCCTAACCCCATGTTCTAATTCTAGTTCAATAACTAAGTACAGTATACAATGTGGATCAGATCTTCTAACCTAATATCAATTCGGGGGAAAAATGCAATTTACAGTAAGAGAAAAAGAAAAAATGCAATTTACAATACAGATCCTATCTAGACTTAATCCAGGAAAAATAATACAATTTACAATACAGACCCTATCTAGTCCTAATTCAGGAGAGGAGAGAGAGACAAAAACACAAAATTTTTACAATATAGGTCTTGGCAATTTACAAAATATATACTCTGATTTGATTTAGATAAAGAGTTTAAAAAAAATATAAGCTAGCTATTCTTAAAATGTCCACCAGATGGAGCTCCAGAGTCACTAACCATGAGGAATAGTAGTAAATACAGCTAATGTCCACTAGATGGAGCTCCAGAATCGCTTTAAGTATATTGCAGTGTAGCTTACATGTGGTCTTTTCAAGATGGCTGCCTCCACGTGCGTTCACACCGGCTCTCTCTCCACTCAGACGAGCACATACAACGTGGTCTTTTCAAGATGGCTGCCTCCACGTGCGTTCACACCGGCTCACTCTCCACTCAGATGAGGAAAAAAGAAAAATTATGGACCTCCAGGCTTCTCCTCTAATGGCTCCTCTCTTTTTTTTTTTTACTCCGGGCCCAAAAGGAAAAACAGGGAGCATGGGGGAGCAGAGATTAGCGGCGGGCAGCATGGGGGAAGCAGAAATCAGCAGCGGGCAGCATGGGGAAAGCAGAAATCAGCAGCGGGCAGCATGGGGGAGCAGACATTAATAGCGGGTAGCATGGGGGAGTAGAAATCAGCAGCGGGCAGCATGGGGGAGCAGACATTAACAGCGGGTAGCATGGGGGAGTAGAAATCAGCAGCGGGCAGCATGGGGGAGCACAGATCAGGAGCGGGAACACAATGGCAGCAGCGGGGAAGCACAGATCAGGAGCGGGAACACAATGGCAGCATCGGGGAAGCACAGATCAGGAGCGGGAACACAACGGCAGTAGCGGGGAAGCACAGATCAGGAGCGGGAACACAATGGCAGCATCGGGGAAGCACAGATCAGGAGCGGGAACACAATGGCAGCATCGGGAAGATAGAAATTCACATCGGGCAGCATGGGGAGACAGAAATTCACATCGGGCAGCATGGGGGAGACAGAAATTCACATCGGGCAGCATGGGGAGACAGAAACCCACATCGGGCAGCATGGGGAGACAGAAATTCACATCGGGCAGCATGGGGAGACAGAAACTCACATCGGGCAGCATGGGGAGACAGAAATTCACATCGGGCAGCATGGGGAGACAGAAACTCACATCGGGCAGCATGGGGAGACAGAAACTCACATCGGGCAGCATGGGGGAGACAGAAATTCACATCGGGCAGCATGGGGAAGACAGAAATTCACATCGGGCAGCATGGGGAGACAGAAATTCACATCGGGCAGCATGGGGAGACAGAAATTCACATCGGGCAGCATGGGGAGACAGAAATTCACATCGGGGCACAAGGGAAGCATGGAGACAGCACAAATTAACATCGGAGCACATGGAGAACTCTCCTTGCAGTCACGCCCCAGAAAACTCCCCACAAGCAGAAAGGAAAGAAGAGAAGCAGCGATCCATTCCCCATCTCAGGTATGTTTAACTTATCAAGTGCTATATTTTGGTTACTTTTAGAAGTTTTTGGCAGCGCTTTTAAAAGATCCTTAAGAGTGGTAATACTAATATCCTAGGCAATTTTTTTCTTCAATATCTGTGGCAGCGCTGCACTTTAAATACCTTTTACTGCAGTTATCTTACTGGTCCACAAAAAGGACTCTGATTTTTCATACTGCAGTTATCTTACTGGTCCACAAAAAGGACTCTGATTTACTGGACGAACGATGGCTTCATAAACCCCCCCCCCCCCCCCCCGGGGTCCCTACTAGGACTGTTCGTGCGGGTGATCGGGCCGCTACAGGTTCCTAGAATTTACTAGGAATTACAGACGGAGTACAGAAAGTAGCAGTACTCACCAGAGCTCTGATCAGACAGGTAGTTTGGATGCCAGTCTATCCAGCCGGTTTTCAATCGGGGATTCAGCCGCAGGGACCGGCTGTCCAGACAAGTCAAAGAGTCCTTCGGAGCACAAAGGGGCCCCGTGGCGCCAAGGATCATTGATCACCTGGAGGGGTCGGTCCCTGACTGGTGGAGGCCCTGATCCTGCAAAAAGCAGTAGTCTTCCCACCGTGGGTGTGATGAGAGAGGCTTTTCTTTTAAATTTTCCCAGGCCGATGCACCAAAATGTAATAGCAAATGCTGTGAAAAGCTCTTATTCAATCACTCACCCACAGAAGGAAGACTCACAGACAGGCTGGAATGCAAACAGGATCTTTAATGTGCACACAGGATCAGACAGAGAGCCGGTACCCTCCAACAAAAAGTCTGAGCCCCGAGGGACGGCCTACAATGCCTTATATACAGTACAGTTTTAAACTCATTCTACAATCCCATTTGCCACAGGTATTTCCTGTCCACCAATCAGCAGCTCCTGGGGAAGGTACCTGGGTGACCTGTCCAAACCGGTATGCTCTGGTCTGTTGGTTTCTGGGCTAGGAGATACTGTGCTCAGACCTGAAGTGGGGGAAGGGTGTCCACTGAAATAGCAGGCTGATTACTTTATGTAAAAGCCTCATGGCTTGCCGCATGGCTTGGGGGAAGGGCTACCTACAGCTAAACCTCATGGCTGCCTCAGTGCTACAAGGGAAACAAGCGTCTCCAGAGAGAAGGCAGCATGGCTGTGAGCAGGAAGGAGGGGAGCAACTAAGAGGCCCAGAATTCAGGCAAGTGATTGTTCCAGAATCCCTGCACAGGAGAAAATGGAAGGAGTTAGTTCCTACTGGAGGGACCAATTCAGCTAGCCAGCTAACTGGTAGAAATAGGGAGAATAGCTTGTCTGCATTCCCTGACCAAAGGCTCTATGAGGAAATAGAGCAGAAAAAAATATTACTAGAAAAGTTAAACGAATTGCTGCAGAAGCAGCATAGTAAGCTCTACAGCCAGGTACCCTCTGAAGAGTGTTGTAATGATTCTGTGGAAGAAATGGAAATAGAAAGCTGCTGTGAAGGTTATGAGAATAGTCCTGAAGAAATACAATGTGCTTTTTGTAGGACAAATGAGCTGCAAGTGTGCTGAACCCCACGCACAGCTGAATGAGTGAATGTTTAAGATAAGGAAGCTGATTTGAGTGAAAGGTACAGCAGAGAAAATAGTTGGTAGTTTTAACCCAAGCTATTTCTCCTCAATGCTTACAACTGAAAGAAAACTTAATGGACATTTTGAAGCTAATTGTGTATGGAAGGAAACTGTGAGGAAACAGTCTTCTGTTGAAAGTAACTTGCCTGTAAGGAAGTTAGCAGCCTGAGCTTGGTAAGCTAGTTCCGGTGTCCAAGTTAGCCATTGCTGAAGCTGACCAACCTATGAATACGTTGTTTTGAACTTTATTCCTTTGTTTTGGAGAAGTATCCAGTGTTTTTCTGTTCAGCCCTGTTACTTTTGATGCGAGGTGTAAAACCCAAGAACAAATAAATATTCTCTGTTTCGCCTAACCACTTGTGGTCACACTACTTTGCCCACCAGGATAAGCAAACTACAGCTCCCAGCAGTCTTAGCTGGTAGCCATCTTGGGGAAACTTATTCTAAGGGCAACCAGGCGACACTCTCCTGCTGCCCGGCTATACGCCTGGCCAGGAGGTGGCGACAATATTAAGATCCTTAAATCTGTCCTCATATGCTTTATAATGAAGACCACTAATAATTTTAGTAGCCACCCTCTGCACCGACTCCATCCTGTTCACATCCTTTTGAAGGTGCGGTCTCCAGAACTGCACACTATACTCCAAATGAGGTCGCACCAAAGACTTATACAAAGGCATTATCACTTCCTTTTTTCTGCTAGCCATTCCTCTCCATATGCACCCAAGCATCCTTCTAGCTTTTGCCGTTGCCTTTTCTACCTCTTTAGCTACTTCAAAGTCATTAGACACAACCTCGCCTAGGTCCCGCTCTTTTTAGTGGACAAAGGTACTTCACCCCCTATACTATATTGTTCCCTTGGATTGCTGCAGCCCAAATGCATGACCTTACATTTTTTAACATTAAATCCAAGCTGCCAAATTCTAGACCATTCTTGAAGCTTAGCTAGATCCCTCCTCATGTTATCTACATCTTCCTGAGTGTCTACTTTATTGCAGAGTTTAGTATCATCCGCAAAGAAGCAAACCTTACCCGACAGCCCTTCCGCTATATCACTAACAAAGATGTTAAAAAGAATCGGACCAAGGACAGATCCCTGGGGCACACCACTGGTAACATCCTTCTCTTCAGAGTGAGCTCCATTTACCTGTACTCTTTGTCGCCTCCCACCCAACCAATTTAATTTAATTTAATTAGCAAGTTTTTATATACCGCACCTTCCATTGATCAGTTGCTGTTTACATGGAACAACAGTAAACAAGGCAATGCTGTTTTTACAGATAACAATGTGAAACTACAAGAAATTCAATCTTACAATTAACAGTTGTAAACTATATACAAAGAACAGGATTAGAACTATGTACAAGGTATGTATGTTTTAAAAAACATCGGTTTGGGGTTTTAGTACTTATTCCAGTTCAGAGATGGATTATGATAGCTGGTGAAACTATCCTTTTTCTTGTTGAAAAGGTGAGTTCGACAAGGATCCGTAGTATGTTGAGAATAAATGTGTTTTGAGTTTTTCCTGAACTCCATGATTTGAGGTAAGGATCTTAATTCCAATGGAATGTTGTTTCCAAATTATAGGGGCCAGCATGGGAGAATGCTTTCATGTTTGTTGATTTTTTGGCCTTTATAAATTCCTTTGGTGTTTTTAGTTTATTTAGTTGGTCTCGCCTTTGAAGATTATGATTGGGGTTCTTTATTGATAAGGTTGTTTTAAAGTAAGAGGTGCTGTATTATTTAGGGCTTTGTATGTAGTTAAAAGAGTTTTATAATGTATCCGGCATTGAATCGGGAGCCAGTGTAAATACTCTAAAATAGGTGTTATATGTTGGAATGGTGGAGCATTCATGATAGTCCTGGCTGCTGCATTTTGTGCTAGTTGAAGTTTTTTTAAATTATGTTTTGTTACGCCTAGTAGGGTTAAGTTCGCAAAGTCGAAATGGGGAGTTATTATAGCTTGTATTATACGTTGAAAATCCTGTAGGTGCAATAGGGGGCGGAGTTGTTTTAATACTTTATGTTTAAAATAAACTTTTTTTGTTATATTTCTTATATGTGTGTCCATACTGAGGTGTTTGTCTAGTATTACGCCTAGGTAACGTATTTCAGTTTTTATTTGATATCATTATTTTGCAATGTAATGTGTGATGGGGGGATGAAAGTTGTATTTTTAGTTACTATTAGGGCTTCTGTTTTTGCGTGATTAATGTATAAGTTGTTTTCAATTAGCCAATTGTTTATTTCATTGAGGCAGGTATTAATAAGAAGTGTGGGAATATTAGGAATTGTGAATGGGACATACATCATTATATCGTCCGCATAAAGGTGATAGTAAACATTGAATTTTTTAAATATTTGACAGATGTGTTTTAAGTAAATATTAAATAGCAGCGCTGACAGTGCAGAGCCCTGGGGGAGACCTAGTTCGTGATTGTAAGTTTTTGAAGTGAGGTTACCAATTCGTACCGTTTGAGTTTGGTCACTTAGGTAAGAGGAAAACCAGTTAAGAACTGTGGATTTTATTCCTATTTGTCTTAGTTTACTAATCATTGTTGAGTGGTGAACACTGTCAAAGGCTGCAGAGATGTCAATGAATATGAGTAGGAATGCCTGTTTTGAATTATCAATACCTCTTACAAGGGTATCAATTAGAACTGTTAGTAGTGACTCCACCCCGTGATGAGGGTGAAACCCATACTGTTGATCATCAAGGGGGGCTGAACTATCAATGTATTCTTGGGTCTGAATTTGTACTGCTTTTTCGATTAATTTAGCCATAAACGGGATGCTTGATATGGATCTGTAGGATTTAGGTGATGATTTGTCAAGGGTGGAGTTTTTTAAGATTGGGCGAATCTGTGCATGTTTTAGTGAAGGGGGTAAGTACCCATTTTTTAGCAAAAGATTTATTATGGGGAGGATGAATTGTGAGAGGATAGGTAGAGAGTTCTTTATCCATGTTACTGGACAAGGGTCAAGGAGTGAGGTTGTTGTATTAATGTTTGTTATGATGTTCTTGAGTGCAACATTAGATAGAGGTTGGAAGTCAGTCCATTCATCTGCATAATGGGTTTGAGATAGGTGTTTAGATTTTGGTAAATGGGGGTGGGACATGAATTTGTTCATGTAGTAGTTTGCCAAGTTCTGTGGGGAGATTTCTGCAATTTCATTGCTGGAGTTGTGGGTGTTATTAGTTAGCTTTTGGGCTATTGAGAATAGTTCTCTAGGTCTGTTTATTGCATTGTTTAGTATGGAAGCATGTAATTTTTCTTGGCATTGTTAATTGCATCTTTATATGAGTTGAGAGTGATATATGAATCTTTATTAATGGGGTTTTTATTTTTTCTCCATTTGCATTCAGCTTTCCTTAGATTTCTTTTCATTAGGTTTAGTGTGTTATTGTACCAGGGGGCTTGATCAGCTTTAGAATGAGTGTTTTTCTTAGTGGCTTGCTTATTAGCATCTGCATTAATGATTTTGTGCCAGTTATTTACTGCTACATCAAGATTTTGTGGTGAAATAGATAATTTGGGAATTATCATGTCTAGGAACTCCTCTTCGTTATATTTTTTAAATCTGTAGGGTGGAACATTAGTTGGGATTCGTTTAACTGTGTGTTATTGATTGTAATTTTAAAGTTAATGAGATGATGGTCTGACCAAGGGGTTAAGGTACATTTGAGGGAGTTGGGGTTATAAAATCTGTAAAGTACATCTGGCAGTAGTGTAGCAGCAGAGCGCAGACAAACCAATGATACCAGGAGTCTGTTCAGAAGGTCCAAATCATTTATTTGTGCACAAGTCTCAAGCAGAATCAAATTCAAAATGGCTGAGCAATGGTTCTAGCAAAACAACAACTTTTATAGACTTCTTCTCCATTCTAGACATAGGAAAACATTTCATTGGTCCCGGTACCCTCCCATACACCTTCTATTGGTTCCGGTACCGATATGGCTATCCAATGATGTTCTTTGACTGGGCTTAGCACCTGCTTACCCCCCTTCTAGTCCCAATTACAATGGTCAGTTCACCAACTTAGATACTTTTCTCCTCCAAGGCCATTTAACTAGTTAGCACATGTGGGAAAGCGGGGCACTGTAACCTTTCTTTCAGCAGATTTAATTAATTCCATAGCAGCTGTACTCTCTTATCAGTAGCAATTAAACTTATTTTTCAGTATTTTTCTGAGTTTCGATTCTGCTCAGCTAAGCTGATTATGCTTTGCTAAGTTTCAGTTCTATAGTAGCAGCATTTTGGGGGATGTGCAATTCCTATAGGCCTCTCCACAGGCTTCATTTACAGGTCAAGCTAGTTAGGCCTGTCTGCTTATTTCAGACACCATGGATCACGGGCCTTCGCCTACCACAGTAGGACCAAGTCAAGTATATTACCTTTACTGTGTGTGCTGGCATTTACTATTTGGTGAAAATCCATATCTGTGGTGGTTTCTGTTTAGGGTCCATCCCTAGGGTGCTCAGTTTGTTTATAAGTTGCCTATGAGGAACAGTGTCAAAGGCTTTACTGAAATCTAAATACACCACATCTAGGGCTCTCCCTCGGTCCAACTCCCTAGTCACCCAGTCAAAGAAATCAATCAGATTTGTCTGACAAGACCTGCCTCTGGTAAATCCATGCTGCCTCGGATCCTGTAATCTGCTGGACTCTAGAAACCTTACTATTTTCTCTTTCAGCAGCGTTTCCAATAATTTACCCACCACCGAAGTTAAACTAACCGGCCTGTAGTTTTCAACCACATCCTTACTTCCGCTTTTGTGTAAAGGCACCACATGAGCCTCTCTCCAGTCCTTTGGCAGCACTCCCGACTCCAACGAGGCATTGAAAAGGTCAGTCAGTGGAGCTGCTAGAACGTCCCCACGTTCCCTCAGTATTCTAGGGTGTATCCCATCCGGTCCCATCGCTTTGTCTACTTTAAGTTGGGTTAGTTTCTCATGAACACAGTCTTCTGAAAATTGTTCAAGATGTCCCTCGCTTCTGTTCCTGTTTGTGGGTGTTTTCTGAGGTCCTGCTCCTGGTTCTTCATCTGTGAACACAGAACAGAAATATGTGTTAAGCAATTCCGCTTTATCCTTATCAGCTTCTACATATTCCTCCCCTGCACCCTTGAGTCTGACAATACCACTTTTGCCCTTCCTCTTCTCACTAATATATCTGAAAAATGTCTTATCCCCCCATTTTATTGCATTGGCTGTTTCCTCCTCCTTTTGAATCTTTGCCTTCCTGACTACTTTGCTAGCTTCTCTAAGTTTTTCCAAATACAGATGCCTATTTTCCTCTCTCTGTGATCTCTTGTATTTCATGAAGGCCTCCCTCTTTTTCTTCACTTTTTCAGCTACTTCTTTCGAAAGCCATAGTGGTCTCCTTTTCCTTTTACCTTTATTTACCATTTTAACAAAAAGGTTGGTTGCCCTTAAAATATCCCCTTTCAGTTTTGCCCACTGTTTTTCTACATCCCCCAGCTGTTCCCATCCCACTAACGACTCCCTGAGGTATTGGCCCATCTTCGCAAAGTTAGTCTTCCTAAAGTCTAAGATCCTCACCTTGGAATGGATTCTAACAGCCCTAGTCCTAATACTGAACCACACCATCTGGTGATCACTGGATGCAAATGATCTCCCACTACAACATCAGAAAACACTTTCACCATTGGTAAGCACCAAGTCCAGTATGGCCCCTTCACGTGTGGGGTCTGTTACCAATTGCCTGAATAGTTCTCCCTGTAGAGATTCCAGGATCTCCTTACTTCTAGATGATACTGCAGCAGGAATGTGCCAATCAACATCTGGCATATTGAAATCTCCTATCAGTAGCACTTCCCCTTTCCTAGCAGGTGTTGCGTATGTCTTCAATTAACTCTCTGTCCATCTCTTCCTCTTGTGAGAGAGGTCTGTATATCACACCAGTGCAAATAGATTTCTCTTTCCCTCTTTCTAGTTTAACCCACAATGCCTCCTCTCTCCCTTTTAAGCTCTGTAATTCCAAAGCTTTAATAGTAGTTTTTACATATAGTGCCACTCCTCCTCCCCTTCTTCCTACCCTGTCCTTTCTGAATAAAGTATAGCCAGGTACAGTTACATCCCAGTCATGGTTTTCTGTGAACCATGTTTCTGTAATTGCCACTAAATCCAAGTCAGCCACTCCCACCAAAGCTTCAACATCAGGGATCTTATTTCCCATGCTACGGGCATTTATACACACTGCTTTCCATATGTTACCCCTTTTACCCATTTCCAAAAAGGTATTTAATGTTTCACTTACCTGGGGCTTTCACTTACCTGAGGGCTTTCTTCACCCATCCCCAACAAATCTAGTTTAAAGCCCTCTTCAGTAGATTAGCCAGTCTACTACCGAAGATGTGTTGGCCTTTCTTGGACAGATGGATTCCATCTCTGCTCTGCAACCCTTGGAACTGCATCCCATGGTCTAGGAAACCAAAACGCTCTCGATGACACCATCCACACAGCCATGCATTCTTCTCCAGGATGTGAGCCTCTCTGCCTTGGCCTTTACCCTCAACAGGGAGGATTGAAGAGAACACCACCTGTGCACCTAACTGCTTCACCCTCTGTCCCAGAGCCATGAAGTCACTTTTGATATGTTCCGAGGTATACCTGGCAGTATCATTTGTTCCAACATGGATTAGCAACATTGGGTAATAGTCAGTGGGCTTGATGAAGCAAACTGCAGAAGGTGTCACCAATCGATCCTCCAACTCCATCACCTGTATTCCTTCAGATGGAAAGACTCCCACCAACGCCTTCTCTCCAGGACGATCTCAAATTGCACTCACCGGCAACTCTCCACATCACACCTCCGAAGTCCTCGCCGTGGAGCCATAAGAACGCTGCTTTCCAATGAACCGATGGCTCCGACCTCTGGAGAAGAAACGGAGGCACCAGGAGGCTTAGGTGGGCTCCAAGCATCTGGAGACAGAGTTACTTCCAGGCCACAGGGCAGAGAAGAGTCCTCCCTCCTCTCTCTAATGCCTGTCTTGATCTCCCTTTACGCCGCCTCGTAGAGCTCAACAAGTTTGTCCATCGGACTTGATATGGGAGGCTGAGACTCAGTTGGGAAAGCCCTCGACTTCCCCTTCCTCTTAGGCAGTAGTGTAGGAGTGAGCTGAAACCATTGCAGCCATCTTAGTTGAGACCTTATCCCTCCTGCCTCCAGGGCCTCCAGGGCATCTGTGTCAATGGCACACTTTGCAGTTAGCATAGGGCGGCATGCTGACTGCAAAGCACTCACCCCGCCCACTTTCTGCCTTAACCCACCCACTTAGCACTCTAACATGCACAGTACAGTTACCACAGAAATCAGGATGCACTAACTGTATTGGTCCCATGCTAACAGTTACTATGGGTCACAGCATGGCATTAGTGCATGCTGCTACCTGCGCTAATCGCTTAGCACGCTTTAGTAAAAGGGCCTGTATAAGACTTTAATATTACTCCTTAAAGGCTGTTACTGGGTCTTTTATTTCTACCTTTCCTGATAACTTCAATTTGTTTGCCCAGTATTTTCCTCTCAGTACTAAGACTAAGGGCTATGTTTACTAAAGAGCATTAAGGGAGCCAATATGCTGTCAATATGCGTTATTGGCATCCTCGAGCGCTAAATGCTGTGGAAAGGGCCGATAACACTGTAGTAACATACACAAATGGCTCCCTTAGCATTAAGGGAAAAAGAGGTGAAAAGAGGCCATTAATAGGACAGAGAAGAGGCAGGGATAGCAGGTGTTACCTTAACACCAGCTGGTGTAACCGTGCTTTAGAGCTCCCTGTGCTGGGAACCCTAACGCCACTGGGAAGCTCATGGTAAGAGCTATTTTAGAGGGAAGAGAGCCTATTTAAATGTATGCAATGTGCACCACCCACTGTAGGACCCAAATTAGTGAGAGTAGTTTTCCATTGGCAGTAATAACATGGTACCCTAATAGCAAAGGGCACCATGTTGTTGGTGTCAAATTGGCAAAGGAGGTGTCATTTGGGTGATGCAGTGGGGCTGGCAGGTCCACTAGGCTGACTAGGTGGCTGCTTAGGAAAAACATCTGGAATGGCTAGTATGACCCTGCTGTGACAGTGGCAGCACACGTATATGCTGCCACAGTCAGAAGGGAGTTGTGCCACCCCCACTGCCACCATGCTGCCATGTCAGCATTGTGTGAAGGTGGGAGTGTCAGGAGAAATATGTGACCCGGCCCTGTGTGTCAGGTGCAATGCTGCAGTTGCCATTGCCAGTGGGATGGCAAGCATGTCAGCAGCAGGTAGAGTGAAGCACATCCTGCTCCCTCCCTTCTGACGTCTAAGCCAGCAGCACCTGTGCCCACACCCTCCGGTGGAGGGGGGTGTGAACAGTATGGTATGACTAGCTGCATGTATGGCTACCTCAATAAGACCACAGGCAGCACTGAGGTGGTGGTTGGGTTACAGTTGCAGGGAGGGAGGGATTGGCTCGCATGCTGCCTACCACCATCTGTGGACCCTGGCACACAGCTAGTGTGCCTAGTGGATGGGCTTGCCTTTGTATCAGGATGCCCCCCATTTGCACATATTGAGTGGATATATGCCTGTGTTGCTTAAAAATTCCACTGAGACAGGAATACAATGCAATATGAGCCCATGTCAGAGGAAAAAATTGAGCACCCTGCTCTCTCACCTGCTAAATGATGACCAGA
The DNA here is from genome assembly GCA_033557465.1 of Ichthyophis bannanicus. Taxonomy (NCBI): domain Eukaryota; kingdom Metazoa; phylum Chordata; class Amphibia; order Gymnophiona; family Ichthyophiidae; genus Ichthyophis; species Ichthyophis bannanicus. Next base: position 1,239,886,724 of record CM066031.1, on the reverse strand, counting down.
ATTCATGCGTGAACCAGTGACCCCTCAATAAATCAGTTTCAACTATCTGAGCCACATGAGAGTCAAATTCAGCTCTTCTGGTCTGCAAAATATGAGTATAGTCCATCACTGGCCCACATGCACACACCAGGAAATGGGTACATGATCATTCTGCTAGGATACCCAGGGTCTGGAATGTGTGTGTTCATGTACTGCTGTCTCAGAATGTGCCAGCCACATGGTTCCATGTTCAGGGTTCCTGCCATTGTAGGAGGGTCCTGCTGTCTTTTGGTTTGTACACTTTCCTGAGGAGAGAGGTGTGGAGGTGTAGCCTAATGGTTAGAACACTGGCTTTGTAAGCCACCCCTCACTAATCCCAACTGTGCTCTCCCTGGCTGTGGGCAACTCACTTCAATGTATTTATTTATGTTATTTATTTATCTACTGCAGAAAGAAACAGTCTGTGGTCTGCATTGCCTGGAGGACACACATCATTATTGATTTTAATAGCACATTGGGTTGGCAAACATGCACATTGCACTCATGCCCATCTGAAAGCATGAACTTATTGTCTCTGCTGTAGCTCATTGCAAAGGGTCGGACATGTTCACCCTGTAAATGTATGGACATATGGGTTGTACATGATTGGTATATTTCATCATAATTGTGACTGCACATCTTTGGCTCCACCACACATATGCAGCACATGCAGGCACATCACACTCCTGGGATAACCACCTGCAGGGATCATCACACATCCCTACTTGCTCCATATAGTCAATATGAGAGTTACTTGTCCAGTTGTTCTATGCACATGTGTGAGGACAATTGCATAGAAACATAATATACAAACTTGATTGCAGAAAAAGACCACATGGCCTATCTAGTCTGCCCTTCCATATCAATGACAATAGTCCCCTTTTTACCTTTAGAGATCCTCTGTGTTTGTGCCATGCTTATTTGAATTCAGATACTGTCCTCGTCTCCACCACTTCTACTGGGAGACTATTCCACACATCTACCACTCGTTCTGTAAACAGATACTTCCGCATATTACTCCTTTCACTCTTATCCTATATCCCCTCATAGCAGAGCTTGCCTTCAATTGAAAGAAACTCTCCTGTGCATTTATGCCATGGAGGGATTTAAATGTCTCTATCATATCTCCCCTATCCCGCCTTTCCTCTAAAGTATACATATTACGATCTTTAAATCTGTCCTCCTGATATGCTTCATAATGAAGATCACTAACTATTTTAGTAGCCACCCTCTGCACCCACTCCAACCTGCTTTTGTGATGGTTAGAAAAGCTGTGATCATACCCAACAAACTGGTATTTGACCTCCCCCATGGCACATCTAGTATTTTTTCACACACACTACAACTGCATTTGTACAGTCACATCAGGTACATCGGGGCAGCAAGGTCATGCTGCACACTCTCATCTACCACCACCCATCCTTCAGCTCATTCATCAGTGTATGCCCATCATGTACAGTCATGTATTCCCCTGCCAGCTGCTCCACCATGGCCCACACAGGAAGATTTTAATCATTAGGATGAATCACGCACATCTCTCGTGTTTATTCATTTTATTTGTTGCACATTTTTTATATTGCTTTATCCTATAGTCAAAGTACGTAGTTTACATTACAGCATATTTGGGGGTACATTATGTCAGGAACATAAAACTTGGAGGATTCATAACGTACTGGGGTTGAACATTGCAGTTAACAGGGAGGGAGCAGGTTTAGTGGACATGTGGCTGCGCACTAACCGATTCTGTTATGTTATTTGTGAAGCGTTCTAGGAATAGGAATGTTTCTCGTTTTGTTCAGACAGCTGTCAGATCTTTTGTGGCATGCACTGTAAGTTGTTTGGAACTGAGTGAATGATCTGGATCTCACCACTCCTGCTTAGTTATCCTTTTGATGCCCATAGCTTGGTGATGCTGGTTCCACCAGGGCACACTTCTTTCCAATCTTATGCCACACACTGACATTACAGCAGATTACGTGGCCTAACCTCACTAATACAATACAAATGCCTCCCACATAATCATCCCACTTACTGACTAGCACATAGGATACATATGGCTCTGAAATGTCCATTAGCTCTCACCTTTCTTCCATCTATCACCTCACATCTGACTTTCACAGGTGCTCCCTTATCCTGCGTTAAGGTAACTGCCATTTTCAGGCATTAAAGTGCACCCTTTGCACTTTAACACCTAGGGGTCTGTTTACTAAACGGCGGTAGCGGACACTGTGCGATATCGGAGCCATGGCCCCATTGAAATCAATGGAGCCACGGCTCTGATATCGCACAGGGTCCGCTACCGCCGTTTAGTAAACAGACCCCCTAGTGTCCTTTTACCGCCTGATAAGCAGAGCCTTACACCCTTATCGCTGGAACGCCTACTACCCACTCCGTCCTTTATCGCATGCAAGCATCCTTAATGCTGCTGTTATTGCTTTAATATCCAGCACTCCCTTAATGCTCTTTAGTACACATACCTCTGTTTTCTTTTTTTCAAAAAGCCACTTTGTGCAGTGAAAATCAGGTTATCGGTGTTTAAGGTACTGTCAGTTTGACAGTATCCTGCTATTTATTGGACTATCCAAATCAGTAAAATTTCACTGTAGTCTGTGAACTTGCTTGGTCAGTTTAAGGCCAGAGTTAGTGCTAGCCATTAATTCCAGAAACTGGTCAATTATAAATCTCAAAGTTTAATTTAGCTTTTCCTCTTTGTCATTTTATTGTCAGCTTTTTTGTTAAATCACCAACACTTTCTCAAGGGACTTCTTTACTTTGACCTGTTCTATTTATTCATAGTCATGTATTTTTCATTTCTGACAAGGACCAAATTCCTTAAAAAAGGACAGGAATCTGGTTTCAGCTATTCATACTCACTGTCGCCTTTCCAACACTTGCCACATCCAGACACTCATCACTTTCAGATCTGCTGTCAAGCACTACAATAATGGTAGGATTTTCTCTCAGGATCAAATAACCACATTTTTCTAGTGGCCAAGTAACCAGACAAAATATTCACTGGATATGGTTTCTTATTGTGAGACTGAGAATCTTTGAAAAAGAATGAAAATTAGAGGGCTGTTTTTCAAAGCCCTTATTTGGAGAGTCCATGGAGGGGGGGGGGGTCTATCTGAATAAGGGTGCTGAGATATTGATGGCGCTGTCTGGATAGTGCATTGAATATCTTCAGAGAGCTCCGTGGCACTATCTGGTTAGTGCAAGAGTGGTCTGTGGACAGAGCTAGGGTGGTGGAGCAATCATCGGATAAGTGCTGACCTTATCTGGATAGTGGCAATTTTCAACTGACCTTATCTGGATAGCTTTGACCACCTGAAATGGAGGCCCAAATTGCTTTCTGGATAAGGTCAGCTGAAAGTTACTTCTGTATGGATTAGGTTATCAGTTATCTGGATAGTGGCTGCACAATCCAGATATTCAGCGTAGTTGCTATCTGGGTAATGCTGCTGAATATAGTTAATCACCACAGTTGATTGCCACGCTGCTTAAATATGCACTGCATTTATTATTGGGCAATATAATTAAAAAGGAAAAGACTTAGGGGGCATGTTTACTATGCAACATTACCTATTCATGTGGTAGCTAGCGCATGCTATTTGGGCACATTAGCAGATAACCAGAGAAATTACAGATAACACAGCAATTTTTTTCAGTTATCTGCTGATCCTGTGCTAACTACAATGCGTACTTAGCACACGAGAAGTGGCAAAGCTGCAGACAGCACAGGTGCTCATAACTCCACCTCAATGGGTGACGTTAGCTGCATCCACAATGCTATGTGGCATGTTCTCTGCAATACTGGTGCATTGTCTACTGGGGAAATGCTGTGCACAGCCCACCAGATAATGCATGACTTTTGTAGATAATGCCGCACTATCTGCACATTTTTGCCACATGAGCTGCAAAAGCCTAAAGAGCATGAATAAACAGAAACCGTTTTGAGCTCCTTCAGGGCCACAGAAAGCCCTTCAGTCTTTCATAGATCATAAAAACCCTTCTAAAAACATGGGGCCCAATATTCAAAAGACATTTACAGCCCGGTAAACCATGTAAATGCCTTAACTGGGGATATTCAATGGCACTTACATGGTTGGTGCTGTAGAATATCCCCATCTAACTCCCCTACGTGCCCCGATGCTATCCGGTAGCACTGGGGCATGTTGGAGGCATTCCGGGGTGAGCAGAGGCAGCGACAAGAACTAACCGAGTAGCAGTGATATTGCATGCTGCCCAGTTACAATCTGCGCCTTAAAGATAGGCGAGGAAAACCCCCTTGCTTATCTTTAATTCAAAGGAGCTAACCGGGTAGCATGCAATATCATTACTGCCTGGTTACCTTCGGCAGCATTGAATATCGGGTTAGAGGGTGGTGGGGGGTTATACGCTGACAAGACGCAAACCCTTCTAAAATGCAGCTGCCTCAATATCAGGCCCATGGAGCACAATATTAAAAAAAACCCTGAGCTCCTAAATTTGTGCCCTATTTTCAGCCATATTTAAGGGCCTAAGGTGCATGTTTAGTAAGCATTTTCTCCATAGACACAAACTGGGAAAATACTTAGTAAACAGGCCCCTAAACTTTCATTTGAAAAATCATCCCAATTTAAGTACTTAAAATTTATGTTCTGATTTAGGCCTGCCATTTATTGCCTCAATTTATGGGCCTAATTTAGCTGCTTAATGCTGAAAATCAGTGTTAAGCTCCTCACTTCTTTTCCTCTCCCTAAATCCACTCCCGTTGCCACCCATTGTTTATGATCCTAGTGATTAGGGCAGCAGCCTGGGGCAAGAAAGACCAGTGTTCAAATCCCACTGGTAAGCCTTGTGACCAGGGCCGGATTTACCTATACACCATGTACGCCATGGCGTAGGGCCCACAGCTGGCAAGGGCCCACCCGGGGCCGGCCCACACACCGCAGGGCTTCAGAGGGTGCAGGGTAAGCTCGCGCGAGGCCCCGGCTCCCTCTGTACAGCCGCCAGCGTGAAGAGCCTTTTCCTTCACGCTGGCGGCTGTATCTGTAAAGCCGCGATTGCTGGGAAAAGTTAAAGGCAATGCACTTTAACCTTTCCCAGCATTCGCGGCTTCACAGATACAGCCGCCAGCATGAAGGAAAAGGCTCTTCACGCTAGCGGCTGTACAGAGGGAGCCGGGGCCTCGCGCGAGCTTACCCGGCTCCCTCTGAAGCCTCTCAGACAGCCGCGGTGCTGGTTGGGGGGGGCCAAGGACTGCATGGGCTGTGATGGGGGGGGGGACCTGGACTGGAAAGAAATGGATGTGATATGGGGGGGGGGGACCTGAACTGTAAAAGGGCTATGGGGGGGGACTTGGACTGGAAATGGGTTGTGATGGGGGGGGGACCTGGACCGGAAAAAGGGCTATGGGGGGGGGGGGTACTGGACTGGAAAGAAATGGGCTGTGATGGGGGGGGGGACCTGAACTGTAAAATGGCTATGGGGGGGGGTGACTTGGATTGTAAATAGGTTGTTAAGGGGGGGGACCTTGACCGGAAAATGGCTATGGGGTGGGGGACTTGGACTGGAAAGAAATGGGCTGTGATGGGGGGGGGGGACCTGAACTGTAAAAGGGCTATGGCGGGGGACATGGACTGGAAATGGGTTGTGATGGGGAGGGGGACCTGGACCGGAAAAAGGGCTAGGGGGGGGGGACTTGGACTGGAAAGGGTTGTGATGGGGGGGGGGGACCTGGACCGGAAAAGGGCTATGGGGGGGGGGACTTGGACTGGAAAGAAATGGGCTGTGATGGGGGGGGGGGACCTGAACTGTAAAAGGGCTATGGGGGGATGACATGGACTGGAAATGGGTTGTGATGGAGAGGGGGACCTGGACCGGAAAAGGGCTATGGGGGGGGGGTACTTGACTGGAAATGGGTTGTGATGGGATGGGGGGGGACCTGGACCGGAAAAGGGCTATGGGGGGGGGTAACTTGGACTGCAAATGGGCTGTGATGGTGGGGGGGGGGGAACTAGGACTGCAAATGGGCTGTGATGGTGCAGGGGGACTCGGACTGCAAATGGGATGTGATGGTGGGGGCTAGGACTGGAAATAGGCTGTGATGGGGAGGGGGGGCTAGGACTGGAAATGGCCTGTGATGTGAAGGCTAGCACTGGAAATGGGCTGATGAAGAGCTAGAATAGGACTGGAAATGGGCTGATGTGGGGCATGGGAGAATGGGACTAGAAGGGAGTGGATGCTGGGTGGGTCTAGAACTATAAGGGAACTGATTTTGGGGGAGGACTAGAATGGATGGGGAATGAAAATGGAGAGGGAAAAAATATTTTGTGTGGAAGAAAAGTCTATGATGGGCTGGGTATTGGGAGAGTAAGAGGGGCTTGAAAATGGAAGGGTGAAATTTAAATGGATGATAAAGGAATAAGGAAAGAATTGGGGGAAAGAGCAAAAGGGAAACAATCAGTATGTTAAAGCAGAAATAGAGAGAGAATGGAAAACATCTAAAAGAGAAGAAAGGACAAATGGATAGCTAGCAGAAGACACGAAGAAACCAGAAGAAAGTGACTGGAGCAATTGCAACTGAAAAAATGCCCAAACAGAAGGTAGAAAAATACTTTTTATTTTGAATTTATTAACTGGAATATGTCTTTTTTAATGTATTTCTTGAATTCCGATGCTGATTTTGTCCCTATTGCCTCTTTATGTCAGGCAATTCTATATATCTATTGCCATTTCTGTTTTGGTAAGTTGATCTCGTTTTTATTTTTTCTGGGGGCCCACAATTTTTGTTGGCATAGGGCCTCACTCAAGGTAAATCCGGCCCTGCTTGTGACCCTGGGCAAGTCACTTAACCTTCCACTACCTCAACTACAAACATAACCCTCCGGAGACAGGGAAATGCCTACTGTACCTGAACGTAACTCACCTTGATCTATTACAGTCTTGAAGGATTATCAAAGGGGGCTGCTAGTGCTGGAAAGAAATATGCACTTGTACGTATTTACCTGCTGAGAAATTCTCTAAAGCTTGGGGAAAATGGAATTCTTTGGGTTAAAGCTGATAAAGCTGTGTATTTTAGAATTCAGTGTTTTGGTTAAGTCATTTTGGGCTTAGTACCACCAGAGTGCTTTTCATTTACATAAAATCAGAGTATAGCTTAGCATAGAAGGTAGAATAGGGTAAATATCCTTTGAGTAGAAAGAAATTGTTTCTAGATATCTTTACAAAGAGGTCTTTCATTTAGGAGGCAAGAGACCTGTGAAATTGTTTTAAATAGGTGTGAAAGCCAAGTGACAGATCAAAGGGGCAATTTGAAAGACTCCCTCTATCCATCCAAGGGCTGTGTGAATCACCCAGGAAATTGTGAAGAGATTACCTTAGAAGCATAGATCAGGGCATTGTATAGCAAGCCAGCTTTTACTAATTGTTTCTTTCCCTCCTACCCATGCCAGGCATAATCTTAGATTTATAGGCTCTTAAACCTGTTGAAGGGAAAGGGGTAGACAAAAATTAACTTTCAGGTTTAGCTTGCTATCCTCATCAGGAATAGAATAATGAAGGCCCTGAAATTAATCTGAAGGTGAACAAAGTCCCTTAGGCATAGTTGTATTAGTACAGGTATCCCTAGCAACATAAATATGTAAACAAATCCTTAAAACTAAGATGCAGACAGCAGTCCAGCAGAGAGATGGGGGCTATCCAGTCTTTTGTATTGAGCTTAAGATTTTCTCCCAGATGGTGAAGGGTCTTATGCATGCACTAGGTGCAAGGAGCTCTTTGCTCTTAGGAAACAAGTCTGATCTCTGGAAGCTAGAGAAGCAGACTTGGAGGAGCTAAGGAAGACAGAAAGGTATATAGATGAGATCTACAGGGATGTAGTGACAAAGTCCCACTTCCAGGCAGGCAGCCTCTCTGGTGTCATAAAGGAGGGAGGTCATGTGAAAGGAGAGCATCACCTTGGCATTGCTGGAAGTGATCCTGTAGCTAGGACCTGTCCTTCAGGTAATGTAAAACCCTCTCTCACCGAGGTGGTTTCTCCAGGGCCATGTGCCCATGAGGGAAGGGCTAGGATGGCCAATATAGTTGGCATTCAATAATTAGGCATGTGGATAGCTAGTTAGCTGTTGGACATGAGGATCACCTGGTAACATGCCTACGTGGTGGAAGGTAGAGGACCTCATGTGCCACCTAACCAAGGTTTTAGATAGTTTAGATAGCCTGCTGTCTTGGTACATGTGGAAGGGAGGTTCTGAAGGCCAAATATAGGCTTTTAGGTAGGAAGTTGAAATCCAGAACTTCCAGGGTAGCATTCCTAGAAATGCTTCCCATTTCACAGGTAGAACCAAAAAGGCAGGCAGAGCTCCAGAGTCTCAATGAGTGGATGAGAGGATGATGCAAGGAAGAAGGTTTTGGATTTGCTAGGAACTGGGCAACATTCTGGGGAAGGAAGGAACTTTTCTGAAAGGATGGGCTCCACCTTAACCAGGGTGGAATCAGGCATTAACCCTTAAAAAGGAGATGGAACAGCTTTTAAACTAGATAATAGGTAGCTTTTAAACTAGATAATAGTCACAAATAAATAAACCACGAAGAACACATATTACAAGATCAAATAATACAATAGCTCAAACTACTACTCAGCCAAAATGACATCCAGACCATCTTCCGAGCCACCATAACACCAGTCCTCGATTACTGTAATTTAATATATCAAGGCCTCCCAGAATATACCATCCACTCACTGCAACTGGCCCAAAACACAGTTAGCAGGCCTCATCACAGGATTAGCAAGACACAGTCACATATCACCCCTTTTACATCAACTTCACTGGCCCCCAATACATTCATGCACTAAGTTCAAGACAATACTCACTAACTTTAAAATACTACAGCACACCTCAGTGGATACCCTGCAAATGTTGATCACAAGAGACCCTAAAACCAGACCCAGATGTACCAACAACAAGAGTATGATCTTCACACCCAATACCCATACAAAAGCTATTCAAACCACCTGCAAAAGGGCCTTCCCTCACTGCGCCTGCCCTATGGAACTCCCTCCCAGAAGATATCAGAGCCACCAAGGATTTCAAAGACTTCAGACAAAAGCTAAAAACTCACCTATTCACAGAACATTTCAGAACCATTACATAGCACAGTATGATTCCTACTTAACCACCTATCCCTCCCCCTCAGACCCCACAGCTCCACAACATCCCTATGTTAGGTTAACACCAAAGTTTAGGCGATCCCCTACCTAGTCATTAGCATTATAATTTCTGATGTTATTTCCCTTTAAATGTAATCATGTCACCATGTTATGTAGATAATGTTTTGTAGATAATGTAGATTTTCCCACCACACTGAGGGCTTCTGTTCCTGCTTCGTCAGTTGGTGTGGGCTGTTTCCCTGCTAGTCCCAATATTTCTAGCTGACTCGTAACATAACATTCCAAATGTTGGCATGGCCAACATTTTGCTAAAAACCTACATCAGGTAAAGAAGAAAAAAAATATCATCAGTCAGTATTTTTTCAAAAGAATACAGTTAAGTTGTCTTTGATAAGAGTGCGCAGTTCTGAGAACACAATTAGTTCATTTATGGTTTATGTTTTATTGTCATTTGATATACCACCTTTATGCAAGCAAATAAGGTGGAGTACAATAAAAACACTAAACACATTCAATTAAAACCAGAAAAGGAAAACCCACAAATTTCTTGTATGCATGTATACCTATGAATTAACATGCATACAATTGATTTGCATGCTTAAAAGTTCTTGTGTGACATACAATATGGTCCTAAAAAGTGAATATGTCAAACTGAAAATGATGCCCATAAATCAGGAAAAATTCATATTTAACAAACACAAACCAAGGGGTATGTTTACTAAACTGCTGTAACGTAGCAGTGGCTACGTTAATGCGTGTTAAGGATACGTTAATGCGTGTTGATGTTACTTAATGCATGTTAACGTTACCTAACATGCGTTACAGTCAGTCACCGGCCGTGGTAAGTCCCGCAGAGGGTGGAGAGAGGGTGGCGAGAAGGGGTAAATGGGCGGGGAGTGGGCGGGGAGAGGCTCCTTTTATACTAACGCGGGGAAATGAAGGGCTGAAAAGTACCGCAAATGAAAACCTGGCGTTAGATGCACATTTGCAGGAGAGAGAAACCAGTTTAGTGTCAGCAATGTACAGCATAGGCAGGGAGCCCAAGAAACATGATAGTAGTGCTCCATTCGCAGCAACAGCATAGTGCCCAAGTATGAAAGGCCACTATGGCGATGCTGCAAATGGGGCATAGGGGGCTGCAGGCGGGACATGCAGTGGGGGCAGCTGGGGCACAGGGTGGACTAGGCAGTCACCTAGGTGGCAAATAGGAACATAGAAACCGGGAATCAACAAGAGAGCAGCTGACGAAGGCCAAACACAATCTACCTACATCTACCTGGTCCACCCTATCTAACAGTTGCCAGGGCACTGACCTGACATCCCCCCAGCCAACCTGCCTCCAAGCGGAAGGGACATAATATTTGTAGGCAGTGATGGGGGGGATGTTAGGATGCCCATGTATGCCTCCCCACCCTAGACCCCGCTCCTTAGGCGACCGCCTACCCACACATTGGATGGCCTGGGACTGCGCACTACCAGCACCGAAAGCATATGGTCATGTTAGCATGGCAGAGAGGGTGTGCCCTTGCTGGAGGGGGCAGTGGCACCTGCCTGCAGTGGACTTAGGCCATGTCCTGTACCAGTACGTGGTGTGCAGTGCAACATAAAAGGTCAGGCTGAGGAGACGTACAGGTAGCTCCAGGGACTACTGTGCATCTGTGGCAACAGTGTGGTGCAGTACACACAGCCAGTGTGTCCTGAAGCAGAGGATCACAGGTTGAAGTCCTAGCTGTGAATCCTGCAGAGCATGTCTTTATATCTTACCCTATAATGCAGATACAACAGCAACATGTGCAAAGCCCAAAGCAGCAGTGAACAGGGGTACAAACACCCACTCACACAGGCTCCACAATCCAAAACTGCATGCAGAGTCAGGCTGTTGGCCCCAACCCAGAGCTGCATTTATCACCAGAGTACTACTACTACCTCCTACACAGTTTATCAATGTCAGCACTGTGATCAAGACCAGTGGGGCGGGCAGGGTTGCCAACCACCCCTACCTTTGCACAATGCTGGAATAGAAACATAGAAACATAGAGACATGATGACAGAAAAAGACCACAAGGCCTATCTAGTCTGTCCTTCCATAACAACAACTACAACAGTCCACTTTTTACCTTTAGAGATCCTCTGTGTTGGTCCCATGCTTTTTTGAATTCAGTTACTGTCCTCATCTCTACCACCTCCACGGGGAGACTATTCCACGGATCCACTACTCTTTCCGTAAAGAAATATTTCCGCATATCACTCCTGAATCTATCTCCCTTCACCCTCATCCCATGTCCCCTCGTAGCAGAACTTGCTTTCAATTGAAAGAGGCTCTCTCCCTGAACATTTATGCCACGGAGGTATTTAAACATCTCAATCATATCACCTCTATCCCGCCTTTCCTCTAAGGTGTACATATTAAGATCCTTAAGTCTGTCCTCATATGCTTTATAATGAAGCCCATTAATCATTTTAGTAGCAACCCTCTGCACTGACTCCATCCTGTTCAGATCCTTTTGAAGGTGCGGTCTCCAGAATTGCACACCATACTCCAAATGAGGTCGCACCAAAGACTTATACAGAGGCATCATCACCTCCTTTTTTCTGCTAGCCATTCCTCTCCGTATGCACCCAAGCATCCTTCTAGCTTTTGCCGTCGCCTTTTCTACCTGTTTAGCTACTTTAAGATCATCAGACACAACCACGCCTAGGTCCCGCTCTTCTTTAGTGGACAAAAGTACTTCACCTCCTATACTGCATTGCTCCCTTGGATTGCTGCAGCCCAAATGCATGACCTTACATTTTTTAACATTATATCCCAGCTGCCAAATTCTAGACCATTCTTCAAGCTTAGCTAGATCCCTCCTCATGTTATCTACACCTTCCTGGGTGTCTACTCTATTGCAGATTTTGGTATCATCCGCAAAGAGGCAAACCTTACCCAACAGCCCTTCCGCTATATCACTAACAAAGATGTTAAAAAGAATCGGACCAAGGACAGATCCCTGGGGCACACCACTGGTAACCTCCTTCTCCTCAGAGTGAGCTCCATTTACTTGTACTCTTTGTCGCCTCCCACCCAACCAATTTCTAACCCAAGCAGTAACTTTAGGGTCCATCCCTAGGGTGCTCAGTTTGTTTATAAGTCGCCTGTGAGGAACAGTGTCAAAGGCCTTACTGAAATCTAAATACACCACATCTAGAGCTCTCCCTCGGTCCAACTCCCTGGTCACCCAGTCAAAGAAATCAATCAGATTTGTCTGACAGGACCTGCCTCTGGTGAATCCATGCTGCCTCGGATCCTGTAATCCACCGGACTCCAGAAACCTCACTATTTTCTCTTTCAGCAGCGTTTCCAATAATTTACTCACCACCGAAGTTAAACTAACCGGCCTGTAGTTTTCAACCACATCCTTACTTCCGCTTTTGTGTAAAGGCACCACATGAGCCTCTCTCCAGTCCTTTGGCACCACTCCCGACTCCAACGAGGCATTGAAAAGGTCAGTCAGTGGAGTTGCTAGAACGTCCCCAAGTTCCCTCAGTATTCTAGGGTGTATCCCATCCGGTCCCATCACTTTGTCTACTTTAAGTTGAGCTAGTTTCTCACGAACACAGTCTTCTGAAAATTGTTCAAGATGTCCCTCGCTTCTGTTCTTATTTGTGGGTGTTTTCTGAGGTCCTGCTCCTGGTTCTTCATCTGTGAACACAGAACAAAAATATTTGTTAAGCAATTCCGCTTTATCCTTTTCAGCTTCTACATATTCCCCCCCTGCACCCTTGAGTCTGACAATACCACTTTTGCCCTTCCTCTTCTCACTAATATATCTGAAAAATGTCTTATCCCTCCCATTTTATTGCATTGGCTATTTCCTCCTCCTTTTGAATCTTTGTCTTCTTGACTACTTTGCTAGCTTTTATAAGTTTTTCCAAATACAGATGCCTGTCTTCCTCTCTCTGTGATCTCTTGTATTTCATGAAGGCCTCCCTGTTTTTCTTCACTTTTTCAGCTATTTCCTTCGAAAACCATAGCGGTCTCCTGTTCCTTTTGCCTTTATTTACCATTTTAACAAAAAGGTTGGTTGCCTTTAAAATACCCCCTTTCAGTTTTGCCCACTGTTTTTCTACATCCCCCAGCTGTTCCCATCCCACTAACGACTCCCTGAGGTATTGGCCCATCTTCGCAAAGTTAGTCTTCCTAAAGTCTAAGATCTTCACCTTGGAATGGATTCTAACAGCCCTAGTCCTAATACTGAACCACACCATCTGGTGATCACTGGATGCAAAATGATCTCCCACTACAACATCAGAAACACTTTCACCATTGGTAAGCACCAAGTCCAGTATGGCCCCTTCACGTGTGGGGTCTGTTACCAATTGCCTGAATAGTTCTTCCTGTAGAGAATCCAGGATCTCCTTACTTCTAGATGATACTGCAGCAGGAATGTGCCAATCAACATCTGGCATATTGTGTAGAAGTGTGTATGTGTATGTCTATCTATTGTTTTGTTGCTGCCCACACCTCACCGGGCCCACAATGTTCCACTGTTACCAGCGTTAGCGTGAATATGTGCATAATGAGGAGCAAAGAATTGTGGGTATATCCCAGACAGGGCGGATTGGCCAGGATGTATCTTCACAGGGTGTGGGGCAATGGCTGAGACACTGTAGTGCCCGACCACCGCCTGCATGGACAGGGTGGGCACAGCATGTCATGCTGGGGTGGGGGGGGGGGGGTGGGGACCACAATCTCAATCTGACAGAGCAGTGACCATGGCATGTCTAGGTTCCCACATAGCGTTCTACATTTTATGTCTCCAGTGATACCTGTGTGTTCCTAGTACAGGGGTTCCTCATTGCCACTGCTTGTCGTGCATAGTTCCTCTGTGAGCATGCACTATGGACTAACTGCAATTAGTCTGTGCATAGTTGGAATATCTTGTAGGGTACTGCAGATGCAGTCTGACTCATGGTGTGAGGCAGTTGAGGTTTTCCAGAACTAACCCCAGCATTACTGCTGGTCTGCCACTGCCCCAGTTACAGGTATGGCTCTGGCCCACCAACCCTGGAAGGCTATCTTATACTAGCAGGATGGAGGTTGCTTCACTGGGCTCAGGCACCTGTCCCTTGCCTACAATACAGGAGATTGTGGGCCCTTTGGGAAATATAGTGTTTACCACTTTGACCTCTAGAGGCACTACTACACAAACCTCATGCAAGTCTAGGAACTCCTCTGCCCTGATAACAGGTGCTCATGTCAGCCATACACTAACACTGGGTACACAATAATCTGGGTCTTGAAGGACTAGAAGCTGTCTTGAAGGACTAGAAGAAGGGACTGTTACTTCTAGAGAGAGATCTGCAACTGTGAGTGTATACTTCTGGTAATTTTCTAAAAGGAATTCTTTGTATTAAAGCTAATTAATCTGTGAATACACTATTTTTGTTAAATCAGTCAGGGTCTAGTAGCAGCAGTTTAAGTTTAAATTTAAAACACAGAGGAGAACTTTCTGGTTATATTTCATACCCAACACAGAGCTTGTAGTTTAAATTGAATAGTCAATCAGGGCCTAGTAACAGCAAAGTACTTTTAGTTTAAATTTAAAACACAGAAGAGAGCTTTCTGGTTACATTTGGAACCCAGCAGAGAGCTTGTAGTCTAAATTTAATAGTCACTTAGGGCCTAGCATCAGCAAAGTACTTTTAGTTTTAAAACACAGAGGAGAACTTTCTGGTTACATTTCATACCCAGCAGAGAGCTTGTAATTTAAAATTTCATAAGACGTTAGAGCCTAGCAGCAGCTAAGAGCTATAATTTAAATCAAATCAGAATATAGCTTACCTCAGCAGCACAAGACAGGGTACTGTGTAGCAGCCCTCTTTTAATGTGTTATTTCCCTCCCCACACCCACCTCCACCCCCACCCACCCCTGGGATAATCGTAGCTTTATAGGTACTTACACATCTTAAAAGACAGGAGGTGCTCTCAGGTGAAGCTCGTTACCCAAATCAGTCATACACTAAGGACCTGAGATTAGTTAAGCTTCAGGTGAACAAGGTATATTACACGTATTAGGTACAGTTTTATTAGTATAAATATCCATAGCAACCCTTAGTAAGTAAAGAACTTAGATCTAAACACAAACTTAAAACTAAGATGCAGACAGCAGTCCAGCAGCGGGATGGGGCTTTCCAGTCTTTTGCAATGAGTGTCACATGTATGATTTTCTCCCAGTTGGTGAGAGGTCTTACGTGTGCACTAGGTGCAAGGAGCTCTTTGCTCTCAGGGAACGAGTCCGTTCTCTAGAGGCTAAAGTAGCAGACTTGGAAAGCATAAGACAGAAAGAGAGGTACATAGACGAGACCTACAGGGATATAGTCCTGTAGTCCCACCTCCAGTCTGGCAGCATCCCTGTTGCCATGGAGGAGAGAGGTCACGTGACAGGAGAGCATCACCCTGGTGTGGCAGGAAGTGATCCTGTAACTAGGACCTGTCCTCCAGGTAATGTAAAACCCTCTGGCACCGAGGAAGTTTCTCCAGGGCCATGTGCCCATGAGGGAAGGGTTAGGACAGCCGTTATAGTTGGTGATTCGATCATTAGGCATGTAGATAGCTGGGTGGCTGGTGGACGTGAGGATCGCCTGGTAACATGCCTGCCTGATGCGAAGGTAGCGGACCTCACGCGCCACCTAGATAAGGTCTTAGATAGTGCTGGGGAGGAGTCTGCTGTCTTGGTACATGTCGGTACCAATGACATAGGAAAATGTGGTAGGGAGGTTCTGGAGGCTAAATTTAGGCTTTTAGGTAGGAAGTTGAAATCCAGAACTTCCAGGGTAGCATTCTCTGAAATGCTTCCTGTTCCACGCGCAGGACCCAAAAGGCAGGCAGAGCTCCGGAGTCTCAATGCGTGGATGAGACAATGGTGCAGAGATGAGGGTTTTGGATTTGTTAGGAACTGGGGAACATTCTGGAGAAAGGAGGGGCTCTTGCGAAGGGATGGGCTTCACCTTAACCGGGATGGAACCAGGCTGCTGGCATTAACCTTTAAAAAGGAGATAGAGCAGCTTTTAAACTAGATATTAGGGGAAAGCCGACAGTCGCCCAAGAGCGGATGGTTCGGAAGAATGTATCTTTGAAGGATACTACCAAAAGCAGAGAGGTTCCACAAAAGAGTAAAGTAGCCCAAATGCCCTCAAGTATGGAGCAGACAGAGCTTAAAGATCCCAAATTACCCATGTCTAACAACAGCCAAATTAATATGAATAAAATACATTCTCTAAAATGCTTGTATGCAAATGCTAGAAGTCTAAAAAATAAGATGGGAGAGTTAGAATATATAGCACTAAATGAAAGGTTAGATATGATTGGAATATCAGAGACATGGTGGAAGGACGACAACCAGTGGGACACTGTGATACCTGGGTACAAACTATATCGTAATGATAGAGCTGATCAAATTGGTGGAGAGGTTGCTCTCCATGTTAGAGAGGGCATTGAGTCAGAAAGAATTAAAGTTTTGCAAGAAACAAAATCTGCTGTAGAATCTATATGGATTGAAATTCCATGTAAAAGGGGGAAGGCAATGGCAGTGGGGGTGTACTAGCGACCGCCTGGCCAGAATGACCAAATGGATGATGAAATGCTCAAAGAAATCAAGGAAGCTAACAAAAGTTATAGCACAGTAATAATAATGGGTGATTTCAACTACCCCGGTATCGACTGGGTCAGTGTCACATCAGGACATGCTAGGGAGATAAAGTTCCTAGATGAAATAAATGACTGCTTCTTGGAGCAGCTGGTTCATGAACCGACCAGAGGGGAAGCCATATTAGACCTAGTCCTTAGTGGAACACCAGATCTAGTGCAAGAGATAAGGTTATTGGGGCCACTTGGCAATAGTGATCATAGCATGATCGCCTTTGATTTAATTAGTGGAGGAGGGATAGTAAGGAAATCCACAGTACTACCTTTTAACCTTCGAAAGGGAGACTATGATAAAATGAGGAAAACAGTTAAGAAAAAACTAAAAGGAGCAGTTGCAAAGGTTAAAGACGTACATCAGGCTTGGCTGTTTTTGAAAAATATTATCTTGGAAGCCCAGACCAGCTGTATTCCACGCTTTAAGAAAAGTGGAAGGAAGTCCAAAAAACTGCCAGCATGGTTTAAAGGTGAGGTCAGAGAGACTGTTGTTGCCAAAAAAGCATCTTTCAGGAAATGGAAAAAAGAGCCAAATGACGAAACATGGAAACAGCACAAGCGCTGGCAAGTCAAATGCAAGGCATTGATAAGGCAGGCAATGGGAGAATTTGAGAAGAAGCTTGCTGCGGAAGCAAAAACACGAAGTAAAGACCTTTTCAAGTACATTCGTAGCAAAAAACCTGTGAGAGAGTCAGTTGGTCCATTAGATGATAAAGGGGTTAAAGGAGTACTAAGAGGCGACAAGGCGATAGCGGAGAGACTGAATGAATTCTTTGCTTCAGTCTTTACTGAGGAAGATGTAGGGATGTTACCCATGACTGAAGTGGTATTTAAAGGTGCGGAAGAATTGAAGGAAATATCGATACATCGGGAAGATGTATTACAACTATTAGATAAGCTGAAGAGTAGCAAATCACCTGGGCCGGATGGTATACATCCAAGGGTGTTGAAAGAACTGAAATACGAGATTGCAGACCTGCTATTAGTAATCTGTGAACTATCATTAAAATCATATCTAATACCTGAAGACTGGAGGATCGCCAATGTAACACCAATTTTTAAAAAGGGTTCCAGGGATGATCCGGGAAACTACAGACCGCTGAGCCTGACATCAGTACCAGAAAAAATGGTAGAAACCATCATAAAGAATAAAATTACTCAGCATGTAGATAGTCATGACATAATGGGAGACAGCCAACATGGCTTTAGACAAGGAAGATCTTGTCTTACTAATCTGTTATGTTTTTTTGAAGGAGTGAATAAACAGGTGGACAAAGGTGAGTCGGTTGATATTGTGTATCTGGACTTTCAGAAAGCCTTTGACAAGGTCCCTCATGAGAGACTTTTGGCAAAACTAAAGAGTCATGGGATAGGAGGCAGTGCACTATTGCGGATCAGGAAATGGTTAAAAGATAGAAAGCAGAGGGTAGGGCTAAATGGCCAATTTTCCCAATGGAGAAAGGTGAATAGTGGTGTACCCCAGGGATCTGTGCTGGGTCCGCTGCTTTTTGACATATTCATAAATGACCTGGAAAGTGGAATAACGAGTGAGGTTATCAAATTTGCAGATGACACAAAACTATTTAAAGTTGTTAAAACCCAAGAGGATTGTGGAAAATTGCAAGAGGATCTTGATAAATTGGAAGACTGGGCATCAAAATGGCAGATGAAATTTAATGTGGACAAGTGCAAGGTGATGAACCTAGGGAAGAACAACCCAAACTATGGCTACACGATGCAAGGTTCCACATTAGGAACCACCACCCAGGAAAAAGATTTAGGCGTCATTGTGGATACCATGTTAAAACCCTCGGCCCAGTGTGCAGCGGCGACCAAGAGAGCAAATAGAATGCTAGGTATGATAAGGAAAGGAATGGAAAATAAAACAAAAGATATTATAATGCCTCTATATCGTTCCATGGTGAGACCGCACCTTGAATATTGTGTGCAATTCTGGTCACCGTATCTTAAAAAGGATATAGCAATTTTAGAAAAGGTTCAGAGAAGAGCCACCAAAATGGTAAAGGGGATGGAAGGATACTCCTATGAAGAAAGGCTAAAAAGGTTAGGGCTCTTTAACCTGGAAAAGAGACGGCTGAGGGGAGATATGATAGAAGTCTATAAATTAATGAACGGAGTGGAACGGGTAAACGTTGATCTATTGTTTACCTTGTCAGAATATAGAAAGACTAAAGGACATGCAAGGCACCTTAGAAGGCACATTACAAGGAACCTTATAAGGTGACTTATAAGGTACCTTATAAGTAAGGTGCCTTATAAGGCGCCTTGTAATGTACCTTGTAAGGTGCCTTATAAGGCGCCTTGTAACGCGCGTTAGTCTAAGGTGCCTTGTAATGCGCATTACCTCACACGTTTTGCTTTAACGATGCACCGCCCACTCCTTTATATGGGCATCCATACCATTACCGCAAAACCTAACGCGGGTAACATTACCGTGGTTTAGTAAATATACTCCCAAATCTTTTTGAGCCATGCTCATCCTCAATCTAAAGATGTTATTTTCCTAGACTTCAATCAAAATTGTATATTCTTTATTCGAAAGTGACACCAGCTTGTAAGAAGAATTCTGATTGATTTAATCCTCACTCTTACGGTGGAACCTCTCTTTTCAAATATGCATCATTGTATGCCATTCAGTCATAGGGGTATGTTTACTAAACCGCGCAATTGTGCGGGGCGCACTTGAGCGTGCGCTAAGGTACATTAGCGCACGCTAATAGTGCTTTTTTTGTGCCCCGCACACGTGCGCGCTGCACTAACAGGCCCGCACAAATGCGCGGCGCGCTGATGTACGATAGAGGCGTGGAACGGCAGTCTGAGGGCGGAGGAAGGCTCCCGAGGGGCGGAGGGATGGGGTCAATGGGTGGAGAGTAGGAGGGGAGAGGCTCCCCGCACAGGAGCGGGGCTGAAATTCAACTAAAAAAATACCACGAGTGAAAACCTTGCGGTAGAGCCGATTTAAAGGGAAGAGAAACCATTTCTGTCAGCAATGTACAGCAAAACCAGGGAAACTACAAAAGGTGAGCAGTGTGATACATGTGCACAGAACAAAATAGCAAATAGAAATAGAAAATGACCACACCAAAATTCTAAAAAATGATAATCCAGCTGGGCAACAGTGATATCAATGGGCAACAATAAAAAACACTCCCAGGAAAGCTCCAAAAAAAGGAAATGATTTTTGGAAGGGTCTACGCTCCGTAGACCCTTTCAAAAAGCTCTTTTTTTTTTAGCTTTCCTGGGAGTGGTTTTTACTGTTGCCCATTGATATCACTTTTGCCCAGCTTGGTTATGTTTTATTTCCCTTTTTTTTTTGAGGCCATTTCTAATGTTTATTTGCCCTTTTGTCTCCATACAAGGTGAATGAGCCCACAGTGAAATTGTGCAGAGCAGGGTTTCTGATTTCTTTGGCCAGGTTTCCTATCTCCAAGGAGTGCACTGTCTCTGTGGCCACAGTGTGGTGCAGTGAACACAGACAGTGTGTTCAGGAGCCAAAGGTCAGCAGCTCAAGTCCCAGCTGGGGCCCCTGCAAACCCAATCCCCATATTTTACCCACCACTAAACCGTGATAGTAACGACCAACCTTTTTTGCAGAGAACATAAGCATGAACCAAACACCTGTATTTTACCCTACAGAGCACAGACACCAGAAACATGCGCATTACCTAGACCACAGTCCCCTAAATGCAGTCCTGGAGGGCCACATATCATTCAGCTGTGATGCTGTCTCCAATATAAGGCCATGTCAGCATGGTGGTGTAGGGGTACCATTGGTGGAGGGGCAGTGGCTGCTGCCCACAGCAGACGGTGGCCTAGCCCCCTTCACATGGGTGCAGTGCACTCCAACAGACAGGCCCTGTCTGACAAACAGCCATGGACTCCCCAGGGAATGCACTGTTCTCTTGCTAAGACGGTGGTGCAGTGAACACAGCCAGTGCCTTTAAGACCAGAAGGTCACGGGTTCAAATCCCAGCTGGGGCTCCTGCCAACCCAGTCCCTTTATTTTACCTATGCAGAAAACATTGTAGTAAAGACTGAACCTTTTTTGCTGAAAACATAAGCATGGGTCAAACACCTATATTTTACCCCACAAAGCACAAGCACCATAGAAATGTGCATTACCTAGAGCAGAGTCTCCCAAATGCAGTCCTGGAGAGCCAAACACCATTCAGGTTCCATGCTGCCTCTAATAAAGATGCCTGTGCTGCATATCTATGCACCACCCCCATGGTATGCAGATGTAGCTCATGTATATTCATGAGGGACAGCATGAAAACCCGAACAGTGTTTGGCACACCAGGACTGGAGTTGGGAACCTCTGCCGTAAAGCAGCAGCCAACAAGGGCAGACACACCCACACCCACACCCACACCCACACCCACAGGCCCCATTAGCCAATGCCTCCTGGAGAGGCAGGACATTGGGCCCTGCGTGCATCCCCCAATACTAGCACTTGCATACCTTAGCAATGCCACCCTACACCTGGGTATACAGTACACAGGTATCAAACGTTTTTTATGATTACTGCCAGATAGCGATTTCTACGTTAAGCACAGTTTGCTGTTTGAGCTCCATCATAACAATCTTTCGGATGTCTGTGGTGTGTGCTTCAGGTCTGGTCTCTGACAGTGTTTACCACCCTGGGGAGTGTCCCCCAACAGTATTCCGTACCATATCCATGCCTGTACTGTGCCCAGGACTAGTGTGGTGGCCAGGGCTGATAGACTCCTCTATAGTAGCACAATGCTGGCATAGGTGTCGGAGTGTGTGTCTGTCTATACACTGTGTGGTGGCTGCAAACACCTTCCACAGCCCACACTGCAAGCACTGTTGCCAGTATTGGCCTGCCAATGTGCATAATGAAGAGCAAGGTACCATGGGTATAGCCCAGACAGGGTGGCCTGGCCAGGGTGAATCTGCACAGGGCATAGGGCACTGACTGGGACATTTTAGTGCCTGGCCACCACCTACCCAGACAGGGTGCCCTCAGTATGTCCTGCTGGGAGATCACTCTCACCCTGACTGTGCAGTGATGACAGCATGGCTAGGCACCCCCATAGTGCTATATAGTATTTTTGTCATGTGATATTTATGGGTTTCCTTTTGGGGGCCAGTCACTGACTTATCTGCTTGTTGTGTGTGCTGTCATCCCAGTTCTGGGTGCATGCATTTCCACCAGGAACATGCACTATGGACTAACAAGCAAACTGTTTGCAGCTGGTATGTGTCTTGATGGAGTGCCTTGCAGGGTGCAGTGGCTGAAGGCTTGCTGCAGGAGAATATCAGATAGTGGTGGGGTGCAGCTTAGCATATACAGGCCTAATGTCTGTCTGCTATTGTGTTATGGATATGTATAGAGCTGCATTGACTTCCCTGAAGGGTGTCCCCTCTACTGTCACCATTGCGGGGAGGTAGAATGTGGATCTGTTGATGGGAGACCCTGTTTACTACCCTCAGCCCTGGAGGAGGAGGGTGATGATACATAATCCTCCTGGGTGTCTATGGGAGCTATACCTGACTGAGACAGACAGACAGACATATCCAAGGTGTTTCTGTAGAATCTACCTATCCCACACATTAACACTGCTTTGAACCTGCATCATGGCCTATTTCTGCCATGGAAAGTGCTGTGGACCTGGTGCTGGGTGCCTCACCGCACCATCAGGGTGAGCACAGTACCCGCACAATGTGACGGTGTGTAGCTACTCTGTGCCAGTAAAACACACGGTCTGTACCCCCTACAAGGCCGAGGTGCTGTGGGGGTGCACATGGTCAGTTCCCCCTACCAGGCCGAGCTGTTGTGGGGGTGCATACCCCATCTTGTGTTCATCTGTGGACAGCTGATTTGCATGTGCAGTGCATCATGGGTACGGGTGTGCTAACCCTATCCTGTTGACCACAACAGACTGTGTGGTGACGTGCAGGCTCTCTACAGCCAGCCAGGGGCTTGCTAGTAGCTATAGAGCTGTAGCCCAATGGTTACTTCACTGCCTGTGAAGCCAGAAGTCAGGGTTCAAACCCACAGTGGGGTTATTTGATAGGGCTGTCCAAAGCATTATCTCTTTTTAATGTACATTTTTGCTGCCAGCAAAAACACCCTCAGCGTACTGTACCCATAAGGTGCCTCTGAGGGCGCTTTATAGGGCGCCCTATAGGGCACCTTATGGTTCCCGTCCATATAAGGTGCACTATACATTATCCTGGGATGCAACTTATAGGGTGCCCTGTAGGGGACATTTTAGGGTGCCGTGGCGGACAGTGCACTTTATAATGTGCCCTATGGAGTGCCTTATAGGGTGCCTTATACGGCACCTTCAATTACGGCACGTGAGGGCATGTTTGCTGGCAGCAATTAATAAAATAAAAATAAAGTGCTGCAAGAAACAAAACGTACATTGCAAAGCTGATGCCTCAGCCAGCCTTACGTATTAGGCACACTGGGGAGCAAACTCATGATCCCTGTATCAGCAGTCAGTGCCTTAACCATTGTGCTCCACTGCTGCTCCTCCTTGCATGTCAGTGCACCTACTTATGCTTTTCATTCCTTAAACTGCACAGTGCTGCCATCAAAAACAGTACTCTGACCTTGCGGAACCTCATACGGCACCCTATAAAGCACCCTATAAGCAACATTCTAGGGTGCCTTGGCGGACAGTGCACTTTAAAATGTGCCTTATGGGGCGCCTTATGTTAACACGCTTTGAGAGTGCGTTTGCTAGTAGTGATAATTAAAATAAAAATAAAATGCCTCCTAAAGCAATCTTCCCCATAATATGTAATGCCTCAGCCAGCCTTGTTCATTGGGCACTGTGGGGGATTGAACCCCTGATCCCTGGTCAGTGTCTTAACCATTGTGCTGTGGTTCTGTTCCTGTGCTTGCACATCAGCGCGCCGCCTTATGCCGCCCAATATTAAAATGCCTCCTAAAGCAATAGCGTGCCGCCTTATGCCCATCAGCGTGCCGCCTTATGCCGCCCAATATTAAACTGGCTCCTAAAGTAATGCCTCAGCCAGCTGCCTTCATTGGGCACTGTGGGAGATTGAACCCCTGATCCCTGCACCATTGGTAAGTGTCTTAACCATTGTGCTGTGGCTCTGCTCTTCTGCTTGCACATCAGCGCGCCACTTATGCCTCCCGCGCAGCTTTCTCATGCGCTAATGTGGGGGGCGCACATGGGCACCGCACACCTTAGCGCATATTTAAATCCCGCTTTTGCTTTTTCAGAAAGAAACGCCCACTCCTTATATGGCACCTGCACACTAGCGCGGCCCGCATATTACCGGGGTTTTAGTAAACATACCCCATAGTATTCAAACCTATAGGTATCACCATTTTTAACAACGATCCATTGCTCTTCTCTAAATATCAACAGCCTATCCCAATCTCATTTTCTTGGGTCAGATATAAAGTATTCCAAAACAAAACACAAATCTTCAAAAATATGTTTAAACTGAAGACAATGTACTAGACGAGCTTGAAATCCCTTACGTTTCAAACCGCTTTTATGTTTGGAAAATCTATGTTTTGGTAGTCTGTATAGGTAAGTAACATGGACAGAATCAAATATACCAAATTAGAAATATGCTGGTAACCAATTTTTTGTTTACTATTAGAATGCTGGAGCCATAATGACTTGAAAAAAAAGATCTGTGTCCACACTTAAAATGACCATGTGGCTGGACTCTATCTATCGTTCCTTCTGATGAGTGTAATAAATACTGAACACAACAAAGTCAAATAATCCTTCAAATTTGATTTTGAGTGTATGAAAACTTGATGGTTATATCAAAATATGAATGGAAGTTCTCCAGTGATTTCTAATAATACAGTAGCACCAATTTTAGATGACAGAGTGCCATAAAATACTTCATATCTTGAGCAGCAACACACTGAGCTGGCTAAAGAAGATTATTACAATCCATGTAGATACTCTTTTGTCTGACTGATGAATTGGACCATAAGGATATCCTCTTTGAAAGAAACAATGTGCTAGTTCCCTTGGATGCTTCTTAAAATCACTAACATCCATACAAGGGAGAAGTGGCCTAGTGGTTGCCTCAAGTTGCCTCAGGCTGGGGGTCTGACTGAATCCCACTGGAGGATAGCAACCTTGGGCCATAGTGGCTGGGGTTTCTAGTCCCACAGAAGTTCCTTGTGGCCTTGGGCAAGCCACTTAACCCTCCTTTGTCTCAGGTACAAAATGTAGATTGTGAGCCCTTCAGGGATAAATGAAATATATGTTGTACCTGAATGTATACCACGCTGTCCTGGTGAAAAGCAGTATGTAAGCATTGCTAAATAAATTCTTTTGTATTGTAAGAACTGCGAGAAAGGCAGCTTGTTTCTCAGAAAAACTGGATGGAAGCTCTTAAAATGTAATTCATTGTTTCTATCTGTTATGAAAAAGAAAGATAGCAAAATATTCCTCCATTTTCAAGAATCGTTAGATCCAAAAAAATATATTACATTTTTATGTGCATTCAATGAAAATAATAGAAGGTCATCACCTGTATTAATCCAGTTTAAACACATCTGCAAAAATCCTATATCTCCTTTCAATAGGATAAAAATATTGTCAGTAAATCTCTTCCAGCATTGAATATGAGAGGAAAAAGTGAACTATAAATCCAACTTGTTTTAAAATCAGCCATGCATAGATTAACTCTCCTGCTGGGTTTGTAAAAAATGGAACCACTTGCAGAGAGAATGCCATTTTTTTCATACCCAGATTTCATGATCCTTTAGATGTAAATACAGGAGAAGCTAGGTTAGCACCACCAGACTACTGACAAGGGATCAAAGGCACCATTTTGAACCTAGGTGCCAACAAGGCAGGTACATGCAGGGGTTGCTTTTGCTCACCACAAGAAACCAAGGAGATCTCTAGGGTTTGAGGTTTGATAGTCATGGAATGGGGGGGGGGGGGAAGCGGGGGCAAGGACATGGATCTGGATCTTGTTAGGGGATTCCGGGGGCATTACTGTTCGCTGCTTAATTTCAACCCTATGCCTTTAGCTGGTCTGGAGACATTAATACATTTTGTCTGATCAGGAAGAGTCTTTCCTGGATTTGGCACTTTGCATGACATGATTCACAGCGTTATCTTCTCCAGCTTATTTTGTTAAGGCTAATTGATAAACCTGTTAATACTGTACACTGTTTTGTGTGCTCATGTGTTTGGAGTTTTAAGTTTGCTGTTGGTGTGAATGTTGTGGTAGAGTGACTTTTGATGTATGTTTGAGACTATTGATCCTTGTTTGAATGTTTGACTGGATGTATACTGATCAGTGATAGGTTGATTTGCTTAATTGTATTTACAGTAGCAGCTATCATCTCTCCAAACACGTATTACTTCTCTGTGAAGGGATATTTAGGTTTATTGCTCTGATGTTATTTTTTTGGTTTTGTTTTAGGGTCTTTCTCTCTACACCACTACCAGCTAGTGACCTTTTCTTTATATTCCCAAAAAGGGTATTGTTGCTCTTATGAGTAATCCACTTAAATTGCTGACCTTGAATGCAAATGGTACTTCTCATCCCATTAAAAGAAAGCATATACTTAATTATTTAAAGAAATTAATTACCGAGTTAGCTTTCTTGCAAGAAGCATTTGAGTTTAACTGAGAGCTTAAAATTGAAAGGAAATGGATATGATGTATTTTTTTGCCCACAGCCTGTAATAAAAAGAATGCAGTTGCTATCTTGCTCAGGTCTGCTTCCAAACTTATTGTTAAACAGTGACAGGCTGATCCTTATGATAGATGGATTTGGTTGCTTTTTGAAAACCAAGGTCACCAAGGGCGTCATCGTGATCATCATTTAGTGGGTCTGGATATCCGGATCGCACTGGCGGTTACAGAGCTCCCCCGCTTAGATAACCGACTTGTGCAGGGAGCTCTGTTCGTGAGCGGAAGAGGGTGGACCGTGGGTGGGGTGAGGGCAGGCAATGGGCGGGGAAGCAACTCCAGATGTACAGGGCCGATTCTGGAAGTAGACTTTAATCTGGTTCAAGACCCTGTGCTAGATAGGCAATCTAAGGCTAGAATTATAGTTCCCCAAGCCTTGCATGCACTTCGAATGATGTTACAAGACTGTGGTCTCATAGATCCTTGGAGAACTCTAAATCCAACCGGCAGAGAATACATCTATTTTTCTTTCCCTCATCAATCACACTCTCAATTGGATTATTTTCTCATTTCTAAAAACTTGTTGTCTGAGGTAGCTTTTGTTTCTATTTTATCCAGAGTCATCTCTGATCTTCAGCTGTAAGTTGTGATATCTGTCTCTGGACTAACAGGCTTAGAGCTTCCCAACAGAGATTTAATCTTCCCTGCTTGATGAGCCTAAATTCAAGGAGAAAATACAATTAGCTGTTTTGGAAGTTTTTCAAGCTAATATCACTGAAAGTATATCCCTCTCTTCTGTCTGGAGTGCTTGCAAGGCCTATCTTTGGGGAGTCATTATAGCTGGTTTAAAAAAAAAAGAGAAATAGAGAATTAGATCATCTAGAGCAAGAAATCCAGAGTCAGGAGAAATTGTATCTTCTTACATGTGGAGGCTGATTCTGTACGGGGTATGTCCAGGCCGTCCAGACGTCTAGGAAATGGATGGGGCACATCTGTACCCAATTCTGCAACTGCAGAAGCTATATGTTCTCACGGATGCATAATCAGGGCACTTAGATGGCCAGTTATGCCCTCCATTTTGCTGTGGGGGACATCCAGGGATTTGTCCGGCCAACCCTCTCTACACTCCAGTAGCATCTTATTGCTATGGCACCTGCACATCCAGCTGGAGGAACCAAGTACCCAACCACACTGTAGGACCCTTTCCTACCATCTGACCCTTGGCGGAAGCAATCATGGCCAGGATCGGGCAGCAGGCCACCTCCCATGGCAGCACAATGCCTAAGGGGGGGCTGCAGCCCTCAATCACCCCCACGGTGGAATAAGGAAGACATCCAGAGCTGCTCTGGGGGATATACAGGGCCATAACCTGAATAGGCCCTGTACATCCAGGTACCTCAGCTCACCGCTGCTCCACCCCATCTCTGCCTCCATCCCTCCCCTACCTGCCTCTGTCCAGCACTCCCCACATATCCGCTGTGTATGTGTGGGGAGCGCAGGAGACAGAATCGGTTTCGGGGGCTGAGCATGGGTTGGACATCCAACCTGTATGTCCAACCCCATAAGTCATATTTTGGAATCCCAACCCTTCTGGTTCGTACTTCAACCACCTTCAAAGTCTAAAATTTCAATATCATAAACTTAATTCCCAGATGATTTCCACTGAACCTTTTCTGAACCAATCCTCTTATTACATGCATAACACCACATCTGGCAGACTATTAGCTCAGAAGTTGAGGGCTAGAAAAGCTATGACTAGAGTTGCTATTACCAGAGATTATGACTCTCAGGGAGTTTGCTCTGATTCGCAGATTGTACAAAAATTTAAATAATTCTATCAAACTTTATATCTTTCTGATTCCTCAGCGAGTCTTAGAGATTATGATGATTTTTTTCTCAAACTTCAGTCAACCTGTTGTGTCGAAAGAGGATAAGGCCTCTCTAGATAAGCCTCTTGCCTATTCTGAGATTGAGGCTTCTTTAAAATCTATGCCTTTTCATAAATCTCTAGGTACAGATGGGTTCCTGGTAGAATTTTATAGGTCATTTCTTCCGAGCCTGCATCCCTTTCTTTGCAGCTGTTTGACTCTTATATGACCTTGGGTTTGTCGGGTCCTGAGTTTACAGATGTAACGATTCCTGTCATACTGGACAGCAGTATCACTGTTATAAGGTTAATGGCAGTCACCACCTCTGCTCCACCCCAGAATGCCCCCAACATGCCCCAATGCTAGCCAGATAGCATCGGGGTGCATAGGGGACTTAGTAGGGGATATTCAATGGAAACAAACTATGTAGGTGCCGTTGAATATCCCCATTTAAAGCATTTACATGGTCTACTTGGCTGTAAACTGTGTAAATGCCTTTTGAATATGGGGCCCTTGAACTTTAGATCATGTGTTCATGGGAGGGAAATTATGTGCATGGGAGTAGCTCATCTCAAAGTTTGATTTAGGGCCAGCTGATTGCTTTAAATGGTTACTATTATCTCACTATCTTAACAGGGTGGTTCAGATATTCTACATAGATCTGCTCTTTCTGATATTAATGTGCATGCTGATCGCTTTTGGGAAACTTGACAGATTGGTTCTCAAACATATATACTCCTCAGGAATATGATTTGTCAGGAGTCTAAGACATGGCACACAATCTGGGAACAGGAATGCCTGATTCAGATGGAAGATGGTGTGGATTGGATGTTCTTCTAGCGCAGATCAATTCATCCTTGCTCAGTTAGTTTGTGCCAGTCTCTCTGTTTCCTTGCATATCATGTTCAGTGGATGTCTATGAAAATGTTCAGAGCTGGACTGTTAAATTCAAATTTATGTTGGCACTGTCATAGTCAAATTAGTACTTTTGCACACTTGGTTTTTCAGTGGGCAAAAGTCAAAGGGTCCGATTTTAATCTAGGCATGCTATGCGCCATGTTGGGGCATGGCCGGTGATGGACGTGATAATCTGGATTGGCTGGAAATGCCGGCAGCTGCCAAGGCTAAGGGGGTAGCAGCAGGGCCGGATTTACCTTGAGTGAGGCCCTACGCCAACAAAAATTGTGGGCCCCCAGCAGGGGCAGCCCAAGGGGGGTGCGGGGCCTCATTTGCATAAGGGGCCTCATTTGCATAAATATTTGCATAATGTTACCATATACTAACTTTTAGTAAACGTGCCTCTTAATGAGTGTATGGATAAAGAAAGACTAAAAGATTTCTACATTACTATAATCCATTGCCAACTGCCAGACACATTAGGAACTACTACAAACACTGCCCATTTAGAACCCATAGTAAACCCGCCGTATCCTAACAGCACTACCAGGACTCACAAAGCACCATACTCTACCAATCAAAAGGCAACACTGCAAATATTAAACCAATACATTTCAGAGAACAACAATACATGACCTACTGGGGAAAGAGAACAAGTGGCAATGTCAAATAGGAATTATATAAACAGAACACCTCAGCTCAGTTACACATGCAGAACATAGACCATCACCAAACAAGTAATCACAATTTAGAAACAGGAAGACAATAATTAAACTGGGAATCCCAAAAGCCAAACTTGGAATGTACAACACTGTAGAAATAAAACTATACATTAATTTGCTCTTGTACTAAACAAAGCGCAGACGTTAATGATGCACATTTACCAGAGCTGACATATTCCAATTAATAAATTCAAAATAAAGAGATATTTTTCTACCTTTTGTGCATTTTTTTTCAGCTGCAATTGCTCCAGCCACTTTCTTCTGGTTTCTTCGTGTCTTCTGCTAACTCTCCATCGTCTGCTGTCCATTTGTCCTTTCTTCTCTCTTCTAGATTTTTTTCCATTCTCTCTCTACATCTGCTTTAACATACTAATCTTTCTCCTTTTGCTCTTTCCTCATTCCTATTTCATCCACTCAAATTTTACCCCTCCATCCTCAATCCCCACTTACTCTCCCAATACCCGGCCAATTGTAGATTTTTTATCCCTCCCACACAAAATATTTTTCCCTTCTCCATTTTACTCTTCCAGCCCCATCCCATTCTAATCCTCCCCCAACATCAGCTCCCTTCTAGTTCCAGCCTCACCCAGCATCCATTCCCTTCTAGTCCCTGCATCAGCCCATTTCCAGTCCTAGCCACCCATCAGCCCATTTCCAGTCCTAGCAACCCCCCAACCCAATACCAGTCCTAGCCCCCATCAACCCACTTACAGTCCTTAACCCCCCATCAACCACCCATTTTCAGTTTAAGCCCCCCCTATAACCCATTACCAGTCCTAACCCCCCATCAGCCCACTTCCAGTCCTAACCCCATCAACCCATTTCCAGTCAGCCCCCCATAGCCCATTGCCAGTCCTACCCCCCCATCAGCCCACAGCCCATTGCCAGTCCTAACCCCATCAGCCCACCTCCAGTTTTAACCCCCCAGCCCATTTCCAGTCCTAGCCCCCCCATAGCCCATTACCAGACAACCCCCATCAGCCCACAACCCATTACCAGTCTTAACCCCCCCCAAAGCCCATTACCAGTTCTAACCCCCCCCCCCGCCCCTTACCCGTCCTACCCCCATGATCCCACCTCCAGTCTTAACCCTCCAGCCCATTTGGTGTCCTTGGCCCACCATTGCGCATTAACTGTCATCCCCAATCAGCCCACAGCCCATTACCAGTCTTAACCCCCCAAAGCCCATTGCCAGTTCTAAGCCCCCCAACAGCCCACAGTCCATTACCTGTCCTAGCCCCATCAGCCCACCTCTAGCCTTAACCCCCCCAGCCCATTTCCAGCCCCAGCCCCCCCAATCGCCCATTACCAGTCCTACCCCCCCATAGCCCATTACCAGTCCTACCCCCCCCAGCCCATTTCCATTTCCCGCCCCAGCCCCCCCAATAGCCCATTACCAGTCCTACCCCCCCCCCCGTCAGCCTAAAGTAAAATTTAATTTTAAAAAAAAACCTGCTGGCTGCCGCCGCGGGGCCCCCTCTGCTGCCGCGGCAGCACCGACTGACCCACGGGGGCCCCGTCTACAAGCTGAAGCCGTCGGTTCGGTTCGGTCCTCCCTCCCTCCGTGCACGCTGTGAGAGGCGCGAAGGGAGAGCGTCTCCTCGCGTCTCTGTTAAGCCCGCAGGGGCTGATGGGAAATTTCCCATCAGCCCCGCGGGCTTAACAGAGACGCGAGGAGGAGACACTCTCCTTTCGCGTCTCTCACAGCCTGCAGCCTGCACGGAGGGAGGGAGGGAGGGAGGAACGAACCGAACCGACGGCTTCAGCTTGTAGACGGGGCCCCCGCGGGTCAGTCGGTGCTGCCGCGGCAGCAGACGGGGCCCCCGCGGGTCAGTCGGTGCTGCCGCGGCAGCAGAGGGGGCCCCGCGGCGGCAGCCACCAGGTTTTTTTTTAAGTTGTATTAAAAAAAAATTAACTTGTTCTTTTTTTGTGGGCCCCTGCCGGCTGTGGGCCCTACGCCATGGCGTACATGGCGTATAGGTAAATCCGGCCCTGGGTAGCAGTGATTTTCAATGCTACCCGGTTAGCCCCAGCGCCTCAAAGAGAGATGATGAAAACCCTTGCCTATCTTTAAGGCACTGAGGGCTAACCAGGTAGCATCAAAAATCACTGCTACCTCCTTAGCCCTTTTCTTCATCCCCGCTTCACCCCCAAATGCTCCCGACATGCCCCGATGCTAACCAGATAGAATTGGGGTGCGTAAGGGGCTTACTCGCAGATGGACAAAGGCACTAACCATGTAGGTGCCTTCATCTATCCACCGTTAAGACATTTACATAGGTAACTAGGGCAGCTAACCATGTAACACCCTTCGAAAATTGGTCCCAAAGTCTTTTGTGATGAAGTGAGACATATTCTGTCTCAGTCTTTAGATGTAAGATCCATCAGTCTTACCATAATATAATGCTGTGTTCTGCAATACCTATATGTGGATTGCAATGTGTGCCTTCAAGTCAGTCCTGACTCCTGGTGACCCAGGAGCTCCTGGGTTTTCTTGGCAGTGTTATCAGAAGCAGATTGCCAGGCCTTTCCTCTGAGGCAATGAAGGGTTAAGTGACTTGCCCAAGGCCACAAGGAGTGCTAGTGGGAATTGAACCCTAATTGCTTGGTTACCAAGCCAGTGTTCTAACCACCAAGCTACTCCTCCACTCCATGTGGTTATCCAAATCTAATTTACATTTCTATGATATCTGTCTAGCTATAGCCATCCAATCTATCCTGAAACAGTGGAAGGATATTAACTATCTCACTAGTCCTTTTTGGTGGCATTCTCTTTTGTTGTATTATAAAATGGAGAAGGTTTGTGCTGAGAAGCTCGGTAGATCAGTCTATATTGAGAAACTCTGGAAAATGATATTTACCTTCAATAAGATCCTAGGGCGTTGTGGGTGGAGAGGAAGCTGGGGGGGGGGGGGTGGGGTAAGAAGATGGAGTGGGATGTGTTAGCTACTGTAGCTTGTTCTGTTTTTCAACCCTTCTTGTGTTATTTTTTTTAAAATTTTTCCTTCCTTTTCTGTTCTCTTCTGTTTATGGCTCTACTTATGACCAGGTTTCTCTTTCTTTCTGACTGCATAGTTTTAACACTTCCTGAACTATTTGTTATGGGAGTCATTCCGATCTCCGTTTAGTGGGTCTGGAATTCCGATCTGAACATCCAGGCCCGATAAATGGCTGGCTCTCTCCTACGGCTGCAGAGCTCCCCACATGTACAGGTCGCTTGTGCGGGGAACTCTGTTCATGGGCTGGAGGGGGTGGGCTGGGGGGAGAAGTGAGGGTGGGTGGTAGGCGGGGATGCAACCCTGGACATACAGGGCCAATTCTGAGGGCCTTGGAGGTGGAATAAATCTCCCAGGACATCGGGGAATGGCAGTGCAGAGGGCTAAGCTTGAGTTAATGGGGTGCAGGGGGTTCTCTGCTGCCCAACCCCAGCTGTGGGTGGCCCAATTGGGGGTTGGGCTGTGGGTAACAGGCCTACAACCGATGCTGCTGGTGATCGCAGCTCCTTCATGGAATCACGGTGCCATGGCAACAAGATGCCATGGCACTGCAGCTCCATAAGGGAACCTGACTGAGTTAGCCCGACAAGTGGCTGGACTTCCGGGGTGCCTGAATCGGGGCACCTCCCAAACAGTCAGCCACTGTGATGCGATTCTGCTCCCACAGGGATGTCTAGCCCCCACAGGAGCAGAATCAGGTTCATCCTCTGAGTGTCCAGATGTCTAGACATCTGGACGGCTCGGGGACGCACAAACTTGAATGTGCTTCCACTTGAATGATAACTTTGGTCCTAGTCTTGACTTATTTTGAAGATGATCTTGAAATGTATGTTCTCATTAATGTGGCCTAATGCACGTGTTTATTTGTTTTGTACTTTTTATGTTATGCTACAATAAAGCATTTTAACTTATGACCAGGTTTCTCTTTCTTTCTGACTGCATAGTTTTAACACTTCCTGAACTATTTGTTATGGGAGTCATTCCGATCTCCGTTTAGTGGGTCTGGAATTCCGATCTGAACATCCAGGCCCGATAAATGGCTGGCTCTCTCCTACAGCTGCAGAGCTCCCCACATGTACAGGTCGCTTGTGCGGGGAACTCTGTTCATGGGCTGGAGGGGGTGGGCTGGGGGGAGAAGTGAGGGTGGGTGGTAGGCGGGGATGCAACCCTGGACATACAGGGCCAATTCTGAGGGCCTTGGAGGTGGAATAAATCTCCCTGGACATCGGGGAATGGCAGTGCAGAGGACTAAGCTTGAGTTAATGGGGTGCAGGGGGTTCTCTGCTGCCCAACCCCAGCTGTGGCTGGCCCAATTGGGGGTTGGGCTGTGGGTAACAGGCCTACAACCGATGCTGCTGGTGATCGCAGCTCCTTCATGGAATCACGGTGCCATGGCAACAAGATGCCATGGCACTGCAGCTCCATAAGGGAACCTGACTGAGTTAGCCCGACAAGTGGCTGGACTTCCGGGGTGCCTGAATCGGGGCACCTCCCAAACAGTCAGCCACTGTGATGCGATTCTGCTCCCACAGGGATGTCTAGCCCCCACAGGAGCAGAATCAGGTTCATCCTCTGAGTGTCCAGATGTCTAGACATCCGGACGGCTCGGGGACGCAGAAACTTGAATGTGCTTCCACTTGAATGATAACTTTGGTCTTAGTCTTGACTTATTTTGAAGATGATCTTGAAATGTATGTTCTCATTAATGTGGCCTAATGCACGTGTTTATTTGTTTTGTACTTTTTATGTTATGCTACAATAAAGCATTTTAACTATGATTTTAGCTAGATATGCTGGCAAATAGCCATGCATTTGTCAGCACCCTTCTATATATTTTACAAATGACACATAATTCAACAAAGCCTTTTTAAAATACAGGGCAAACTGAGCATGTCCCAATCTGGATATCTCAATTACCTCTCCACGTTAAAGTGTTGGAATTTATATGAGAAAGTTGCAAAATTACTACTTCCACATTTAAGTGGCAGCATTTATACATGGAGGCTGTTAAGTTTCGCTGCTCTGTTTTTCCAACATATATTTTTCTGAAATCATCGTTCTCATTGGACATCCAATTTCCCACATGGAGTCTCTATACAAAATGAGGATTCACATCTCTCACTTCTAAATACTCCACGGGTCTCATTCTGTGGCTAGAAACACATCCTCAGGAGATCTCTTTGCCATCAACAAACTGGCAAACTTTTCCTTCTAACTTCTTCACAATATTGCTCACAAAGATATTGAATAGAACTATTTCCAGAAGCAGTCCTTGAGGCAGTCCTCAGAGGGAATTCCATTTACTATTATACCCTTCATGGAAGAGTAACCCAATAGTTAGGGCACTAGCTTGGTAACCAAGAGACTAGGGTTCAATTTTCACTAGCATTCCTTGTGGCCTTGGGCAAGTCACTTAACCCTCCATTGCCTCGGAAGTGGGTCACCAAGGGGTATGTTTACTAAAGCGTCCTAATGTGCGCCCGGCGCTAGTGTGCAGGATGCCATATAAGGAGTGGGCGTTTCAGTCTTAACATAGCAAACCGGGATTATCGTGTGCTAATGTGCGCTGCACGCTAATGTGCGCCGCGCACATTAGCGCACGAGAAATGCGTGCGGGAAGCATAAGCAGGCGCACTGATGTGCAACCAGAGGAGCAGAGCTGCAGTACAATGGTGAAGACACTGACTGATAGTGCAGGGGTCATGGACTCAATCCCCCACTATGCCCAATGAATAAGGCTGGCTGAGGCACTACCTGTTATGTGTAATATTGCATTATGAGGCATTTTAATTTTATTTTAATTACTGCTGCTAGCAAACACACTCTCAAAGCACTGTAACATAAGGTGCTGCATAAGGCACCCCATAAGGTACCCCAGAGGGCACATTTTAAAGTGCACTGTCTGCCAAGGCACCCTACAATGTTGCTTAAAGGGTGGCCTATAGGGCGCCATATAGGGTGCCCTATGAGGCACGGCAAGGTCATAGCACTGTTTTTGATGGCAGCACTGTGCATTTTAACACATGGAAATCTTAAGTAGGTGCGCTGACATGCAAGGCAGAAAAGCAGTGTAGCACAATGGTTAAGACACTGACTGATGCTGCAGGGGTCATGGGCTCAATCCCCCACTGTGCCCAATGAATAAGGCTGGCTGAGGCACTACCTGTTATGTGTAATATTGCATTATGAGGCATTTTAATATTGTTTTAATTACTGCTGCTAGCAAACACACTCTCAAAGTGCTGTAACATAAGGTGCCGCATCAGCCGCCCTATAAGGCACTCCAGAGGGCATACTATAAAGTGCACTGTCTGCCCAGGCACCCTAGAATGTTGCTTATAGTGCGCTTTATAGGGTGCCGTATGAGGCCCCGCAAGGTCATAGCACTGTTTTTGATGGCAGCACTGTGCATTTTAACGCATGAAAATCTTAAGTAGGTGCGCTGACATGCAAGGAGGAATAGCAGTGTAGCACAATGGTTAAGACACTGACTGATGGTGTAGGGGTCATGAGTTCAAATCCCCAGTGTACCTAATGAATAAGGTTGGCTGAGGTAATTTCTTTTTCTGCTTGCAACTGTACAACAATCTGTGCTGCCATCTAAAAAGAACCCCACCCTAGTGCCATAAATTAATGCACCTTTTAGGGTGCACCAGAAGGCACATCCTAAACAACCACGTCAGCGAAGGCGAGTTATAATGTTCCCCAGAGGCCATGTTGAAAGGTTGACAACTCCCAAGGCACCATAGTAGGCACCCCATAAGCTGCCTGAATCGAAGGTGTGGCGTAAGATGCCCCAAGGATGTATAGGTGAACCCAAAAACGTTGGCCAAGAGCAGTAAGGTCCCACAATTTGAAGGGCAAGAGAGGTATGTGCCAAACACAGACGTAACCCAAACACTGCACAGAGCAGAAAGGAAAGACAATGCATAAGTAAAAGAAGGACGTAGATCAGAGCTGATGGACCACACAAATCAGCTCCAGCCCATGTGGCAGCTAGAAAAATGGACAAACATATCAGGGGCAGCTGTAGCTATGCACAGAGTGATGGTAATGTACCATGCAATAATGACAGTGTGTGGCAGAGGATGGGAAGATGTGTGCAGCAGAGGAGCCAGAAATGGCAGGATAGGTGGAATGTCAGGATGACAGTGGAGTAGCAGTGCTATGCAGAGCACACACAGGAGAGGCAACCAGGGAGAGCTGCAATGCAGGAATGTGTAGGAGTGCAGGATGTGGAGTAGCAGCATGCACATCAGGGTAGGATGGCACACAGCTGGCAGACAGAAGATGGACAGAAGGATGGTTCACAACTCTGATGAGGGTACAATGTGCTCACAGCACAGATCTGCACAGATATGACTGTCACAGGAATGAAAACTAGTTCTGCAGGACAAGCATACAAATGAAAGAGAACAGAGAGGAATCATACCTATGACCACTACCACAAATGGCAATGCACAAACCGGTAGGCCACACCACCAACGTGAGCTCATTAGCAAAGGCTGCATACGAAAATAGTGCAGGGCATCACACAAGACGCCTGCTGGCTGTCAGGACAGGCGAACCCCCTACAGTAACCATGACCAAATGCACATGCAGATCTGCTGTGTACAGATCAGATCACAGTCTGCAATTGGGACCAGAGACACATGCACACACACAATGAAATGTTATGCAGTGGATACAGCATGCAAAAGAGGAAAGAAACTAAACCCCAAGGGCAGCAGAGGATGCTCTGTGGAGCTGGTGCAAAATCTGGAACAGGACAGGAGAGAATTGAACATGCAAACAGGTGTACCACACACCAGCTGAACCACAGCAATACAAAACCCCCAAGCACACTGCCATGTAAACACCATAAAGAAAGAGACCTATGTAACAGATAATATGTGAACATAAGAACATAAGAACATAAGATATGCCATACTGGGTCAGACCAAGGTCCATCAAGCCCAGTATTCTGTTTCCAACAGTGGCCAATCTAGGTCATATGTACCTAGCTGTTTCCCCAAGAGACACAAGTTCCACAATGCTTGTACTGGGTCAAGCATTGATATCTTCGGTCACTTCTTAATAATGGTTTATGGACCTTTCCTCCAGGAACTTGTCCAAACCTTTTTTAAAACCCAGCTACACTAACAGCCTTTACTACATCCTCCGGTAACAAATTCCAGAGTTTGATTACACGTTGAGTGAAAAAATATTTTCTTTTATTAGTCTTAAATAGTTTACCCTGTAGCTTCATTGCATGTCCCTTAGTCTTTCTATATTCTGATAACGTAAACAATCGATCTACGTTTACCCGTTCCACTCCGTTCATTAATTTATAGACTTCTATCATATCTCCCCTCAGCCGTCTCTTTTCCAGGTTAAAGAGCCCTAACCTTTTTAGCCTTTCCTCATAGGAATATCCTTCCATCCCCTTTACCATTTTGGTGGCTCTTCTCTGAACCTTTTCTAAAATCGCTATATCCTTTTTAAGATACGGCGACCAGAATTGCACACAATATTCAAGGTGCGGTCTCACCATGGAACGATATAGAGGCATTATAATATCTTTTGTTTTATTTTCCATTCCTTTCCTTATCATACCTAGCATTCTATTTGCTCTCTTGGCTGCCGCTGCACACTGGGCCGAGGGTTTTAACATGGTATCCACAATGACGCCTAAATCTTTTTCCTGGGTGGTGGTTCCTAATGTGGAACCTTGCATCGTGTAACCACAGTTTGGGTTGTTCTTCCCTAGGTGCATAACCTTGCACTTGTCCACATTAAATTTCATCTGCCATTTTGATGCCCAGTCTTCCAATTTATCAAGATCCTCTTGCAATTTTTCACAATCCTCTTGGGTTTTAACAACTTTAAATAGTTTTGTGTCATCTGCAAATTTGATAACCTCACTCGTTATTCCACTTTCCAGGTCATTTATGAATATGTCAAAAAGCAGCGGACCCAGCACAGATCCCTGGGGTACACCACTATTCACCTTTCTCCATTGGGAAAATTGGCCATTTAGCCCTACCCTCTGCTTTCTATCTTTTAACCAGTTCCTGATCCACAATAGTACACTGCCTCCTATCCCATGACTCTTTAGTTTTGCCAAAAGTCTCTGATGAGGGACCTTGTCAAAGGCTTTCTGAAAGTCCAGATACACAATATCAACCGACTCACCTTTGTCCACCTGTTTATTCACTCCTTCAAAAAAACATAACAGATTAGTAAGACAAGATCTTCCTTGTTTAAAGCCATGTTGGCTGTCTCCCATTAGGTCGTGACTATCTACATGCTGAGTAATTTTATTCTTTATGATGGTTTCTACCATTTTTCCCGGTACTGACGTCAGGCTCACCGGTCTGTAGTTTCCAGGATCACCCCTGGAACCCTTTTTAAAAATTGGTGTTACATTGGCGATCCTCCAATCTTCAGGTATTAGAGATGATTTTAATGATAGTTCACAGATTAATAATAGCAGGTCTGCAATCTCATATTTCAGTTCTTTCAACACCCTTGGATGTATACCATCCGGCCCAGGTGATTTGCTACTCTTCAGTTTATCTAATAGTTGTAAGACATCTTCCCGATGTATCGATATTTCCTTCAATTCTTCCGCACCTTTAAATACCACTTCAGTCATGGGTAACATCCCTACATCTTCCTCAGTAAAGACTGAAGCAAAGAATTCATTCAGTCTCTCCGCTATCGCCTTGTCGCCTCTTAGTGCTCCTTTAACCCCTTTATCATCTAATGGACCAACTGACTCTCTCACAGGTTTTTTGCTACGAATGTACTTGAAAAGGTCTTTATTTTGTGTTTTTGCTTCCGCAGCAAGCTTCTTCTCAAATTCTCTCTTTGCCTGCCTTATCAATGCCTTGCATTTGACTTGCCAGTGCTTGTGCTGTTTCCAGGTTTCGTCATTTGGCTCTTTTTTTCCATTTCCTGAAAGATGCTTTTTTGGCAACAACAGCCTCTCTGACTTCACCTTTAAACCATGCTGGCAGTTTTTTGGACTTCCTTCCACTTTTCTTAAAGCGTGGAATACAGCTGGTCTGGGCTTCCAAGATAGTATTTTTCAACAACATCCAAGCTTGATGTACGTCTTTAACCTTTGCAACTGCTCCTTTTAGTTTTTTCTTAACTGTTTTCCTCATTTTATCATAGTCTCCCTTTCAAAAGTTAAAGGGTAGTATTGTGGATTTCCTTACTATCCCTCCTCCACTAATTAAATCAAAGGCGATCATGCTATGATCACTATTGCCAAGTGGCCCCAACACCCTTATCTCTTGCACTAGATCTGGTGTTCCACTAAGGACTAGGTCTAATATGGCTTCCCCTCTGGTCGGTTCATGAACCAGCTGCTCCAAGAAGCAGTCATTTATTTCATCTAGGAACTTTATCTCCCTAGCATGTCCTGCTGTGACACTGACCCAGTCGATGCTGGGGTAATTGAAATCACCCATTATTATTACTGCACTGTAACTTTTGCTAGCTTCCTTGATTTCTTTGAGCATTTCATCATCCATTTTTTCATTCTGGCCAGGCGGACGATAGTACACCCCCACTGCCATCGCCTTCCCCTTTTTACATGGAATTTCAATCCATAGAGATTCTACAGCAAATTTTGTTTCTTGCAAAACTTTAATCCTTTCTGACTCAATGCCCTCTCTAACATAGTGCGCAACCCCTCCACCAATTTGATCAGCTCTATCATTACGATATAGTTTGTACCCAGGTATCACAGTGTCCCACTGGTTGTCCTCCTTCCACCATGTCTCTGATATTCCAATCATATCTAACCTCTCGTTTAGTGCTATATATTCTAACTCTCCCATCTTGTTTTTTAGACTTCTAGCATTTGCATACAAGCATTTTAGAGACTGTATTTTATTCATATTAATTTGGCTATTGGTAGACATGGGTAATTTGGGATCTTT
This sequence comes from Ichthyophis bannanicus, assembly GCA_033557465.1. Classification (NCBI taxonomy): domain Eukaryota; kingdom Metazoa; phylum Chordata; class Amphibia; order Gymnophiona; family Ichthyophiidae; genus Ichthyophis; species Ichthyophis bannanicus. Next base: position 1,239,845,804 of record CM066031.1, on the reverse strand, counting down.
AAGCTCTGTCTGCTCCATACTCGAGGGCATTTGGGCTACTTTACTCTTTTTTGGAACCTCTCTGCTTTTTGTAGGATACATTCTTCCGAACCATGCGCTCTTGGGGACTGTCGGCTTTCCCCTATTATCTAGTTTAAAAGCTGCTCTATCTCCTTTTTAAAGGTTAATGCCAGCAGCCTGGTTCCATCCCGGTTAAGGTGAAGCCCATCCCTTCGGAAGAGCCCCTCCTTTCCCCAGAATGTTCCCCAGTTCCTAACAAATCCAAACCCCTCATCTCTGCACCATTGTCTCATCCACGCATTGAGACTCCGGAGCTCTGCCTGCCTTTTGGGTCCTGCGCGTGCAACGGGAAGCATTTCGGAGAATGCTACCCTGGAAGTTCTGGATTTCAACTTCCTACCTAAAAGCCTAAATTTAGCTTCCAGAACCTCCCTACCACATTTTCCTATGTCATTGGTACCGACATATACCAAGACAGCAGACTCCTCCCCAGCACTATCTAAGACCTTATCTAGGTGGCGCGTGAGGTCCGCTACCTTCGCACCAGGCAGGCATGTTACCAGGCGATCCTCACGTCCACCAGCCACCCAGCTATCTACATGCCTAATGATCGAATCACCAACTATAACTGCTGTCCTAACCCTTCCCTTATGGGCACTTGGCCCTGGAGAAACCTCCTCGGTGCGAGAGGGGTTTACATCACCTGGAGGACAGGTCCTAGTTACAGGATCACTTCCTGCCACACCAGGGTGATGCTCTCCTGTCACGTGACCTCTCTCCTCCATGGCAACAGGGATGCTGCCAGACTGGAGGTGGGACTTCAGGACTATATCCCTGTAGGTCTCGTCTATGTACCTCTCTGTCTGTCTTATGCTTTCCAAGTCTGCTACTTTAGCCTCTAGAGAACGGACTTGTTCCCTGAGAGCAAAGAGCTCCTTGCACCTAGTGCACACGTAAGACCTCTCACCAGCTGGGAGAAAATCATACATGTGACACTCAATGCAAAAGACTGGAAAGCCCACATCCCGCTGCTGGACTGCTGTCTGCATCTTAGTTTTAAGTTTGTGTTTAGATCTTTAAGTTCTTACCGTACTAAAGTGTGCTATGGATATTTATACCACTAAAACTGTACCTAATAAGTTTAATATACCTTGTTCACCTGAAGCTTAATTAATCTCAGGTCCTTAGTGTATGACTGATTTGGGTAATGAGCTTCACCTGAGAGCACCTCCTGTCTTTTAAGTTGTGCAAGTACCTATAAAACTGTGATTATCCCAGGGGAGGGTGGGTGTGGGGAGGGAGGGAGGGATATAACACTTATTAAAAGAGGGCTGCTACACAGTACCCTGTCCTGTGCTGCTGAGGTAAGCTATATTCTGATTTGATTTAAATTATAGCTCTTTGCTGCTGCTAGGCTCTAACCTATTATGAAATTTAAACTACAAGCTCTCTGCTGGATTCTAAATTTAACCAGAAAGCTCTCTTCTGTGTTTTAATTTGAAACTAAAAGTACTTAGCTGATGCTAGGCCCTGAGTGACTATGAAATTTAAACTACAAGCTGTCTGCTGGATTCTAAAGTTAACCAGAAAGCTCTCTTCTGTGTTTTAATTTGAAACTAAAAGTACTTTGCTGATGCTAGGCCCTAACCTATTATGAAATTTAAACTACAAGCTTTCTGCTGGATTCTAAATTTAACCAGAAAGCTCTCTTCTGTGTTTTAATTTGAAACTAAAAGTACTTTGCTGATGCTAGGCCCTAACCTATTATGAAATTTAAACTACAAGCTCTCTGCTGGATTCTAAATTTAACCAGAAAGCTCTCTTCTGTGTTTTAATTTGAAACTAAAAGTACTTTGCTGATGCTAGGCCCTAACCTATTATGAAATTTAAACTACAAGCTCTCTGCTGGATTCTAAAGTTAACCAGAAAGCTCTCTTCTGTTTTTTAAATTGGAACTAAAAGTACTTTGCTGATGCTAGGCCCTGAGTGACTATGAAATTTAAACTACAAGCTCTCTGCTGGATTCTAAATTTAACCAGAAAGCTCTCTTCTGTGTTTTAAATTGAAACTAAAAGTACTTTGCTGATGCTAGGCCCTGATTGACTATGAAATTTAAACTACAGCTCTCTACTGGGTATGAAAGGTAACCAGAAAGTTCTCTTCTGTGTTTTAAATTGAATCTTAAACTGTTGCTACTAGGCCCTGACTGATTTAACAAAAAATAGTGGGTTCACAGATTAATTAGCTTTAAAAGAAAAAAATTTCTTTCAGAAAAATTCCCAGAAGTATATACTCACAATTTCAGATTTCTCTCCAGAAGTAACAGCCCCCCTTTCTAGTCCTTCATGTGATGGCTAGGCAGCACAGAGGGCACACCTTGGTGTACAGTGAAGAGAGGGAAGGGTGTGTGTAGAGGTGATGAACCTGCTGGTACCTAATGGTCCAGTTAGCACAACAGAAAAGAAAAAGATAAACCACATGTGGGGATCAAACCTGCAACCTATGGCATTATAACACATGCCTCTAACCACTACCCCAAACAGCACACTGAGCACAATGCAAAAATACTACCCCAAAGGGAGTGTGTGTATGGGAACCTGTAATACCCAGTGATGTGGCAAATGGCTGGCAGATACACAGCTGCCACCGTACAAGGATGTGAGCACAGGTGGGCCATGTACATGACCAGCAAATCAGTAGATACAAGTGTCAATGTGATCAAAGAGTGGAGGAGTAGCCTAGTGGTTAGAAAACTGGCTTGGTCACCAAGCAACCAGGGCTCAATTCACACTAGCACTCCATGTGGCCTTGGGCAAGTCACGTAACCCTCCATTACCTTGGAAGAAAGACCTGACAATCTACTTCCAGTGACACTGACAAGAAAACCCTGGAGTCTCAGGGTCACAAGGAATCAGGACTGACTCAAAGGCACACATTGTATTGCACGTTTGTCACCATGATCAAGCAGCAGCACAGACAAATGTATATCAAACACATATGTTTATTTGGGTTCATCTTCACAGATAGTGTAGATCCCACCATCATAATATCAAGGTGAGTGGATCCAAGGTGAAAGACAGGAAGGTCACTGGCCCGTCTACAAATGAAGGGCAGGAGACATAATGTGCAGCACTATGCATTAGGCCCCCACCCCCCACATGTTGCCGCACGCCTCAAATGTGTTACTCACATATGAGTGCATGTAGACAGTAGGAGGTGCATGATGAGGGACCAACACACATCAATCATGATCTGTTCCCTAAAATATATCTATCTGGCAACACAGGAGGCACACACATGAAAACAGCATATGTTGTTGAAACGTTGTAACTTTAGAACCACAGATTGAAAATAATGTTACAGCTATCACATAATGCCTGATATAGGAATCCAAGCTGCAACAATTTAACCCTAAACAATCATCAAATGCACAATGAGGATATGCTAACAGGTAGCAGAGGCACATGAACACAGACAGAATTCAAATGAAAACTACCTGCAGAAACATGCAGAGATAACACCATGCAGGAGGTCCCCCTGCACCGGTTGGTGTGTAGACAGTGTCTGTACACATATATCACCGTACATGGAATGCACAATTGAAGGAAGACAACGGACACTCATACTGCGACACTCCAAATATAACGTGGCAATGTGAGTGTCGTTACCTCAGGGGATAAATAGGACTGTGCAGACATGCAATGCAAGGTTTGTAAATCAATGCAGAGCGTCACGTCTGTACAGTAAACAAACACAAGAAACAGTATATAGAGAGGGAAATTAAGGGCAAACATGTTACAGTAAACCACACAGAAGCCATATTGCCACGTGCTGTGTTTTGCCAACATAGTCAGTCATATGCACATGCACCATTGATATTTCAACATGATTCAGTGATGCCACACATGCACGCAAAGACCCTTGGTGATTGAAAACATCAATCCAGGATGCTGGTGTGCATTAAAGCGGTGTTGTGGCAAAACCTGTATCATGTCCAGGTGGAGAGTAGGTGGACATAGACAACAGGACCTCTCCATCGCTACCCCTATGCCACACGTATGGCTGTATGCTTGTGTTGAAACAAACAGATGAGCATATCCTGTGTTCCATGTCACACACATGGCCAAAAGAAACAACTGTGGAGGAATGTGCAACATACAGTGACAATGGCAGTCCCTGATTCACATGTGGGGACCAGTACACAGTGTGCAAAGTCCAAAGCGTATCTGCAATCCAACACGTCAGGTTAAGACTATCCTTGCAACCCTGGGCATGCATAGTCAAGTGTCACATCCCAATATGCCACAGTACATGAAAGATCCTGTGTGTCTCCTGCGATGAGCATGACTCCCAACCAGAGCACGGCAGCAACAGTGTGTTGGACAGGTCTGTCATGGGCAAAATAGCAATCCAAAAATAATACTGTTCATCCTAGGCATGTGTCGCACTCGCAGAGGTCAAACATCCTATGGCACCATTTTCCAGGGAAAGTTCCATGGTGTTGTGTCCCCCAACAGGTGGGTGATGGCGATGCCACATGCACTGTAATAGATGTGTCTGGCTTGTTCTCTGTCCTGTGTCAGAAGAGGAGAAATATTGTATTGGTATGCGCCTTGCAACATCAGCACAAATTGCAGAGAGTCAATCATTAAGCAACACATAATAAAGGGACACACAGGCAAACATGACATGATCACAACACAATAAACATTGCATGTTGGGGACATTTCGAATGGGAAGCATACACACAGGTGTCACATGGATATGGTTCCATCCATGCCCATGTGACACAGGCGTTTCAGAGCTCCATCCTATGTGCATCAGCATTCGTGAACAGAGAGCCAACATGAAATGTATATGACACAAACAGTAAATCATTAACATGTAAAGGCTGATGTCATTACCAAAAGAACAAAGGTGCAAACTACCTTGTGCTTGCATCAGGTGTATGTCTGGGATCCTCTGAGCCACTCAAAGGCCATAACAGTTCACAGTGAAGAGACACAATGTCAGCGAAATATGTAGAATCTCTATGTCACCATGTCACGCCAATATCTGTGATACAAAAAGCAGGTCAACAGTGGTATGTCAGAACACAAGACACAGTTCTGTTCCCAACACACAACACATGTCCACAATGGTTACATGGTAAACACCAGTAAGGTAGAGATAGCACAGTCACCACTGCCCCCCAGGTATATAGACCCCTCACAACACATGATAATGTAAAAAGCCTGAACACTGTATCATCACACAGCCAACACAAGAACACACACACACAGTATGCTAAGGGCAGCATGCCAGCAGTAGCATATGGCCTGTATGTCCACAAGTGGAGATTTGTACACATAAAGGCCCTGTGAAATGCAATGATACCCTGGTGTTGGCTGATGGTACAATGTCGGGGAAGGATGCACGTGTAGGCCACCACCCATAAACCTACAACCTCCACACACATGCAGCTCTGTTGGACATGTCCCAGAGACAGTGTTGCTGAAGACATACTGGACAGGAACACATGGGGATATGTGTGTCAACAGCAAAATATGGTTTAGGGAGGTGCAGGGAAAAGAGGTGAACCACAACATCTGGACAATAGGAAAGATCACCGAGGACATGTGTTCCCCCTGACTGCTGGCACAGACAATATAGCTGTAGGTCCACCTACCCCAGACTACAGCATGTTGGCTGATGTACAGTCCCCTGCCAATGCACCACAGCACCAGGAGCTTCAACAACTATGTCCTGTGCATTGGGAAACACAAGGGAAACATACATATGTCATGTTCTAGCTGTGCAACACACACTGCACCTTCCTGTCCCCACCTTCCACACCCCCAACATCCTTTACAGACTCACTGTTCACCATCACACTGTACACATCTCTCCCATGTGAGAGGCATCAAGGTCTTGTCTTTTGCAAACTACAGGGGTCCGTACTCTTTCTGTCCCCTCCCTCACCTCCCTGTTGTCGCACACACTGGTGAACATAAGTGTTTTCTCCCTACCGTGTTCCCAACTCACTCCAAGGCTGCAGTATTATCCTGTGTCCCCCATGTTGCTCCCAATGCCCCTTCACTGTGTGTACTGGTGTCCCAATGTCATCTGCTACCCTGCTGTCAATTGCTGTAACACATGGAAATATGCAGGGGCACCTCAGGGATCCTCTGTCCAAACACATTTCCTGGTGTGTATATCTCTTACCTTATTTATTTATTTATTTATTTATTTATTTATTTACATTCTCTTATATACCGCACTATTCTGCATCAGTGCGGTTTACATTGAACAAACTGAAATTACATTGAACAGGGCATTATAACTTGGAGATAACTATTTTACAGGGAACATGGGCTATGGAGGGTTAAGTGGCTTGCCCAAGACCACAAGGAGCACCTGTGGGATTAGAAACCCCAGTCCTTCCGGCCCAAGGTTGCTGTTTAACAGCTGTGTGCTAATGAGTTGCTAAACACATATCTCAATGTCTGCGTTATGTCCGCTAAACCACACCCCGGTCTGCTTTTGACCTGACCTTGATGGCTGCATGTCAGCCCACTGTGTGAAAGTGATAATGGCAAAGCATTGGTAGCCTATATGTGCACCTAATAACCCCCCTCCCATCAGAGCCTCTTTGTGTATGTGGCCATTACGTTCCTTCTCTAGGGTATGCAATGTAGTTGGTGTCTTGGCATCCACTCTCCTCCTCTATGCACTTATACAGCCTGTAGTTGAGTCATGGGTTTATGTCGACATGTCATCAGCTAGATTTGCTTTAAAAGTTTTATGAAAAAAATTAAAATATTTTCCTGAAAACACCCCTAAAACCCAATCCACCCCCACATTGATCTCTCTGCTTGCCTACTGTAACCTACACCTTGTTGATCTTGCCTGAATCACCTCTGTTTGTGTGTACATATGCAACACTGCACAGCATGTCTATTCTGCAATGGAAAAAAAAAACCCTGGCTTGGCAATGCACAGTTTTCCTATCCTTCACCTCATCCATGTTAGGGTTACGCGATGACTTATACAGTCTGCCACACTGTGTTGTTCCACTAACTCCCCGTAAGGATTTCAATTACCATTATGACAGATAGTACTGAGCATGTATATAGTGCTACATAGCACATGTAGCGCTATACAAAAATTAAAGACCCACGCATCCAGCTTACAAGAGCATACCACACACACAATCAGCTCAAAATACCAAATGAAAAACACGCACAGCTGGACAAGTGGCCCCAAACATGGTCCTCTCTCCCACTGTGAAACCCACACCACATGCCTCTCACTTGCTGCACCCAAAGCATAACACAAACTAACTGTGGTTGCACAGCAGCCGCTATCACAATCATCCATAAACCACGAATGTCACCCCAAAACCTCCCACAAGCCTAAAACCACCCACCCACATCATCCACCTCAGCCCTCTGTTCTGCCCTGCCCACATTGTTTGGTTCCCAGTCATGCTTATATTTGACGTTGGGATGGCCAGCCAGTGTCTGTTACATGTTACATGACACCTAACTAACTCATATTAATTGTAATCTCTCAATATTGTGTTTTTTGTAATTGTTCACCATGTTATGTTTCCCTTCTTTCACTTCCCTTGCCTATGTTTAGCCTTTGTATGTCTTTGTAACCACTTTGATTTAAGGAAAAGGCGGTATAAAAAAACCTGTTAAATAAATAAAATAAATAAATAAATGTCAGTGCAGTGTTGCATCCTACTGATATTGGTCTACAAATGTTAACCTGTATTAGCACTACACACATATAGCAACAAATGTGGGAACATATGCAGTACGTACATGAGAAGAGCTGTGCAATCACCTGCCGCCTGATTGCTGTGCCCTCATGTGTGTCCTCACGGGCACGTACAGGGGGGCACGTCGGATCATCCTCCAGACCCTCATTAATCTCTGCAGGGATATTGTGCCTGAGAGCAATGTTGTGCAGGATGCAACAGACTATGATTTTATTTATTTAACAGCTCTTATATACCGCGCTATTTGACATCAGTGCGGTTTACATTAAACAAAATACACTCAGATTTAGAGAACTTGTCTAAGTTACAGGTAACAGGGGAATAAAACAAGGATTAACTGGGGAATAGCATATAAATAATTAAATAAAAGCAATTGCATAAGACTAGAGATCTTGAGTGGGTATAGAGACATGTCATAAATAACATTTAACAGAGCAGGTATATACAGTGAAATATCATAAGGTGGAACGGTCTAATGATGATCTCTGCCACAGTCTGTGGAGTATATTGTAAGGCGCCGCCTGTCCTATCCAGACACCTGAAGCGACTCTTCAAAACGCCAAAGGTGTGCTCTATGACAGAGCGGCTGGTGGCATGGGCCTCATTGTACCTCCGCTCTGCACGTGTCCGTGGTTGACGCACAGGGGTCAGCAACCAGGGGCAACACCCATATCCTGCATCACCTGTAGAAAGAAATGAGGTAAGTTAAAGCATGAGCTCATGTACCCTCAAATGGACACAGGTATATATGTGCAAAACAAATGCATAACACATTCTGAAAGAAACATATGACATCACAACTATGCAGCATTGCAACATTGAAATATGATGACACAAAAGGACCACATGGCCTATCTAGTCTGTCCGTCCATATCAACAGGTACAACAGTCCCCTTTTTACCTTTATAGATCCTCTGTGTTTGTCCTATGCTGTTTGGAATGCAGTTACTGTCCTCCTCTCTACCACCTACACTGTGAGAGTATTCCATGGATCCACCACCTATTCAGTAAACAAATATGGTTGCATATCACCCCTGAATCTATCTCCCTCCACCCTCATCCCATGTTCCCTCGTAGCTGAACTTGCTTACAATTTGCAGAGGCTCTCTCCCTCAACATATATGCCATGGAGATATTTCTACATCTCCATCATATCACCTCTATCCCTCCTTTCCCCAAGGCGTACATCCTATGATCCTTCAGTCTGTCTTCATATGCTGTATAATGAAGACCACTAATCATTTTAGTAGCCACCCTCTGCTCCGACCCCATCCTGTGCACATCCTTTTGAAGGTGCAGTCTCCAGAATTGCACACTATACTCCAAATGAGGTCTCACAAAAGACATATACAGAGGCATTCTCCCTTCCTGTTTTATGCTAGCCATTCATCTCTGTATGCACCCAGCCAGCCTTCTAGCTTTTTCCCTCGCCTTTTCAACCTGTTTAGCTACTTTGACATCAGCAGACACAACCACACCTAGGTCCCGCTCTTCTGTAGTGGACAAGAGTACTTCACCCCCTATACAATAGTGCTCCCATGGATTGCTTCAGCCCAAAAGCCTGACCTCACATTTCCTACCATGACATCCCAGCTGGCCAATTTAAGACCATTCATCAAGCTTAGCTAGATCACTCCTCATGTTTTTTACAGCTTCCTGGGTGTCTACCCTATTACAGATTGAGTGGGGGAACCTAAGAAACACCAGACAAGGGGTAGCTGTATGGATTGGCGACAACATAATATGTAACAACCACACAAATGCTCGCATCCAATCAACAAGCATCACACAGCACCATAGCAGGGCACATTTGGAGGGCAACCCCACCTTCCCCCTATATCCCACACAGACAGATGACACACACACACAATGAGTGATCTACTCCAAGACACACATTTGCACATACGCCTAGTCACATGAGCACCATGTGCATGTCAGAAATGGGAAACACCCACCCAGCAGTATGCAGTCCTCATACTGTCCTGCCTCAAATTGTTGGAATAGTGCCGAGTGATGCAGGATATAGGCGTCATGGGTGGACCCTGCAAACCTTGGGACCACATTCAGAATATGCATATTTGCATCACATACAACCTGAACATTCAGGGAATGATAGTGTTTGTAGTTGCGGAACACTACCTCCCTGTCTCTAGGCGGGACCAGGGCAACATGTGTGCAATTAATAGCTCCCATCACGTGTGGTATCCCGGCTAACGCCTCAAAGGCCTGGTTCAGGGTCCACCACTGTTGCCTAGTGTGTGGAATGGCAATATAATTCCGCACCCGGCTGACCATGGCACGCAGTACTTGGTGGAGACAGCATGAGAAGGTGGGGCGTCTCATGCCACCCACTGCGGCCACAGATGACTGGAAACAGCCAGAGAAATGTAGGGCAGCAAGAAGCTTGACCAAACCCGGTATGGCATGTGACCGATCAGTCAGGGGCTCGAGGTCAGGTCTTAGATCCTCATAGAGCTCCCTAATAGCCCCTGTGCTCAGTCTGTACAGGGAGATGACCTGGTCCTCTCGCATGCCCTGGAGCTGGGCCCTGGGCCTGTAGAGGCGTGGCTGGCAAGCCTGCACCTCAGCACGCCTCCTGCACAGTGCGGGCACAGCCCCTGCCTGCCCTGCCCCCACAGCTGCAGGTCTTATTTGCTGCGGGACTACACCCATGCCCTGTGCCTCATCCCCATAGACACCATCTCCCCTGTCACGCAACCGCACAACCTGCCCACCTCCCGCTGCAGCTGCAGCAAAAACAAAGGCCGCCATAACCTCCACCCGCCCTGCTCCTCTAACACACTCCAACACAGACACCACTTCACTAACCAAGACACACACCTTACACACCACACAGAAACACAGCCACACAATACAACCAACAACAATCACAAACCCAGTCACGCTCCACAATACACCTGATTGAGACTCGCTCCTTCCGTCACTGCCAACGCACACCTTCTCTCTCCCTCACCTACAAAAAACCCCTCAATGTGCAACATGTGCTCAGGACAATTTATAGAGTTTTTTTATGTAGCGCATGATGCGCGTGTGCAGGTGCGCAAGCGCGACGGCTGTGCATGCGCAGTTGGCTGTGCGTGTGTATGCCCCACGCACACGCAGCACTGCGCATGTGCCACGTCTCACGTGCAAACGTATGCATGCACCCAAGTCCTGCGTGGCGCATGCGCAATGGGCACAGCCAACTGCGCATGTGCAGTGTGCACGGCGGCAGTGCGTGCACACTGTGTAATTGACTGCGCAATGCACAAGCACACATTTCTTGCTTCTTGGCAGCGCATGCGCAATGCGCATGGCCAATTGCGCATGTGCAACTGCGCAGCCAACGTGCTCACGCAACTGCGTATGTACAATGTAAAAAACCCTATAAATAAACGTGTACACGTGCTGCACGTTGAGGGGTTGTTGGTAGGCGAGGGAGAGAGAAGGTGTGTGGTGTCAGTGAGAGAGAGAGAGAAGCAGGTGTCCAGTAGAGCTAAGTTAGTGTGTTGCGGGTCAGAGTGGTAGAGCCTGGGTTGTGGAGGATAGGTATGAGGTACAGCAGGGGATACAGAGAGGAGGGGAGGCAAGGAGCAGGTGAGTGAGAAAGGAGGTGAGGTAAAGAGCAGATAGCAGGGAGAGGAGGGAGGTGTGAGGTGGAGCTGAGAAGGGCAAGAGAAGGAATGTCTGACAGGGAGGGAGAGGACAGGGAGATGCAGCCACAGGACAGGGCAGGAGTGGAGAGGGACAGGGAGAGGGAGGTGGGGCCACCTGTTGGGGAGGAGACAGATATGGCAGGGAGTGTGGTGGAGGCTGCAGGTCCATCGGCCCAGCCCACACAGGGTCCTCTCACTACAAAACATAGGCGCATACCGGTGCCAGCTCTGCAATGGAAGAGGGCTCAGAAATTCACACCGCAGGAAAACCACATCCTGCTGGCGTCTGTTCTTGAAAATTATGATGTCCTATACGGACGACTAAGCAAAACCACCACTGTTGCAACACACACCCAGGTGTGGGAGGAGGTGCAGGAGGCAGTTGCACAAGCAGGGGGCCCAAGCAGAGACCTCGACAGCCTCAGGAAGAGGTTCAACGACATAAAGAGGGGTGTGCGTGTACACATGGTGGCAGAGCGGCGGCATGCCATGGGCACTGGAGGGGGAGGCCCCTTTACACCCTCCCTAACACCCCTGGAGTAGGAGTTGGAGGAGCGGCTAGGGCCAATATACCTCTATGGACTGCCAGAGGCACTGGACACTGCCCATCCCCAGGCAGGTAGGTACCCAAATCACACCTTGCTGCTCCCAACCCATTGAGTACCTGCCCTTTGGATATGCATCAGGCTTCTTATTAACACCTCCTCATACCTGCTCCCCTGGATCATCTCCCACCTTCTGCCTTTGGCTCATGAGTGTGCTGTCCCCCATTCCACCCCTCTTACTCTGTGTTTTGCTGCCCTCCAACCACATGTTTCATTAGCATCATCCCTTTTTATATCTGCCCTGCACATGTGGCTACATGTCTGCTACAAGCCCCCTCTCAGACCTGTATGTGTTATGTCTGTGTGTAATCTAAGCACTGCTGAGCAGGGATGGTCCTTCTGTGGGATAATGCACACCAAGGGTCCTCAAACATTCTAAACAGGGGGCCAGTTCACTGTCCCTCAGTCCATTGGAGGGATGGAATATAGTTGAAATAAACACTATGAACAAACCCCAACGAACACTGCAGAAATACAAAAAACAGAGAATGTTTCCTACCATTTTGGTTTTGTTTTTCCAGTGGCAATTGCTCTAGCCACGTTAGTCTGGTTTCTTTGGGTCTTCTGCTAACTCCCCATCATCTGCTTTCCATTTGTCCTTTCGTCCCACGTCTAGTATTGTTTCCATTCTCTGTCTACATCTGCTTTAACATAGTAATCTTTCTCCTTGTGCTCTTTCCGCATTCCTAGGTCATCCACTCAAATGTTAGACCCCTATCCTCAATCCCCACTATCTGTCCAATTATAGATATCTCTTACCTCCCGCAAAAAGTTGTTTTCCCTCACCATTTCATTTGTCCAGCTCCATCCCATTCTGATCCTCGCCCAACCTCACCTCCCGTCTATTTCCAGCCACACCCAGCATCCGCTCCCCTCTAGTCCGTGAATCAGCCCATTTCCAGTCCTAGCCCCCCATCAGCCCATTTCCAATCCTATCCCTGGCCCAACATCAGCCCAGTACCAGTCCTAGCTCCACATCCATTTCCAGTCCTATCCAAGTCCCTCCAGAAGTGCATTTCCAAACCCCCCCCCCCCCAAAGCTTATTGATAGCCCTCTCCTAGCCCCACCATCAGCCCATTTGCAATCCTAGCACCCCCAACAGCACATTTCGAGCCATATCCTAGGCCCCCCATCATCCCACTTCCAATCTTACCACCACCCATGGGCCAGGACCTGTCCTAACCCCCTCCCCCACATCAGCACACTTCCAGTCTTACTTCTCCCCCCCATAGCCAATTACCACTCCAAACCTCCTGCACCCCCATCAGGCCAGATAGGGTACGAAATAAACCAAACACGGCTACTGCTGCTGCTTCCACCGTGGCAGCAGCAGATTCAAGCATCCCGTGGGGCCCCCCCTGCTCTGCAGCGTCCTCCTTGTGGCTTCAGTGTGGGCTTCTCAGAGCCGCATGAAGGGAGAGTATCCCTTTCTCACGGCCATGTCAATCCCGCCACGGGCCTGATGGAAAATACCATCAGCCCCATGGCGGGATTAACAGAGCCACGAGAGGAGAAGCTCTTTCTGTTTGCGCGGCTCTGACAGCCAACACTGAGGCTGCATGGAGGACACTGCAGAGCAGGGGGAGCCCCGCGTGATGCTTGATTATGCCGCTGCCGTGGCGGCAGCAACAGCAGCAGGTTTGTAAGGTGTTAACCTAGCTGGGCTGCTGCTCAATGAATGCTGCGGTCCTGGGTAGAGCTGCCCCTGAGGACTGGCAGTGGCGGCAAAAACACCCGTCGGGCTGCATACATCTCCTTGGCGGCCCACATGTGGCCCTCATCCCGTAGTTTGAGGACCCCTAATGTACACATCAATGTGTCTGCTAGGTACTGGCCTATATATGCCTAATAGTGGTAGCAGGAGCTGTAGTGGTAGCTATGTAGCAAATGTACAGGCCACGGCCAAACACACATTGATTGTGGGGTGGATGTGTTAAACAGTTGTATGTAGTTGAACCATGCAAACCAATCTGTGCTGTGTATGGTTTTCCACAACCCAGGTGACTAGACAATCATGGCCGCAGCTGAGGAGGAGGAGGTGAAATTGTCCGAGGATGTGCCAGAGCCCCAGCCCACAATGTCTGGGGGCAGCACCAGCAATGGTGATGGGACCCCAAGCACACACGTGCAGCCTGAGCCAGAAATGGACCCAATCATTGAAGAGCTGCGGACACACACTGCTGCAGCACGGTGCAATGCAGAAGGTGGGTAACAGCATACCCCACGATCCCGACGGGGTTGTCCTAACATCCACAAAATGATTGCATATTGCCCACATAGCATAGCGTTCTGATTTTGGGGGGTTGTCTTATGTCCTCTGTGATTCTACCTCCTGTAGCATGGCTTGTCAGGTGTCAGCATTTGTGAGGGGCTCACACACATGCACACTGTGCTTGCCCATATACCCCACATAAGCCCAAAGAGAAGAGCAATGATCGCAGGTCACACAGACACCCTATGTGACAGAGACCTCGTCATGGGTATTGTCACGCAGTATCATTTGACAACATAATCTGCAGTGTGCGCCAGCATTATAGAAATGGGGGCACCCCAGATATGTGTATGTGTGTCTTAGGCCCCCTCAGATCATCTGACCTATCCCAGACAAGCAGTGTGCAGACCTGGCATTGACATATTAAACTGTGTCAATGTGCCATGTGTGAGATCTGTGTTTCTCAGGACCCCTCATCCAGACCCCTTCCAGACATGGGGATGGCTCATGGGAGACACAGATCTAAACGTTGGTAGGTTTGGCAGGCATGACTGTTCTGCAGACTGCTCTTCTGGGATATGCCTAATGTGTATGTGTGACAGTTGGTACTGGAGAGGAATCTCACATATCACCCTCTGTCCCACCCACAGGCACTCATCAGGCACTCCAGCGTCTATACATGGCTATGGGAGAAAATACCAGGGAGCTGAGGATGATCCGGGAGGAGATGCGGTCGGGGGCACTTGCCCGCATTGCGGATGCCATGGAGGACATTGTGGGCCTAATGCGGCAGCAAGCACCAGCACCAGCACCAGTACCAGCACCAGCACCAGCACCAACACCATCACCTGAGGCACCAGGACAAGGTGCAGTACCGCGGGGGGTGGTGTGCCGTGGGAGGCACGGGCGGCCACGCAGGAGGTGACTGCGGGTCTAATAAACAGCTGTTAACCAGTACATACGTGTGTTTTCCAATGTGTGTCCCTGTGTTCCCCTAGGTAGTGTGCAAATGCATGTTGTGTCCCGCACACAGGCCCCTCAATGGTGGGGTGTCTGTACTGGCAGGTATCACTGCACAGACACCATCACATGCCGTGTGTGTCATGCACTGTGTCAGATCCCAGCCCCTGGGCTGCAGTGTGGCAGTTTACATATCCTCCCGGGTTGCACAGGGGGAATGTCCTGGAGCTACATGTCCAGTGTTGGGAGCCGTCACAGTTTACATCCTGTCATACCCCCTACATTGGACGCACATGTGTGACCATTGTCCCTGCCTGCAACACTGCCTACGTGTCTGCCCCCCCACAAACGTATACGGTTACTCACCAACCATCCCTGTGACATGTATTGTCCCAGGACACACTCAACAGCTTTACCCCTGAGTAGCTCCTGGGCTCATCAGTACATCTTACCCTGCTAGCACAGACATACTGGTTTGCAAGTTCTACTATTGGCACACAGGCATGTTGCATCAGAAACGGTTCCCACACATTGCACACAGTATGCACGTGCCTCAGTATCCTGGGACGTCCTCTACATTGCAACATCTCAGGGTCCACCCTGGTCTCACACACCTACACACATGGTCAGCCCCAACGACTGCATGTGGAGCCAGTCCATACATGATACCCATGTCTACCTTTACAACACATACCTGTCTACACACATATCCCATGCTTGCATCCATAGTGTGTTGCTAAGGGAGACACGTGGCCATTTCGAGTTATGAAACAGTGTGTATATTGTACACAAAGACAGAATATAAAACAATGGTACGGATAGGGACAATACCCATCACCCTCCCCCCCCCAAATACCCCCCTCCTCCCCCCTGCCACCCCCACCCACCCTATACACCCTCCTCCACCCCTCCCCAACCCCCACATCAGCCACACCCTCTCCCTGCATGCTGCATGCCCAGTGATGGAACACAGGACAGCAGAGGGCACATGTGTGGATGTCACAGGCGCCATCAATGACTCCTGTGACGCCCTTCAGGGGATGGCCGCCGACAGGGCAGCCGCTCCACCTCGGTGGCCACCTGCTGAATGGCTCCCGCCAGCCACTGGTGTGAGTGCACTAGGAGATGCACACGCCGCTCCAAGGCATCCAGGGCCACATACAGGTCCTGCACACACCTGCCACCACACACACACACACATAGTGCCATGTGTCTGGGTGGTGGCATGTGCATGCGACCTGTGTGTGGCCCTGGATGGTGGAGCGACATGGCGTGGCTGGCGGGAGCCCACAGTGCCCTGTGCTGCACTGTGTTCCCCATCACTCTCCCACACCCACACATCCCCCTCCTCCCCCCCTGCCACCTCCCACCCACCCTCCACACCCTCCTCCACCCCTCACCCCACACCCATATCAGCCACACCCTCTCCCTCCCCTGCCACCCCGCCACCCACCCACCCCTTCCATGCCCTCATCAGCACCCTCCTCCGCTGCACTGTCCGCCGGCTCTTCATCCTCCTCCTTGGCCTCCACCTCAGCTTCCTCCTCCACCACCACCACCCCCACCTCTGTGGCATGGTGGGCAGGGGGGCGCCTCAGGGCATAGGCAGATGTGGTGGCCTCTTCATCGTTGTCCTCACCCTCTGTGGAAGATGACAGTCATCAGCAGATTATCATGTGTGTCACATAACACATGTACATATGCAGGCACCACACAGGCTGGTGGGCCAATGTTACATTTGTTACTGGGCAGCAAGGTTGCCAATACTCACCATCATGCTCTGACTGCGCCGCCCTCTGGAGGTGGGCAAGGTACTCATTGTGATGGAGCCGCAACTCTCGCCCCTTCTTCCGGAGATCCTCTACCTGTGGATGTGAAAACAATGTGTGGGGGCATCAGTGACTGCTTACCTCTGGTGGGTGGGCAACATAAACAAACATCTGTGTGGCCAGCATCTTGCTGATCCTGCTCCACTGCTGTGTGTGTCATGTACAGCATAGTTACTCACCTGTAACAGGTGATCTCCGGGAACACCAGGAATAAGTCTTCACATGTGGGTAGCATCGGTACCAACTGAGTCTGTGTGGGAACGCTCCCCAGCATCCTATAGGAAAGCTTTTGGGAGCATCCCACAATGCGTGCATGCTGCCTTCCCGCCTTTCCCAACTGCCTCTCTCCAGTTGAGTTTAAAGCTGACACGAAGAGAGAGAGAGAGAGATAGATAGGGAAAGAGAGAGAGAGAGAGACAACCCGCTAGGGGAGATGGGTGGGTTGTGATGACCTCATCCTGCTGTTCCCGGAGATCACCTGTTACAGGTGATTAACTATGCTATCACCAGGAACAAGCAGGGCGTAGTCGTCACATGTGAGGACACCCTAGATGTAGATGCCAGGGAAGGATCCCCAGAGTGGTGAAGGCCTGTGGAGGGCTTCCACTTCCTCCCATGGATCTCTGGCATCCTGTCAGAGAGGCGGCTAGGAGAGGATTATGTATGGAAGAGGTGTTGGAGAGCAGCCTGACCAACCATGCATGCCTGCGGGAGCCTTTATCCAAGCAGTAGTGGGCCGTGAACCGATGACCAGGTAGCTGCTCCACAAATGTCGTTAATATAGACGGAATGGAGGTGAGCCCGAGAGGCTGCCATGACTCTCACATTGTGAGCGGGAACATGGGCCGCCAGTGAAAGGTGTTAGCTATGATAGATAAAAGGTAATACATTGAGCAATCCAGTTGGATAGAGATCTTTTGGAAACTGCTGTACCCAAATGCGAAGGATCAGAGACTCTGAATAGCTGAGAGGACCTTCTGTGTTGCTGGGTCCTCTGCAGATGAAAAGCCACAGCTCTTTTACAGTCCAAGGTATGAAGAGTCTTCTATGCATTTGAAGCATGCGGCTGTTGAAAGACTACAGGTAACTAAACCTCTTGTTTCAAATGAAAGGAGGAATCCACCTTAAGCATGAAGTGTGGATGTGTCCTTAGGATTACCTTATCATGGTGAAACGGTGTGTAAGGTGGATCAGCCATTGGAGCTTGAAATTCACTGATACGACTTGCTGATGTGATTGCAAGAAGGTATTTTACTTTCCAGGTCAGAGACTTTAAGGAAGTAGTGTCTAAGGGCTCAGGAGGCGGCAGCATATGCTGGCCTAGAAGCAGATTGGGATCCCATGCCTCTGGAGGTGGTCTAAGGGGAGGTTTCGGTAGATGCAGGCCTCTCATGATTCTGGATATGAGAGGATGGGATGAAATGGGTTGTCCATTGATGGGTTCAGAAGGAGCAGCAATGGCACTTAAATGGACTCTGACTGACTCAGTTTGGAGGCCATTGTTTGATAAGTAATGGAGTTTGTCAAAAACATGTTTATATACGGATGACAAGAGGGTTGCAGGCCTTTTGTTATCACCAAATGAACTGTCACGTCCACCTGATGGCATAGGACTGTCTTGTGGAAGGTTTCCTGGAAGCATAACAGACATCATGCAGTTCCTGAGTGAGGGGAGGGCCAAAGCAGTTACAGCCGTCAGTAGCGAGGCTCTGAGGTGCAGAGACGGGGGGTTTGTATGCCATACATTCCCCTCCTCCTGCGACAGTAAGTCTGGAGCTGACCCTACGTACAGGGGTGGAACCTGGGACAGATGTAGAAGCAGAGGGTATCACACCTGGTGTTGCCAGCGTGGGGCTATGAGGATCATGTTGCCTCTGTCCCTTAGGAGTTAGAATAGGGTCTTGGCAATGAAGGGAATGGGAGGAAAGGCATATAGGCATTCCTGCCCCAGTTGAGGAGGACAAAATCCCTCGCTTGGCAGCCCTGAGCTGGGATTCGTGAACAGAACCGGGTAGGTTTGGCATATGATGGACTTGCAAAGAGGTCTGAATCTTGAGTTCCCCAGAGTTGCAATACTCTACAGAGTTGGCCCATGTGTAGAGACCATTTGGGCGGAAGCAGAACACGAATGAGTTTGTATGGCCAAGAGTTCTGATTACCAGGGAGATAGACTGGCAGGAGATGGATCTGCTGCTCTCTGGCAAACGACCACAGTTGAAGATCTTTGTTGCAAAGGGACAGAGAGCCTGTTCCTCCTTGTTTGTTCATATAGACCATGGCTACCTGATTGTCTGCGTAAAGTAGTATTCTATTGGCCTGTAGAAGGGAATGGAATACATGAAGAGCCAGGCAAATTACTCAGAGTTCAAACAGATTGATGTGGAAATGACTTTCCTGACAATTCCAGGTGGCTTGGGTGGAGGTGTCCAGTAGATGTGCAGCCCACCCCACTTTGGAGGCATCTGTTGTTAATGTGATCTGAGGAGGGGTTTGCAGGAAAGGTGACCCCTCCAACAGGTTTTGTGCTGACCGCCACCAGTCCAGGGACAGGGTATGGCGGTTTGAGTTTACTATCAACATCTGAGAGACAGCCTGTTGCTTGCGTCCACTGGGAAGAGAGGGCCCATTGGGCTGGCCTCGTGTGGAGACAAGCGTAGGGGACCACATGCACCGTAGAAGCCATGTGACTTAGCAGCTGACGCATCTCTCGAGCCGAGAGGTGAGTCTTTTGTAGTGCTGTCAAAACAAGTTGCACAATGCGAGGACAGCGAGACTGAGTTAGGTAGGTCTTTGGCAGTCTGGTATCTAGCCTTGCTCCTATGAACTCTAGCAATTGTGTGCGAGTCAGAAAGGATTCCTGGAGATCTCTGACAGGGCCTAGATATTGGAGTCCACGCATTGTGTACGAGAGAGAGGCCTGGGCATGTGTTTGTGACTGTACCTGGATGAGGCAATCGTCCAAGTAGGGGCAGAAAAATATTCCCCTGGTACGGACAAAACCAGCTACCACAGACATGCACTTTGTGAATACTCTGGGTGCTGAGGCAAGGCTGAAGGGAAAACTTTGTTTTGATAGTGGTTTCCTTGGAGGAACCAAAGGAACTTTCGCGGTGCTTGTTGGCAGAGAAGATGGGTGTACGCATCCTTGTGATCTAGAGAACAAAGGCAGTTCTGCCTGTGTAGGTCAGGAAGTACATTTCCTAGAGAAATCATTTTGAATGTCTGTTGGAACAGGAACTTGTTCAGTTCTCTGAAATCTAAGATGTGTCTGTGACCTCCTTTTTCCGTTGGTATGAGGAAATTGGGGGGGGGGGGAAGAACCCAGAATCCTGTTGAAGATGAGGTACCTCTTCCATTGCTCCTTGAGGTAAGAGATGTTTTACCTCTAGATTCAGTTGGGGGGACGTTTGCGAACTGAATGTCCTTACTATTGTAGGAGGCGGCAGGCTATGTGACTGACGCCTGTACCCTCTTCTATGATGGACAGAGTCCAGGGTTCTGATGTTATTTGCCTCCATCTGTGGATGAGGTGACCTAATCTTCCTGGGATTGTTGACGGTTGCTTTCCCTGGAGGGCCAGGAAGGGTAGGTACTCCATCACGGAGTCAAAGGCCCTGTGGGGGCTGAGGCTGCTGGGTCTGCTGAGGCAGAGTAGCTCTCGGCTTTCTCTGCTTAGTAGATTGTTGACCCTTTCTAGCAGCTTGTACTGCAGGTTGTCCTTGCTGAACATAGGACTGATAGTATCCTTTCTTTTTGGAGAGGAAGCACTTTTCTAAGGCTCTCATCTTTGCAGGATCTACAATATTTGAAAGCCTTGTCAAGGTAGAATTGTCCTGCCGGTTCTTCCAAACACGTTTTCACCACTACAGGGGGTGTTGGCCAGTTTATCCTGTACCCAGTGTTCCAGGTGAGAGGCTTGCAGCCAGCCAAGTTTCCTTGCCCCAATAGCAATGGCAGAGACTCTGCCTATGCATGAAAAACAGTCAAAAGCTGCCCTGTTCACAACTTTTGAAATGTTCTGGGCATGCTTGACAGGTGCTACATAGTCGTGACCTCTGTGATCTGGGAGATGTGGACTTACCAGTTGTAGATCTCGTGTGACCTCCGTCAGGAACATTCCCATGTACATGATATAGGAACCTGTCCTGCCTGAAAGCATGGATGTTTGGACGACACAGCGACCAAAGGCATCTAATGTCTTACACTCCCTACCAGGAGGGTTGGTGGCATGTTGTTTGTAACGTTTAATTCTCCTCATAGCAGACTCCACTATGATGGAGTGTTCAGGGAGGTGTCCTTTCTGAAAACCAGGGGACGGAGGCACACGATACATAGTAGGCACATGTGAGAATGTGGCGAGGTGGTAAGAGGAATCTTCCACATTCTCAAAAGAGGATTCCTTAAGATCTGATGTATTGGCAGGATGTCTGCCTCCTTTGGAGTTTGGTGATATTGGTGAATCTCTGGCTCCCGTGGCCTGTGCTCACATTGAGTTACTAATGAAATGGAGATGCCCTTGAGTACATGTGTGTGGAGATCCAGGAAGGACATATCCTGAGGAGGGGACAATCTCCTCTTGGGAGAGGCAGGCTTGTCCTGGAGAGGTACATAGTTACCCTTTGAGCTGTCAGAGTCATCAGACCCCTCAGGAGATTGGATGTATCTTCTCTACGGAGGCTCAGGTAAAGTGAGGTATTGGTACCAATTGGCCTCAGTATCGGAGTGACACGGTACCGGTGTGTGGATACCGGTACTCATCAGCACCAATGGTGCAGTTGCCGATGCCGGTCCTGCAATTGCTGTAAATACCGGTGCTGGACTTTGCAGGGTCTGGGGTGGAACCAAGGTCTTTGATGCCGCAAGGAGAGTTGCCAGACTGCGTTCGATGGCCACGATCCTCTGGTCAATCGACACTGCCGATGTCTGTGTATGAGTACTGGCCAAAGCCAGGACCCCAAAGCATAGCACCAGGTGGTCGGACCAGGTTGAGGCCTCCAGAACTTCATGGAGTCCCAAAGTGGCTTTGGAGGCCAGGGACTCCCACCGGGGCTGTTTGCCCGGAGCGTGCTTCTCAAGGGCAATGCCAGTGGCAGTCCGATATTTGGAGGGGGATCTACCCTTTGAGGAACGGACTGATTTGTGTTTGGTTACCTGAGAGCCACGGGAGGAAGAGGAAGCCCTTGATGACATGGCTGCCACCGAGGCCACATTGGAGGGAAAGAGGGTACCGAGCTTGGCTGCTCTGTTCTGCCAACCACTCTTGGATAACATCCCACAGGCCAAACATTCAGACGTGCATTGATCTGGCCATTAGCATTTGCGACACCAATCATGGTTGTCAGTGACTGAGAAGGTACCGGCACATTATCAGCATATTTTCTGCAGCCGAGGAGTGCTTTTCCATGATGGAGGAGGGATTAGGGCCTAATGCCAAACCGGGGTGAGACCTACAAAGGGGATTTTGGCTCTTTTGTTAAAAAGGTTTGTTTGTGTGAGGGACTCAGACCTTTTTGAAAATAAAATTACAAGACCAGTGGTACCAGTAAAGAAAAACAGGCAGACACTGCCACAGGAGTGGCACTACAATAGCTGTTTTTCAGCAATGACAGGAACAATGACCTGCTGCCTCTGTGGAAAACAATGAACTGGAGAGAGCCATTTGGGAAAAGCAAGATGGCAGCACACAGGCGCTGTGGGGTGCTTCCAATAGCTTTCCTATTGGACACTGGAGAGCATTCCCATGCAGGCTCCGTCGGTACTGATGATACTCACATGTGAGGACTACTTCCTGCTTGTTCCAGGTGATTACCTGTTCCCAGTGCCACCTGCATGCGTAGCTGTGTCTCTGGACATGTGTGCAGTGACACCTATGTGCAGTGTGCCTGGCACCCTGAACACATCATTCCAGTCCCCTGTGGCCCCCTTGCATGACATTGTATGACCATGCCACATTTGGATTGCCAATGATGGTGTCCAGGGTAGCCCCCCTAATCCCGTATATGGTCTGGTGAACACATTTGTGTTGTCATGATCTATGCACATCCTCGGACCCAACCCCACTGGCAACATGATATCCTTACAAACATGGGTGCTGTGTCCATACATGGAACATTGTATGGGTGGCCCTATTCACCTTGCCAGGGGCCACTACCATGACATTTGGGTTTCTACGAGGCCCAGGATAGAAATGCTTGACCCACTACAAGCATTGTGTAATGTGTCTCTCTTGGGGATACTGCTAGGTACGTATAACCTAGTTTGGCCACTGTTGCAAAGAGCATACTGGGCGTGAAGGACGAGGGTGTGACCCAGTATGGGCTATCTTATGTTGTTATGTTCCTATGACCTGGGCCTTCTATGCTTACGGCAGGTGTGGTTGCCAACACCAGGGGCAGGGGCCATTGCACCAGAATAGGCTATTGCCACCTGTGCTCATGTCAGGGTTTCTGTCTGTGCTGTGCAACCACAACAGGTGCATGTATCCTTCCAACACCATCAGTAATGTTCATCTGCAACAAGGTGTGGGATTCGTAGCAAGTGGGCAGATGTGTGACCTGAATCAGCATACAGTTATGGGGACATGGCTCTGTTACAGGCCTTTATAATCAGATCTCGTAGCTCATGGGGGTGGAGTGCTGTTACACACATCCACATCTGCACCTAGCATACCATCTGGATACATCAAAGACGTGTGTGATGAGGTGCTGACCTCACAGACTACGGGAGATGTGCAACCTACCTGCCATAACCTAACACAATATCTGAATGACATACCCACCATTGCAATCAGGTCTCTGGCCCCCTGGGGGTTGGGTGTCCTAGCCCACATCATCAGCTCCATACACCATAGCAACAGGGTGACTGACAGTACACCTTACGCAGGTCTCAGGACTCCTGGGGATAGGGAGAATGTATTGAACTGTTTAGGCACACAGGACCATATCACCAGGGTGAGTGACAGCCCACTTTGATGGGCTCTCAGGGCTCCTGGGGATAGGGAGAATGTATAGAACTGTCTAGGCACACAGGACCATATCACCAGGGTGAGTGATAGCCCACTTTGATGGGCTCTCAGGGCTCCTGGGGATAGGGAGAATGTATAGAACTGTCTAGGCACACAGGACCATATCACCAGGGTGAGTGACAGCCCACTTTGATGGGCTCTCAGGACTCCTGGGGATAGGGAGAATGTATAGAACTGTCTAGGCACACAGGACCATATCACCAGGGTGAGTGACAGCCCACTTTGATGGGCTCTCAGGACTCCTGGGGATAGGGAGAATGTATGTACTGTCTAGGCACACAGGACCATATCACCAGGGTGAGTGACAGCCCACTTTGATAGGCTCTCAGGGCTCCTGGGGATAGGGAGAATGTATAGAACTGTCTAGGCACACAGGACCATATCACCAGGGTGAGTGACAGCCCACTTTGATGGGCTCTCAGGGCTCCTTGGGATAGGGAGAATGTATGGAACTGTCTAGGCACACAGGACCATATCACCAGGGTGAGTGATAGCCCACTTTGATGGGCTCTCAGGGCTCCTGGGGATAGGGAGAATGTATTCAACTGTTTAGGCACACAGGACCATATCACCAGGGTGCCTGACAGCCCACTTTGATGGGCTCTCAGGACTCCTGGGGATAGGGAGAATTTATATTACTGTCTAGGCACACAGGACCATATCACCAGGGTGAGTGACAGCCCACTTTGATGGGCTCTCAGGACTCCTGGGGGTAGGGTGGATTGGAAAACAGCAACAGCAGCATATTCCATACCAGCAGGGGTGCTGGGGACCCACTTTTTTGGACTTTCTGGCCAAGTGGGGGTAGGGCAGATGTTTTAGACTGCTGGGCCACACACATGCATATCACCAATGGGACTAACATACCATTTTGGGCACGTTTCACAGCCCCTGGGGGTGGGGCAGATGATTTCCCCTGCAACTGCAGACCCCATCATACCAGCAGGATGTTTAGAAACCCTCCTTAGTCTGATCTATGGGCTACCTGTGTTACGGTGTGTTGTAGCATATCAACAGCAGCAGCTGCCATGACACCAGGATGGCATCAGGAACTCTGTGAACAGGTCCTTAGCCCCCTGTGTACAGGGCAAACCACTCAGATGTGATATATAGACAATATGGCATGTGGATTTACCTGATACACATCACTGAGATAGACTACCTACACACATCAGCATGCACAGCTACAATCAACACTGGATATATATATGTGGATCAACTGACCTGTCCCCATACACTTACCTCACGTGGGTAATCAGCCACACGATTATAGCGCCGGGTCAGCCGATCCCATGCCCTCCGGACCCTGATCTGGTCCTGACGCCTGGATGAACCAGGAAACAGCTTGTGCTGCCTCACAGCAATCAGCTGTGCCAGGCAGCGTAGCTCCCGGGTGGTGAAGGCAGGCTTCCTGGATCTGGTTGCCATGTTCTACACTGTCACCAATGAGGAACGCACGCACGACGCAACACGCGCAGAACACCACCTGCGCATGCGCAGCACCCCACCTGCGCATGCGCACCACAACATGCGCGCAGTTGCGCCACGCGCATCTTTTTGCCGCACAGGGTATGGTGTCGCCAACAATATTTATACAGATCTATGATGCAGACAGACATTGCACTGATGTGTCTGACATTTAAAAACACAATTAGAAGTTTTCCTTGTTGTTTACACACTTGGGTCTCGAACCCACCACCACTGGTTCCTAGGGTACTGTTGGAACCGGTGTGCTATGCGTTTTCATATAGCAATGACTGGCTAAACAGTTACACCAAGGAGTCCTGAGAGCCCATCAACGTGGGCTGTCACTCACCCTGGTGATATGGGGTTGTGTGTGCCTATGGGGTATGTTCATTAATCCATCTTAATGTGAATCCAGCAATGATGTGCAGGATGCCATAAGGGGGGGGGAGGGGGCCTTCTGGGCTAAACGTTGGACTCACGCAATAGGTTATGTACTGCACATTATGACATGATGGAGGTAGGTGTAGCACATTACTGTGTGTTAATAGTAGGCATGTGTGCTGGCATACAGACCTAGTGGCAGAGATGTAGCACATTGGTTGACAAATTGCCTGATGGTACAGGTGTCATGGGTTCAATGCCACATTGCGGCTTTTGCATATGACTGCCTGAGACATTACCCTTTAATATCAGCAGTGCTTTGTGAGACATTTGGATTTTTTTTTTTAATTCTGCTGCCAGCAAACACACCCTCCCATTGGCATAACCTAAGGTGCCACATCATGCACCCTATGCGGCACTCCTGAGGACACATAATAAGGTGCACTGTCCAACACGGCACCTTATAGTGTTCCCTTTGGGGCACCTTATAGGGCGCTTTGGAGGCACCTTCAGGCTACAGCACTGAGGGTGTTGTTGGTGACAGCACCAATTTAAATTATAAAAGAAAATTCCTCAGACAGCCCTATCACATAACCCCACTGTGGGATCAAACCCATGACCTCTGGCTGCACAGGCAGTGCAGTCACCCGTGGGCTACATCTCCATAGCTGCTAACAAATTCCTGGCTGGCTACAGTTGGACTGCAGCCCACCACACGAACTGTCTGCTGTGGTTGGCAGGATAGGGTTAAACCACACATACCCATGATGCACTGCACATGCAAATCAGCAGTCTACAGATAACCACAGGATGGGGTATGCACCCCCACACCACCTCAGCCTGGTAGGGAGTACTGAGCATGTGTGTTACTGGCACAGATAGGTACTGACCGTCACATTGTGCGGGTCCTGTGCTCACCCTGAGGGTGAGGTGGGCCACCCAGCACCATGTCCACAGCACCTGGCTTAGCTGAGATAGGCTATGGTACGAGTCCCCATCAGTGCCAGTGTGTGATGGGTTGGTTTTGCAGCTACACTGTCAAATACACCTGTGTCCATCTTTGATTTCTCATTCAAGTTTAGCCCTTGAGCACTTTGATGCACCCAGAATAGTGCATATCCTGTGTGGGTGCCATGGCCACATGATTTATGTGATGCGCGGGCGGGGCGGGGCGGGGCGGGGCGGGGCAGGGCGGGGCGGGGCGGGGCAGGGCGGGGCGGGGGGGAGCCTAAATACCGCAGTGACATAATATCCAAAGGTAATGTACAGCTTATAAATAATTCACTCTGCCTTATGCATATTGTCATTGGACAAAAAGCTGTAACTATGTCCCCAGAAAGGATTGTAACTATGTCCAAAAAGCTGTAACAAGTTATAACAATGTTCCCAAAGAAAATACTACACCAGATCTGCAACAAAATATTGGCAATAAGTTATTAATAATAAGAACTGTTCAATAGAATCATTGCCATTCAATCAGGCCATTTAAGCAACCTGGAATGACAGTTTTCCATCGAAAAATCAATGATCGTTCATGCCAAGCTAAGCGCTGGGACAGATATTATTTTAAGTAAGTATTCCTTTGACTTGATGTTGTTGATTATAGAAACTACTGGAGCTGTGGCAGCAGACCTTACTAAAGAATTGGGCATGAATTTACTTAAAATGAGGGATGCTGATGACAAACATTCCACACAACATCAAGAAGTTGACACTCAGTTTGAAAAGTTTCGGTAAGATCTCTTAAATCAAAATCTGAAGAATTTTCATCGGAATTCCGAGGACTATCTATGTTGCCATGTTATCCATGGATGTATCCAAGGGAAGTATCACATGGATGCAAACGAGAAGTATTTGACAGTTCTTCTGGAGATTTATCAGATTTGTCAGATCATGATTCTTTTTTGTCCCAAGGACCCAGGACTATACGTTGGTGTCAGGGCAGGAATCAAGGATGATATCGAGGATGTTACAAGCAGTGGGGGAGGGGTCAATGACTTTGACTCCCCAATCCCTGGTATTTAATCTGTCTGACTGACATCTTACTGCAATAGAGGTCTTAGTGCTTTATCGGGGACTCACTTTTGTTCCAAACTGTTCAATTGACCTTTTTTATACTCAAGTCTTTCTACATAGGTTTTTTAGATGTTTACGTCTAGCTTTATTTTTCAGCATGAGACAGAGAGAGAGACTAAAGGAGCCATGTTGATACCTCGGTCCACTTGGGTCCCTCCTGGTCCTATATTCCCTAGTATGCAGGCCTTCATGCATCTGGTACTTTGGGATATTGATCATCAGCCTTTCACTCCTTTAAAGCAGTTGGCGGATGGCTATTTTTTGTCCAGAGTGCGGGATACCTATTCAGGGCTGGACCCAACCTCAATAGGGTGTTTTAAGGGGGTAATGCGGCCTATACATGACTGGTTATGTGACCTGGTAAATGCATCATTGATGTAAGGCTCGGTCCAATGGTGCCTCAAGGAGACAGTCATGACATCAGTCCCCAAGAAGGTGGCTGGAGACCTGATCAACTGCAGCAATTTTCATTTGATTTCTAATTTGCCGCTGCTGATTAAATTAATTGAACAGGAAGTGGTGATGCAATTAGGTAGTTACTTGGAGGACTACTCTCTTATGGACGTAGGGCAGGGTGGTTGGTGGTTAGGGAGTAGTGTTGAAATGCTATTGGGAGCTCTCCTTGATCAGGTCCATGTTTGGATAGATAAGGGAATGTCGGTACTTTTATATTCCCTAGATCTGTCAGCGGTGTTCGACATTGTTGAGTGTGAATTGCTGGCTGAAGCGGTGTAGTACACTAGGCATTGGTGGCAAGGTGCTCAAATAGCTGCCTTCTTTCATGACTGACAGGCACATTTGGGTTCGTGAGAAGAAGGGCTATTCATTACTTCATGTTTGGGAATGGGGGGATCTGCAGGGCTCCCCTTTGTCTCCCCTGTTGTTTAACATCTATTTGCAAACATTGGGGGCTCTGGTGCATTTGTATGATTTGTAGTTTTACGTGTATGCTGACAATATTTAGATCCTGGCTCCATTGGGCGGGGATCTGGGGGAATCAGTAGGATGCTTGAAAGAGTGCCTGGACAAGGTGTCTGGTTATGGGACAGTGCACTGGTGCTTAATGTTGACAAGCTGGTATGCGTATGCTTCGGATTGGCAGAGTGGATGAGCATCAGGTCAGCTGGGCTGTATGATTGGCCTGGCTGAAGCTAAGACTGGCGCATCAGCTGTGCCCATATCTGGATGGTGCCACATTGAGGATGGTGGTCCAGATGTTCATAAATGGGGCATTGGATTACTACAATGTGTTTTATGTGGGATTGCCAGAGAGGATTGTTAAGTGCCTCCAGGTAGTGCAAAATGCGGCTGTTCAGTTTCTGCTGGGGGTAGGACAGATGATGAGTGCAAGGCCTCTATTGCTTCAGCTATACTTGCTGCCAATATGAAAGCTGTGGTTGTTT
This sequence comes from Ichthyophis bannanicus, assembly GCA_033557465.1. Lineage (NCBI taxonomy): Eukaryota > Metazoa > Chordata > Amphibia > Gymnophiona > Ichthyophiidae > Ichthyophis > Ichthyophis bannanicus. Next base: position 1,239,816,422 of record CM066031.1, on the reverse strand, counting down.
AAGTTACTGGTAAATGTGTTTCATGCTCTGCGTGACTCTCCCCATGCTATTTTCATGCCTTGCTTGATTGGTACGTTCCATCATGTCTTGTACGATCCTCATAGGCTCAGTTGCTCGGGGTGCCGGGGTTGGACATGATTCATAAGGTGTGTCATCGGGAAAGGGCTTTTTGGGTGGTAGCCATTGAGCAATGGAATGCTCTGCGTTGGAGTTCCAGACCCAGATGTCCCTGCTGACTTCCAGGAAGGCCTTGAAGACATGGCTATTTTTTGCAGTATGAGGGGGATTGGCAATTTGGGGATAGGAATTAGGGGGTGCAGTTAATATCGGTTATGGCTGGATTATTGCATTGTATTTTTTATTGTTATGTTCACCCTTTTGATTGACGGTTTCATCAGAAAGGTGATATAAACATTTGTAAATAAATAAATAAACCATAACCTATCTTTAGCTGAACGAGGCTTTGCATGCATTGGCAGCAGATTCCTCTATCATTATCAAACCAACTGATAAGGGTGGGGGAATCGTCATAATGAATGAGTGATTATGAAGAAGAGGTCAACACTCAATTGGGGGATATATGCTTCTACCATATGCTTCTTGCGGACCCCACAGGTGACATTCAGCAGAGTTTTGTAGTTCTTGGGTCAGCATTGATGCAAACATTGATCACAGAATGTACAATTAAGTTTCTGTGGACTTCATACTCTATTGTACTTAGTTTCTATGTGGTACCTAAAATTCATAAGAATTCAGTTAAATTTATTTATTTAGCTGTGCTTATATACTACTTTTCACTGGGTCAAAGCAACTTACAGATATATGCTAGCAGGTACTTTTTATTCCCTTGTCCCTGAAGGGCTCACAATCTAAGTGTACTTGAGGCAATGGAGGGTTAAGTGGCTTGCCCAAGGCCACAAGGAGTGGCCATGGATCTAGAGACCCCAGTCCCTCTGGCCTGAGGTTACTTGTCCCTACCTGGGAATTGAGCCCCTTGCCCTCCAGCCTGAGGTAACCTGTTTCAACCACTGAGCCACTTCTCCTCCTACATCTGGAGGATCTATAGTCTCAGATAGGGGCTCAATTTTAGAATCATTGTCCTGTTATTTAGTGGGTTTTTTATACTATCTTTCATTTTAGTCAAAGCAGTTTACATTGTAACCTATGCTGGTGAACAATGATAATCTAGTTGGCCATTTTGCATGTGGAGGTTGTTCTTTTAGTAATTCCACCATTGAAATCTGGGATCTAAAAAAAAAATGTCAATCCAATGGATATACTACTTGTGACACCAAGTATGTGGTGTACTGCCTTTTATGCATCTGTTTGAAGTTATATGTTGGACGTAGATGCCATTCTATGAAAGCACGCTTATATGAACATAAATTGAGATTGAATACCAGATCTATGACTGCCCCTGTTGTGGAACATTGTATACATTATGAGCATATCTTCACTGATCTACGCTGGTGTATTCTGCAACACATCCCCCAAAATTGGCTAAGAGGTGACAGGGACCCACTATTTTATGAAAAGGAACAATTTTGGATTTTCTATTTAAATGCACTTTCTCCACATGGGTTAAATGTACAAATTGAATAGCATACTCTTTGCTGAAGGACTTCCCCTCTTTTGTCATCAGGTGGGTGGAGTAGTTTTGAGCTTAAAAAACACAGCAGCCATTATTGCATTCATAGCTAAAAGAGCTTCAGAATGGATTGTTTATTCCATCAAGTGTGCAAATGAAGTGAAGATACGGAACCCATTCCTGGTTGAGAATACCTTGAAGCAGAACTTTATTCAGATAAGTTTGAAACACGTTGGTGTTTTTGGGTTGTATGGACTTTGCACTGTAAGATCACATTTTAAATGGGGGAAGTTTAATAGCAACCTCATTTAAATGTCTGACAAAGCATGGGACCAACACAGAGGATCTCTAAAGGTAAAAAGTGGACTGTTGTAGTTGTTGTTATGGAAGGACAGACTAGATGGGCCTTGTGGTCTTTTTCTGTCATCATGTTTCTATGTTTCTAAAAATTACTTTTCCTGAGCCGGATAATATGCTGGAGTACTACTGTTATAAGATTTAAGATTACGCAAAAGTGGAAGTTGGTGTCCTATATTGTAAGCAGTGCCAGGCTCCTCTTTGCCCTGGCTATTTGGTATCCCAATTGCTTATGATGATGATAAGAACATAAGATATGCTATACTGGGTCAGACCAAGGTCCATCAGGCCCAGTATCCTGTTTCCAACACTGGCCAATCTAGGTCACACGGTTTCCCCAAAAGACATAGGTTCCACAATGCTTGTATTGGGTCAAGCATTGATATCCTGGGTCCCTTTTTAATAAAGGTTTATGGACCTTTCCTCCAGGAACTTGCCCAAACCTTTTTAAACCCAGCTACACTAACAGCCTTTACTACATCCTCCGGTAACAAATTCCAGAGTTTGATTACACGTTGAATGAAAAAATATTTTCTCTTATTTGTCTTAAATAGTTTACCCTGTAGCTTCACTGCATGTCCCCTAGTCTTTCTATATTCTGATAATGTAAACAATTGATCTACATTTACCCATTCCGCTCCGTTCATTAATTTATAGACTTCTATCATATCTCCCCTCAGCCATCTCTATTCCATGTTAAAGAGCCCTAACCTTTTTAGCCTCTCTTCATAGGGGTATCCTTCCATCCCCTTTACCATTCTGATGGCTCTTCTCTGAACCTTTTCTAATAACTCTATATCCTTCTTAAGATACGGCGACCAGAATTGCACACAATATTCAAGGTGCGATCGAACCATGGAACGATACAGAGGCATTATAATATCCTTTGTTTTATTTTCCATTCCTTTCCTTATGATATCTAGCATTCTATTTGCTCTCTTGGCCGCTACTGCACACTGGGTGGAGGGTTTTAACATGTTATCCACAATGACGCCTAAATCTTTTTCCTGGGTGGTGGTTCCTAATGTGGAACCTTGGATCGTGTAACCATAGTTTGGGTTGTTCTTCCCTAGGTTTATGACTTTGCACTTGTCCACATTAAATTTCATCTGCCATTTTGATGCCCAGTCTTCCAATTTATCAAGATCCTCTTGCAATTTTCCACAATCCTCATGGATTTTAACAACTTTAAATAGTTTTGTGTCATCTGTAAATCTGTTAACCTCACTCGCTATTCCCTTTTCCAGGTCATTTATGAATATGTCAATAAGCAACGGAGCCAGCATAGATCCATGTGGTATGTTTATGTTTATTATGTTTATTAAACTTGATATACTGCCCTTCACTATTCACCTTTCTCCATTGGGAAAATTGGCCATTTAGCCCTACCCTCTGCTTTCTATTTTTTAACCAGTTCCTGATCCACAATAGTACACTGTCCTATCCCATGACTCTTTAGTTTTGCCAAAAGTCTCTGATGAGGGACCTTGTCAAAGGCTTTCTGAAAGTCCAAATACACTATATCAACCGACTCACCTTTGTCTACCTGCTTATTCACACCTTCAAAAAAACATAGCAGATATGGTAAGACAAGATCTTCCTTGTCTAAAGCCATGTTGGCTGTCTCCCATTAAGCCATGGCTATCTACATGTTCAGCAATTTTATTCTTTATAATGGTTTCTACCATTTTTCCCAGTACTGACGTCAGGCTCACCGGTCTGTAGTTTCCCGGATCACCCCTGGAACCCTTTTTAAAAATTGGCGTTACTTTCAAAATCCTCCAATCTTCAGGTATTACAGATGATTTTAATGATAGTTTACAGATTACTAATAGCAGGTCTGCAATCTCATATTTCAGTTCTTTCAGGACCCTTGGATGTATATCATCCAGTCCAGGTGATTTGCTACTCTTCAGTTTATCAAATAGTTGTAATACATCTTCCCGATGTATCGATATTTCCTTCAATTCTTCCGCACCTTTAAATACCACTTCAGTCATGGGTAACATCCCTACATCTTCCTCAGTAAAGACCAAAGCAAAGAATTGATTCAGTCTCTCCGCTATCGCCTTGTTGCCTCTTAGTGTCCCTTTAACCCCTCTATCATCTAATGGACCAACTGACTCTCTCACAGGTTTTTTGCTATGAATGTACTTGAAAACGTCTTTATTACACGTTTTTGCCTCCGCAGCAAGCTTCTTCTCAAATTCTCCCTTTGCCTGCCTTATCAATGCCTTGCATCTAACTAGCCAGTGCTTGTGCTGCTTCCAGTTTTCGTCGTTTGACTCTTCTTCCCATTTCCTGAAAGATGCTTTTTTTGCAACAACAGCCTATCTGACCTCACCTTTAAACCATGCTGGCAGTTTTTTCGACTTCCTTCCACTTTTCTTAAAGCGTGGAATACAGCTGGACTGGGCTTCCAAGATAGTATTTTTCAACAACACCCAAGCTTGATGGAAGTCTTTAACCTTTGCTACTGCTCCTTTTAGTTTTTTCTTAACTATTTTCCTCATTTTATCAGTCTCCCTTTCAAAAGTTAAAAGGTAGTACTGAGGATTTCCTTACCATCTCTCCTCCACTAATTAAATCAAACGCGATCATGCTATGATCACTATTGCCAAGTGGCCCCAACACCCTTATCTCTTGCACCAGATCTGGTGTTCCACTAAGGACTAGGTCCAATATGGCTTCCCCTCTGGTTGTTTCACAAACCAGCTGCTCCAAGAAGCAGACATTTATTTCATCTAGGAACATTATCTCCCTAGCATGTCCTGCTGTGACACTGACCCAGTCGATACCGGGGCAATTGAAATCTTCCATTATTATTACTGTGTTGTAACTTTTCTCAGCTTCCTTGATTTATTTGAGCATTTCATCATCCATTTGTTCATTCTGGCCAGGCGGTCGATAGTACACCCCCACTGCCATCACCTTCCCCTTTTTACATGGAATTTCAATCCATAGAGATTCTACAGCAAATTTTGTTTCCTGCAAAACTTTAATCCTTTCTAACTCAATGCCCTTTCGAACATAGAGCGCAACCTCTCCACCAAGTTGATTGGCTCTATCATTACGATACAGTTCGTACCCAGGTATCACAGTGTCCAACTGGTTGTCCTCCTTCCACCATGTCTCTGAGATTCCAGTCATATCTAACCTCTCATTTAGTGCTATACTGTATATTCTAACTCTCCCATCTTATTTTTTAGACTTCTAGCATTTGCACACAAGCATTTTAGAGACTGTATTTTATTCATATTAATTTGGCTATTGGTAGGCATGGGAAATTTGGAATCTTTAAGCTCTGTCTGCTCCATACTCCAGGACATTTGGGCTACTTTACTCTTTTTTGGAACCTCTCTGCTTTTGGTAGTATCCTTCAAGGATATATTCTTCCAAACCATGCGCTCTTGGGTGACTGTCGGCTTTCCCCTAATATCTAGTTTAAAAGCTGCTCTATCTCCTTTTTAAAGGTTAATGCCAGCAGCCTGGTTCCATCCCAGATAAGGTAAAGCCCATTCCTTTGGAAGATCCCCTCCTTTCCCCAGAATGTTCCCCAGTTCCTAACAAATCCAAACCCCTCATCCTTGCACCATCGTCTCATCCATGCATTGAGACTCCGGCGCTCTGCCTGCCTTTTGGATCCTGCGCGTGGAACAGGAAGCATTTCGGAAAACACTACCCTGGAAGTTCTGGTTTTCAACTTCCTACCTAAAAGCCTAAATTTAGCCTCCAGAACCTCCCTACCACATTTTCCTATGTCATTGTTACCGACATGTACCAAGACAGCATACTTCTCCCCAGCACTATCCAAGACCTTATCTAGGTGGCACGTGAGGTCCGCTACCTTCGCACCAGGCAGGCGTGTTACCAGGCGATCCTCACTTCCACCAGCCACCCACCTATCTACATGCCTAATGATTGAATCACCAACTATAACGGCTGTCTTAACCCTTCCCTCATGTGCACATGACCCTTGAGAAACTTCCTTGGTGCGAGAGGGTTTTACATCACCTGGAGGACAGGTCCTAGCTACAGGATCATTTCCTGCCCAACCAGGGTGAAGCTCTCCTGTCACGAGACCTCTCTCCTCAATGGCAACAGAGATGCTGCCAGACTGGAGGTGAGACTTCAGGACTATATCCCTATAGGTCTCGTCTATGTACCTCTCTGTCTTTTATTTGTCTTCCAAGTCTTCTACTCTAGCATCTAGAGAATGGACTCATTCCCTGAGAGCAAAGAGCTCCTTGCACCTAGTGCACTTGTAAGACCTCTCACCATCTGGGAGAAAATCATACATGTGACACTGAATGCAAAAGACTGGAAAGCCCCCATCTTGCTGCTGGACTGCTGTCGGAATCATAGTTTTAAGCTTGTGTTTAGATATTTACTTAATAAGGGTTGCTGTGGATACTTATACTAATAAAAGTGTATCTAATACATTTAATATACCTTGTTCACCTGAAGCTTAATTTATCTCAGGTCCTTAGTGTATGACTGATTTGGATAACGAGCTGCACCCGAGAGCACCTCCTTTCCCTTTAAGATGTGTAAGTACCTATAAAGCTACAATTATGCCAGGGGTGGATGGGTGTTGGGGAGGAAGGGAGGGAAATAAGAATTATTAAAATAGGGCTGCTACACAGTACCCTGTCCTGTGCTTCTGAGGTAAGCTGTCTGGTTCTCCTGTCTGGTTTTGCCTAGCCATTGATAAGGCAGGCAAAGAGAGAATTTGGAAAGAAGCTTGCTGCAGAAGCAAAAACAATGAATAAAGACTTTTTCAAGTACATTCGTAGCAAAAAACCTGTGAGAGAGTCAGTTAGATGATAGAGAGGTAAAAGGGGCACTAAGAAGGGATAAGTTCATAGTGGAGAGACTGAATGAATTCTTTGCTTTGATCTTTATTGAGGAAGATGTAGTGATGTTACCCATGACTGAAATCTATTTAAAAATGGGTAATGGGGAGGAGGCTGGAAGGGAGCTGACATGTGCAAATGGCACTGGAAGGGGGATGGACAGAGGGTTGGGCAGCTAGAAGGGAGCTGACTGGGCAGATGGTACTGAGAGTGGACATGAGCTGATACCTGGGATGGTATTTGGACTAGAAGGGGCTGTATTTGGTGAGGGTCGATGTTGTGAGTGTGTGACTGGTGTCAGGTGTTCTGTTAACGTGGAGTTTGTACATAAAGATCTATACTGTACTGTAGTAATTTGACTTGTTCAGCTTTTCAAATAGGTGTATGGATGTTCCAGGGCCCACTGTAGTTTTTACAGTGACACATTTTTTGGATGGGCTCCTTATGTGAGTTTTGGAAGTTTGTACTGATATGGTATGGTATGGTAGGTTTGCTCTTTGTTGTAGGGTTTTGTATTAGTTCACAATATGCCTGGTACTGGAGAATAGTGGTTGTTATTGTTGTTGTTAGTGAGCTGATCAGAATCAGATTTTCTTTTTTAATATAGAGTTCTGTGGGTGAATGTCCTGGTTCTGCACTGCACCTACTGTGGATGCAAAATATATGTTGAAAAAGAAAAAGCAAGAACCATAACACAGTTTAATAACAAAATTAAAATGAGTTATAATTTAGTTTTATGAACTGTGCTATTGGTTCTTGATGTCTTTTAGTTCCTTTGTTTGCAAACAGGACCATACATAGCCCTGTGAAAGTGGTGCAGCTGCACAGGGCGCAAAGGCTTGGGGGGTGCATGTCGGCTGTCTGCTGTTGCCCTGCCGGCTCTGGAAGGACAATAGCAGGCAGCTGAAATGCACCCCCAAGCCTTTTCACAGCACTTTAAGAAGGTCTGGTCCCTCCCTCCTCCGACACGATGTCAGAACAGGGAGGGGCAGATCTGCTTAAAGTGCCGGCGCCTTTCAGATTGGGTGCATGCCCCCTCCTCCTCCCTATACCTCCGTCCAGCGCTACCTGCTCTTTCCCTGCTGCCGGCGCTGCCGTGAAAAAAACAGAGGGTGGCAGCAGCAGGGAAAGAGCAGGCAGCATTGGACGGAGGTATGGGGGGAGATGGTGGGCGTGCGCCCGAGCTGCAAGTAGCACAGGGTGCGATTGCAACTCATACGGCCCTGTGTGCAAACATCTTGCATTTCCTCCATATAATCTAATCAGGTTTTTGGTTTGGTTCAGTCTCTGATTGGATGTCTGGCAAAGTCCCGCCCCCCTCTAAGGTAGGGGGGGGCCTCCATCTCATTCTTCACCTCAGGCAGCAGATTGCCTTGAGCCGCCCCTTGCCGCCTCTGCACTCTGGACAGAAGATTTTTGCGTATTATCCATGATGATACCTAGATCTCTTTCCTGGGCTGTTGTTCCCTATGTGACACCTTGCATCATGTAACCGTAGTTTGGGTTGTTCTTCCCTGAGTGCATAACTGCACTTGTCCACATTAAATTTTATTTGCCATTTGGATGCCCAGTCTCCCAATTTAGATTTCATTTGCCATTTGGATGCCCAGTCTCTTGCAATTTTTCACAATCTTTTCGTGTTTTAACAACTTTGAATAATTTTGTGTCATCTGCAAATTTGATAACCTCACTCATTATTCCCATTACCAGCTAATTTATGAATATGTTAAAAAGCAGCGGGCAAAGCACAGATGCTTTTTAACATATTCATAAATTAGCTGGTAATGGGAATAATGAGTGAGGTTATCAAATTTTCAGATGACACAAAATTATTCAAAGTTGTTAAAACACAAAAAGATTGTGCGGGCACAATTTAGGACAACTATCCAGAGGGTTGCCATGAGTCGACACCGACTCGACGGCACTTAACAACAACAACAACAACAAAACACAGATCCCTGGGGTACTCCACTATTCACCTTTCTCCACTGAGAAAATTTGCCATTTAGCCTACTCTCTGTTTTTTTATCTTTTAATAGGTTCCTGATCCAGAATAGTACACTGCCTCCTATCCGATTTCTTTTTAATTTCGCCAAAAGTCTCTCATGAGGGACCTTGTCAAAGGCTTTTGGAAAACTGAGATATACTATATCAACCAGCTCATCTTTATCTACCTCTTTATTCACAACTTTAAAAAAAAATAGATTAGTGAGAAAGGACTTTCCTTGGCTAAATCCATGTTGGCTTTCTCCTATTAAGGCATGACTATCTATATGTTCAGTAACTGTATTCTTTATAATGGTTTCTACCAGTTTGCCTGGCACTGACATCAGACTCACTGGTCTGTAGTTTCATGGATCACCCCTGGAACCCTTTTAAAAAATTGGCATTACATTGGCCACTCTCCAATCTTCAGGTACTACGGATGATTTTAATGATAGCTCACAGATTACTAATAGTAAGTCATATTTCATTTCTTTTAGCACCTTGGGATATATACCATCCGGTCCAGGTGATTTGCTACTCTTTAATTAATCAATTAGCTGTAGTATAGCTTCCTGGTCTATTGACATTTGTATCAATTCCTCTGATTTATCACCTTTAAATACCATTTCAGACATGGTAGCTTCCATACATCTTCTTCAGTAAAGACCAAAGCAAAGAATTCATTCAGCCTCTCCACTATGGCCTTGTCTTCCCTTAGCACCCCTTTTACCCCTCTATCATCTAATGGTCTAAGACTCTCTTACAAGTTTTTTGCTACTAATGTACTTGAAAAAGCTTTTATTATGGCAAGCTTCTTTTCTAATTCTCTCTTTGTCTGCCTTATCAATGCCTTGCATCTAACTTGCCAGTGTTTATGTTGTTTCCTATTTTTGCATTTGGCTTCTTTTTCCTTTTTCTGAAGAATACTTTTTTAGCTACATCATCCTCCTTGACTTACCTTTAAACCATGCAGGCAGTTGTTTGGCCTTCCTCGTTTGTAGCCCGAGCATATGTAGAGATATCCTTGAACCCCAAAGAGTTATAAATACTGTTAGTACTGGATTGTAGCTAGTTCATTACACAGGTCTGCGACTAAAAAGCTGTTTGATTATTTTCATCTAATTTCCATGTATTTTGGTGTGCTGAAAACAAGTAAAATATTGAAAAAACTCCTAGACGTCATGATTTGCCACAACATGCAAAATTGTCTTCAAATTTATCAAATTTTTTCAAATTACTATTAATTAATTCAAATTACTATTAATTAATTCACATAAGTGCATTTAAGATATAAAATGCCAAAAAAACTTTAAAGGGGTTGTCTGAGTTATGTAAAAAAATATATAGTACTGTAAATCTGATGGTCAGCAATATATACATAAGCTAAGCAAGTTTTAAGTCCGTGCTTCTAATGGTAGAAGGGGTTAATCTTTCCTGAAGAATCCAGTGGGAGGGAGACACAGGGCAGATAGCAGCAGCTCTGGTCAGTGCAGGGGGGCGTGGCCAGCACTGTGACGTCTCGTGTACAGACACAGAGCTGCTCTCTCCTGCATGCCACACTTGTGCACGAATCATCATCAGGTTCTTGGTTCTAGGCCAGGGGTCTGCAACCTTTAAGACATAAAGAGCCACTTGGACCCGTTTCCGAAGGGAAAAAAAAAACTGGGAGCCGCAAAACCATTGCGACATTTAAAACAAATCTAACACTGCATATATTGTTTCTTACCTTAATGCTATATAACGACCCCCTACTTTTCCTGTTAAAATATCGGTGTTTGGCCTACACTCGCCGTATAAGACTACCCCCCTTCCTTCGCACACCAAAAAAAATACGCCAGAAAATATCACAACAACAAGTAACAATATTTGATTTCAAAATTATGATGATTTTGTAGTCAAATCACTAATATGAAATAAAATTATTTTTTCTACCTTTGTTGTCTGACCAATTTATTCTTTGATCATGCTGGTCCCGATCTGAGGCTTCTGCTTTCCTGTCTTCTCTTAGCTCTCTTTCTGTGGTCTATGGTCCATCTGCCATTTCTTATCTCTTCTTTCGTTTTCTTCACTTCTTTCCATCAGCCTATTTCCAGTCCCAGTAACCCTCCCCAATATCAGCCCCTTTCCAGTCCTCACTCCCAGTACCTTCCAATGTCAACTTGCATTCCCATGATTGCCACTGGTGTCCATTTCCTTCCAATCCCCCTCCTTCCCCACTGACCAGTCCCTTCTAGTACAAATACCATGGCAGCCTTAGCCCCCAGTTATCTTCCAGGGCCAGCAGCTCTATCCTCCCTCCCCACAATCAGCCCATGCCCATTCAAAGCCCCCCAATCAGCTCGCTTCCAGTGCTAATCCCCCCTCAACACAATTACCAGTGCTAGCCTCCCCTAATCAGCCCAATACCAGTCCTATCCCCCATCATCTCATTACCAGTCCTAGCCTCCCCTAATCAGCTCATTTCCAGTGCTAGTCCCCTCAACCCCATTACCAGTGCTCCATCCCTCCATGTCAGCCCCCTCCATGTCAGCCCCCCTCCCTCCATCCATATCAGCTCCCTCCCTCCATGTCAGCCCCCTCCATCCCTCCATGTCAGCCCCCCTCCCTCCATCCATATCAGCTCCCTCCCTCCATGTCAGCCCCCTCCATCCCTCCATCCATATCAGCTCCCTCCCTCCATGTCAGCCCCCTCCATCCCTCCATGTCAGCCCCCTCCCTCCATCCATATCAGCTCCCTCCCTCCATGTCAGCCCCCTCCATCCCTCCATGTCAGCCCCCCTCCCTCCATCCATATCAGCTCCCTCCCTCCATGTCAGCCCCTCCTCCCTCCATCCATCCATGTCAGCCCCCCTCCCTCCCTCCATGTCAGCCCCCCCCTCCCTCCCTCCATCCATCCATATCAGCTCCCTCCCTCCATGTCAGCCCCCTCCATCCCTCCATGTCAGCCCCCTCCCTCCCTCCCTCCCTCCCTCCATGTCAGCCCCCCTCCCTCCATCCATATCCGCTCCCGCCCTCCCTTTCAGCCCCCCTCCCTCCATCCATCCATATCTGCTCCCTCCCTCCATGTCAGCGCCCTCCATGTCAGCTCCCCTCCCTTCTTCTGCAGCCGCGGCTCCCTGCCTCTTACGGAACCGCGGCTGTGCTTTTAAAATCATCTCGGAGCCCTTCCTGTCTTGACGGGCTCCGTGCAGCATTGTCCCGCCTCCAAACTTCCTTTAGAGGCGGGACAATGCTGCACGGAGCCCGTCAAGACAGGAAGGGCTCCGAGATGATTTTAAAAGCACAGCCGCGGTTCCCTAAGAGGCAGGGAGCCGCGGCTGCAGAAGAAGGGAGGGAGCTTACAACACTATTGCTTGTCACTGGGCGGGCAGTGTGCTCCGGAGCCGCGGCAAAGGTGAGAAAGAGCCGCATGCGGCTCCGGAGCCGCGGGTTGCCGACCCCTGTTCTAGGCTGTTCACACTTTTTCATCGCAATTCGTGTTAGCTCGTCATTCTTCAACCGTTATGTTATGGCTCCGTGAAAGTGTATTAATTCGCCAGACAGTTTCTGTTTCATCTGTGGTGAATATACAGTGTTGAAGCAACAGCAGAATATTACAGACTTTGTGAAAAAAGTATACTTTGCATACTTTGGACTAAAAATTGGAGATGAAGATAAAGTCTGGGTGCCTCATAAAGTGTGCAAACGGTGTGTTGAGGACCTTCGAAACTGGTTCAAGGGTAAGAATAAATCTTTCCGTTTATGGGATTCCTATGGTATGGCGAGAGCAAAAGAACCATAGTGATGACTGTTACTTTTGTTCATGCGATGTGAAAGGGTTTAATTCCAAATGGAAGCATTCCATTTCATACCCCAATCTTCACTCGGCAATTCGTCCCATCCCCCATGGCACAGATATACCAGTACCCAAGCCCCCTGCTACCTTGGAAGAGATACCTAGCTCCAATGAAGGTGAAGTCATACCTGAACCAGATGACGAATCAAGTTCTGACTTTGAAGATGATACAAGACCAAAATTGTTTTCTCAGGAGGAGATGAATGATTTGATAAGAGACTTGAATCTTCGCAAAGATGCCGCTGAGTTATTCGGATCAAGGCTGAAAAGCAGGAATTTATTGTTGCCAGGAGTGTCATCTTCATTGTTCAGACATCGTGAAAAGGAGTTCGTTCCTTACTTCGCTGAGGAAGACAAGTTGGTTTATTGCATCGATGTCGAAGGTCTGATGGGTCAATTTAAAATCCAATATGATTCAGAGCAATGGCGTCTTTTTATAGATTCTTCAAAAAGAAGTCTCAAAGCAGTTTTACTCCACAACGGTTTTTACGCTTCCATACTTGTAGGTCATTCCGTACACTTGAAGGAAACCTATGAGAACTTGGAATTGGTTCTTCGTAAACTTAAATATGAAGACCATGGTTGGCAAGTGTGTGGGGACTTGAAGGTCTTGTGCATGCTGCTTGGGCAACAAGCTGGGTATACCAAATATCCTTGTTTTCTGTGTCTATGGGACAGTCGAGACCAACAAAATCACTGGACCAAGAAGAGTTGGCAGCTGAGGGTGCTAACAGTCGGTGAAAAAATGTCCTCCGAGAAACTTTGGTACCTTCCCATAAAGTTCTTCTACCACCTCTCCACATAAAATTGGGATTGATGAAGCAATTCGTAAAATCATTTCCAAGAGATGGAGAATGCTTCAAATACTTGGTCACCAAATTTCCAGGCCTGTCGGAGGCAAAATTGAAGGAAGGTGTGTTCGTCGGACCAGGCATTAGAAGGCTTATAGTTGATCAAGAGTTTGTCGATACCATGACGGATCCTCAAAAAGAAGAGTGGATTGCATTTAAAGAAGTCATACAGAAATTTTTAGGCAATAACAAAGATCCTCACTACAAAAAGATGGTCGGACGAATGCTGAAAGCATTTCAAGCTTTAGGTTGCCCGATGAGTTTGAAAGTGCATTTCCTCCAGTCCTACCTTGACTACTTTCTTGAAAATTTGGGAGCTGTGAGTGAGGAACAAGGTGAACAATTCCACCAAGACATTAAAGAGATGGAAAGGAGATACCAGGGAAAATGGAGCATTACAAGGATGGCAGACTACTGTTGGATGCTTCAGAGAGACATTCCAGATGCTACTCACAAGCATAAATGCACCAAGAGGAGCCTCACAAGGAAGAAGAATCAAGTTTAGTGTGTGTAGGTGAGCTCATTTCAGTTCAAAAAAGGATTTTCATGAAAATATTGTAATAAACTTTAATTTTATAAGTCTATTTCCATTTATTTTGAGGTATTGCCTTATTTAACATGGTTACCAAAATTGTCAGGAAACGTGATGTCCTATGACAAAATGGAGGTCATTTTCGGATTCAGCGCACCAAAAAACATAAAGATTACGTGGAATAACCAAAACAGCTCTCGAAAAAAAATTTTTTGCAGACCTGTGTTATTCTTTCCTTCAGTAATGTCCCAATTGCTTTTTCTGCCAGTACCTTTATGTCCATGGTGGCAAAAGTAATGGAGATGCTGTTGAAGTAAAGGATAATGAAATATATATGGTCCAGTGGATTGCAAGACCCAAGGCATCATTGGAATATATTGCTAGAGATGAAGTGCTTCCATTAAGACGTCTGGGGACAGGAAAACATCTACTGTACCTGAAGAAAACTCAACCTGAGCTACTATTGAAAAACACATGAGTTAAATCCAAAATCTAAATATTTTTCAAAATGTCAGTGCCAGGGCAGAAGTGAATAGGGATGAGTCTTGGCCCTTTCCAGATCTGACATTTTGGTGGTGAGAAGTGGGGGTCAGAGAAGCCAGGGCATTTTCCTGGACCAATACATATTTTTCAGAAGGGGATAGGATTTTAGCCTATTAGAATCACAGACAGCAGTGTCACAGGGGTTATTAGTGAGCTACTAGATCAGCAGGGATTTGAGGCCCTCCTGGGTGTGACCTCTGAGATAGGGATAAACACTACTGCTACTGATGTGGGAAGGGCGCTCCAGAGTGGCAAAAAAAGAATAAGTATACCTTATTGAGTTGGAGTCTTTAATTTTTGCAAAAACACACCTGCAAAGCCTTTTTTGCATGCTCATTTTCAGAAATTTATACGTTAATGAGCCACTTTGAGTAAAGTTGCACACAGCATGCTACATGCAAACGTTTACCACCGAGAAACTCATTTTTGTAAAGCAAATTTATAAAAGTGAGCTTTGCATGGGAAATAGCACAGAGCGCCATTTTTCCTGTGAAGCTCACTTTTGCAAACTCACTTCACACTTTAGGACATCAGCCTCAATGCATCACTTGCAAAATTTTGTTTCAGCTCTGCAGTGAAATAAGATGGCTCCGTTTTTCTTTTTAATGCTCACTGATCCCTAGCTCGATTTACTGGAGATTAGAGAGAGTCGGCAGAAAGAAACACATTTGAACATAATACATGCTTTCATATTCAGACAATAGCAGGCTTTTGGATTCCTGGCAATCTACTTCCGGTGACACTGCCAAGAAAACCCAGGAGCTTCTGGGTCGCCAGGAGTCAGGACTGACTCGAAGGCACACATTGCATTGCATGGAGTTCATTTCCTCTGCAAGAGGGCACTTTTTCTGCACTTTCAGATCTAAAGTGAACTTGTCATTTTCTAAACGTTTTAGTTAGATCATGTGCATCTCTGGTCCAAGGGCACAGGCTTGCAGAAAAAAAGTACTTTTGCTGGTGCATGACACCTCTGCTTTGATAAAATACTGAAGAATTGAACTGCCTGATAAAAAAAAAACAGCTACGTAATGTGACTGGAAGATCTTGCAGTTATTAATTATGGCTCTGCACAGACAACTTGACATTCTGTAAACACATAATTACATTTATATCATGTTTCTTTGTAATTTCTCTGCACAGCTCCACAGCAAATGCTGCTATTATGTGCCAGTCATTTTAGTGAATGGATTTTACACCAAGTAGAATTATTTCTAGGTTGAGAAGTCCCCATCAGCAGGGGGGGGGAGGGGGGAATCATTCCCCTTTCATCTGCCTCCACTCTATAGCCAGCCTGGCTCCGCAGCACTGTTTTCAATTTAAAATTGTTTAAAGCTCCTGAAATGAAGGGCCACCCAGTGCTTCGCATGAGCAGCTGCAGTAACAGGCCTGCTATGGGCCAGGCTAGAGCATGTTCTCACTTATCTATACGAAACATGGGTGGCCGTAGATCCCTTAGGATAATGCAGTTTCTCACTGTCTGCAGGCAGAAACCATCGTCTCCGGCTTCCAGCTCACAAGTAGTTTCTTCCAGATCTCTGCTTTTGCTGACTCACCGGGTTGTTTCCTGTGCTTAAAGAAAGGATATACATTACAGAGGTTTGAAGACTTGGTATCTCAAGAAGGTGGGAAGTAGGCTGATTGTGCAAATGAAAAAAAAGTTTAGCCCCAAAACTCCCATTCTCAGTCATCTCCACCTTCACTCTTCCATATGCCACAAGTGTATGTGTGATTTGTGGCAGGGAGATTAAGGGGAGTGGGGGATAGGATGGACTGCTCTCAAGGATTTTGGTGCAGATGATAGTGCCTGAAATTGCTGTTTAGATGCTCATGAATCATCTCTACAGTTAGATGCATTAGAGTCTGCATAAGGATTTTGGGCACTCTTGTGTGTTGACTCCAGGTTCTTTTGTTTGCTTACTCCTCTCAGGTCTGCCTGTTTACCTCTTTATTCATACACCACACAGAGGCTCAACTTTTCCTCCCTGTAACTCTCTGTCCCTCTGTGCTTCCCTCCCTCTCTTTTCCCCTGTAACCATCTTTCACCCCTCCTTCCCTGAGTCCCTTTCTCTATTTGCGCTCCTCTGCTTATAGGTGTAGCTTTACTGTTTAATTTGGGGAGGAGGCAATGGATAGGAAGGTAACATTGGAGAGTAGAGGAGGAGTACAGAATTTCTCCCCCTGTGCCCATTAGCATGCCTCTCTTCTGCTCCCTGGACTCTCCCAACCCCTGCCCTACAATATTTTTCCCACCTTCTCTCCATTTGGTTTTCCCGCTTAACTTCTGCCCTGCAACAACTCTCTCCTTTCTCTCCATCCCTTTACCCTGCTATATCATCTCATCTCCCCAAACCCTGCAATATTTCACCCTCCCTCCTTTAATATCCATATCCCCTCTTTGCTCTTCAAGTTCTCCCGCATCACCCTTTCCCTGCACGGAAGTCCTCTCTATCTCTCTCTTAGTCTCTGCCTTTCACCCCTCACCTTTCCTTCCTTCTCCCTTCCCTATTTCCAACTCACGACTAAGCAGGACTTTGGAACAGCTATGCCTTAATCTGCGGACTGCAACAGCATGAAGTAAGCACACAAATTTAGCATGGGCCCTGCAAGCTGCACATAGGGTTGCCAACTGGCTCCAGATGTGCCTGACAGGGTCGATCCAGTCCTGGGTTTACCCCATTGTATGCAGGGATATGTAGTTCTGATTTCTCCATTGCACTCCATAAGAAAAGGAAAACTACAAGTTGCTGCATGCAATGGGGTAAACCCAGGACTGGATCAAGCCTGTCGGGTGCATCCCTTTCCCTCCTTCTGCTCTGGTGTCCAGTAACCAAGGAAACCAATGCAAGGGGCGCAGCACCTGTGCAGCTCGCAGGCCTCATGCTGAATTTCTGTCCTTTAGGTTGCAAAACTTGCAACTATAGGAGCAGGTGTCCCATTCATGCCCTCCTCGACCTGACACTGAATTTAGGAGGGGGAGGGGAGTGACACAATACCCTCACCCCACCCTCAGATCTGTCCATGGTTCTTCTTCCTTTCTCCCTTTGCCTATGTTTCTATCCCCTTTTCCCTGTATCCCTCTGTCCTTCTGGTACTTCTCTTTTCTGTTCCCTTGCCTCCCCACAGTCATAGCACTGCTGAAGTGTTCAAGGCCCAGGGACAAGGACTATCCTATTTCCTTTGTATGCTGTGGAGGTCGAAGGGAGGAACAGCACTGAGGAAGCATGTGTATAGAAGAGTCAACTTTCGCTCCTGCAACAGTATTATTTCTATTTTTCCCAAACATCCCTTTGAGACCTCTCTTGGAGACCCCGAGCATAGGTTCAAAACCCAGAAACTCTGGATCCAACCCAGCGAGTTCCCAGGTGTGATGATAAAGGCTCACTTGTTCACTAGTCAGTGCCAAAAAACCCTTCTAGTACTGACTGTTATTTCTATGAACACCACTTATTAACCTGGTTTCTATCCTTTCATTTCACATCATGTATAATTAAAATGTACCATAGGCACACACTGATTCATGGAGCATTCATTTGGTCTTATTGTTGGGCCTATCTTGGCAGAGCATTTTGTGAGTATACTGTTATTTCATGGGTATTCATGTTCTTTTGGCAACAGGAAACAAAAACCTTTGATTCTGTGATAAGGGAGATTTCCATGGCAGCCGTAGAGTCTGCCAGCATTAGACTGAGGTAGAGGGTATGAAACATTGACTGAAGTAGATAAATTCATTTCTAGCTTTAAAATGGAGGTACTACTAGTTTATTTGTTTTGTTTTATGTGTTCCTATTGGGGTTTTTTTTTGTTTTGGGCACTTAAAGGGACTTGATCAAGGCTAATAAAATGGGGAACTTGTAAAAAATCTAAGATAGACATCTGCTTAGTTCATGGTTGGTTGCTGCCTCTTTTCTTATGACTAGAATTTATTTTAATGTTAATTTTTCAACGGACATTCGAAAGGTAACAGGGACATAGAGTGCCATACACAGCAATGATTGGTAGCAGGGCTGTTGTTAGAGATAGACAAGACAGGCTGCTTCTGGGGCACCATGCTGTCACTGCCTCTGCTGTTTCTCAGATCTTGAAGACCCATGCTGCCCCTGTCATTACTGTGACAAAACAGAGCTCTGCGTCATCAGCAGGGGTCTCCCTTCTCCCTCTCAAATCATGCCATTGGCAAGAAAAGCCCCTCTGGCCTCCCTACCTACCTAGAGCTTGGCATCACCCTGCCTTTTCCATGCCTGGATCCTGCAAAGCCCTGCAATACCCTTAACTGGTCTGGTCATAGATGCAAAAATGTGAAGAGCGGCTTCTCAGAAATTTAATAGTGAGGTATATGAGATTAACGACTGGCTAACCAATGTGCCCTACAAACACAAGCTCTGGATAATTGGCACATTCAGGCAATCAAACAGCAATGAAATACAATTTATTTCTTAAATAATATTTTCTATTGAGTGAAAGTGTGTGCCATTGAGTTAGAAAGTTTTAAAACAAATGAACCAAGTATGCAAGTGAGTCTGTGCGGTAGGGAGGAGTGGCCTAGTGGTTGGGGGGGTTCAAATCCCACTAGAGGACAGCAACCTTGGGCCGGAAGGACTGGGGTTTCAAGTCCCACAGGTGCTCCTTGTGGTCTTGGGCAAGCCACTTAACCCTCCATAGCCCATGTTCCCTGTAAAATAGTTATCTCCAAGTTATAATGCCCAATGTAAACCACCTTGATATCATGAAAGGCAGTATATAAGAAATATTAAATAAGACTTTCTATCTTGCAGAGAGCTATCACAATTTACTGTAGAAGCATTTATTAGATGATAGAAAGAAAATAACAAATTGCCATAGGTGCCACAAAAGCAAACTGAATGTTAGGGATTATGCAAAATGTAATGGAGAACGAAACTGAGAATAACATTATACATCTGCACAGGTCCCAAGTAGGGTGAAGGAGTAACCTAGTCGTTAGAGCAGCAGCTTAGCACCCAGGGGCTCTGATTTTGATTCCCACTGGCACTCCTTGTGTCCTTGGGCAAGTCACTTTACCCTCCATTGCCCAGCAAGAAAAAGCCTGGCAATCTACTTCAGGTCATACTTTGCAAAGAAAACCCAGGGGCTGCTGGGTTGCCAGGAGTCAGCATTGAATTGACAGCACTTCAAAAAAAAAAAAAAAGGTGCAACTGCACCTTGAGTAATTTGTGAAGTTCTGATCACCACTTACCCCATTTCAAAACTAGAAGATGTTTAGAGAAGGATGACATAAATGATAAAGAAGAGCAGAATGGAGACCACCACGGGAGAGTAGCCCTTACATGCTTGCCATCTCCTTTCAAGAGTCAGGCCTTAAGCGGGAAGGGAACTGGGTCTTCCAGGATGATTGGTCTCTACTGCAATAGGCCCCAAGATGGAGGCAACCAAAAAGGAGGCACCTGCAGGAGCTGCATCACGTTTCTGAACCATGCCCTCCTTGGTCAATCTGATACCACTAGAACAATCCTGCCTGGGTGGTATTCTATTTGCCAAATCACACACTCCACCAGGGGTCATGGAGGAAACATGTACAGTAGGTGCTGATCTGGGTCAGGGCATCAATGCCCTCAGACCCCATCTCCAGGTGGTGACTGAAGAAGGTGGAAAACTTTGACATTGCAGTGGGTTTCCATCAGATCCATTTGGGGAGACCCCAGTGGTGCAGAATCAACTGAAACACTTCCTGAATCAACTCCCACTCTCCAGGATCCAGAGAGTGACAGTTGACAATATCTGCTTCCACACTGTCCACCCTGGCCATGTGCTAGGAGATTCTTCTTTGCCCAGGCAAAAAGGAGAGCCGTCTCCAGAGCTACCCTGACACTCCTTGTGCTGTCTTGCCGATTGATATAAGCTATCGCTGTGGCATTGTCTGAAAACACTCAAGCCACTTGTCCTCAGACCAGAGCCTGTAAACACAGAAGAGCCAATCTGATGGCCTTCTCCTTGAAGCAGTTGAAGGGCCATACCACTTCCCTGCTGTTCCAATGGCCCTGGGCTATATAGTCATGGCAATAGGTTCCCCAGCCTGAGAAACTGGCATCCTTCGTCAGCAGGATGTAGGAGAAATCATTCAGTGGCACACTCTTCCTCAGATTTATTTATTTATTTATTTATTTATTTAACAACTTTTATATACCGCACTTTTGATATCAGCGCGGTTTACATTTTAACAAATTTTGTACTTAAACATAAAACAAATGTTAAGTTTACAGAGAACAGGGAGTAAAAACATGGATAACAGGGATTAACAATTAACAGATATTTTTAATTATTTACAATAGGTTCTTAAGTGCTCGAGCTCTAAAGGTAGGGTTTGTGAGGCTTGGTCTAGATCGAGTGGTAAGGTTTCGGGAGCATATTTGACTAGCCGTGATCAAAGGTATGTGTGGGAGGGGGGTCAGTATATTGTGAGAAGTGTTGTAGGAAGAGGTGTGTTTTTATGGATTTTCTGAACTGGGACAGGTCTTTTTGTGATCTAATACTAGGTGGAAGCGTGTTCCAGCATCTAGGGGCGAAGGAAGAGAATGCTCTTAAAGTGGTTGTTTGAGTGAGTTTTTTGCTGTCATTTGGGACTGTTAGCATGTTCTCTGTTACAGAACGTCTAGATCTGGTGTTCTGTGTGTGTTGGAGGAGATCAGATAAGGAGGATGATGAGATATGGTGGAATGCTTTGAAGGTCAGATGACAGGGCTGCTACCAACACAGGTTGATCTTCACCATCTTCAGGAGCGTGAGCCTACACTCAAACTCCTGAGAACTCAGGGGCCACCGAGTCAACAAGGATTGCTGGAGAGGCCGAATGTGAACACACGCCCATGGCACCATCTCTTTGTTCGCCACCATCAGTCCGAAGAGCTGAAGATAATCCCAGACTTTGGGAGCCCGCTGTGCATAGAACAGCACCAGGCAATCCAACAGTCTTTTGACCTTCTCTGGCAGGAAAACTCTGCCCACTCGAACGTTGAAACATGCTCCCAGGAACTCCAGGGACTAGGAAGGCAACAGCTGGCTCTTACCCTGATTGATCACCCAGCAAAGACTTTCCAAAAAGGACACCACTTGGGATTCCACCCAAGATGCCCAAGAAGATGGAATCAGGAGTCCCCAACAAGGATAATCTTGATGCCATGCCTTGGTATTCACTCTCTGATAGCCCCAGGCAGAGAATCCATGCTGGGCTAAACTTTACTCCCCTGAAACAGTTTTACTGGCTTTGAAGCACTGTGTTTAAAGTGGCTAGCAGGAAGATCCTTCTGAGAGCCTTCTACAATCTTCAGGAAAGAGCAGGAGGGGCAGAAGAGAAGGGAGGGGGATGCTGAGTTTGTTTTTAGGCTACTGCACTCTTCCAGATCCTTCTAAATTCTGGCTGCTGAACAGGCTCTTATCATTATAAGAGCATGGAGCTGAACACATTTTCCCTCCTCCTATGGCTATTGAAAAGACCACAGTCTAGTGGAGCCTCCCACATCACGCTAAAGCGAGTCACCCTCAAGGCTGTTGTTCACCAGCATTTAATCCATCTTTCGCTTTTAATCCTCAGATTTTCTTCAGAGAGGAGAAAATCCATCCACCATCTGCTGGAGACAAAGGAATACTGAAGGGACCTCTGGTGGCTGAGGCGAATAGAAGCATGGGAGTGATGTAATTGAAACCTGGACTTTTCATTAGTTCTTTGTCTCCACCAATCTGCTGATAGGAGAACACAACCCACTTGCCTGGACTGGCCTCCCTTTTGATGGCACCTTTCCAGGGCTGGTGCAAGGATTAGAGGCACCCTAGGAGAGACCTCATCCAATTGCCCTCCCGCCATGCTGCCATCCCTGCCCCCCATTGCTGCCACTGCCATCCCTTTCCAGGACCTGCAGTGATGGCAATGGCATTGAAACTGCTCCACAATGCTTATGGGGGCTGCAAACCAGAAGTCTGCATTAGAGGGAGGTTGAAGTGGCAGGTCATAGAATGCAGAAACCGCCACATAAGGCTGGAGAATTCAAGTAAGCACAGCATTGTGATTTCAATGCCATTGCTGCTGCTTCAGGTCCCAGAGAGGAGCAGCAGTAGCAACAGTAGGGCATCCCTGGAATGCCTAGTTCACCTAATAGAAACGCTGGTCCTGTACCTTTGGCACAAAAATCCCTCCTTTATTAGTGCTAGTGATTCCAGCGCAATATCCTTTTCTTTCCCCTTCTACCAAGAATCCCCTTCTTTTTCCTCCATATTCTGCTCAACACCATTATTCCCTAACATCCTCTTTACCTCTGCCCACACAATCTGGAAGGCTGTGCATGTGATGGTGGGGGTGGGGGGGGGTACCAACATGGCAGTACTCTTTCATTATTGGTGCTCTGTGCAGCTGGATTGTTCGTACACACTACAGTATAAGCAGCCCTGAGCTAAGTCAGTGCAAGGTCTAGAGCGTGTTTCATGATGTGCTGTTCAATTTCATAACAGTTGTTGCAGTCTGCAGTGGAAAACCGGAATCTAGCAACTGCTTCATAAAAACCCATGGATCTGGAAGCTCTGCCCCCTCAGGGACACCAAGATACACAAGTTGGACTGTTCCTGCTTTTATGGTCGTCAGCCCTCTCCTGTAGCCAAGATACCTGCTTATGGAGCTTGGCCATCTCCTCCTTAACCCTTGCGCTCAAGTCCTCCAGTTCACTGACCCACTCCTCAACTTCAGCCAAACAGACAATTTAGTCACTCCCTCAAATTTCTGATTGATTAATTTCAACATACCATCAACAATCTCTGCTTTCGAGCCTTTGCAGAATCATCCCTAAATCGACCAGTGGCACATGACCATCAACCACATCCATCTCAGTTCTTCCATCCAAAGCTGCCTTCTTCTTTGGCATGTTTTGTTGAGGCAAGCTTTTTTGAGCTTTCTCTGCATATATATATCTTTAATAGTTCTGCTGGCTCTCCCCTTCAGGGCCTTTGGCTTCACTATACCAAACACTCCTGCATTTGAGGGTATCCCCATGCGCTAAATGACCAGGCTGAGTTGCTCCAGTGATTCACATCCATTCACATTACCACTGGAATAGTTATATTTTTAATTTGTTTGATTTTATTGACATTTTATTTATGAGTTTTCTTTTCACTTTCAATTTTTATTTTTAATCTATACACCTAGGCGTATGTTTACTAAAGGGTATTGAGGTAGCAGGCATTAACGGCAGCAATAAGGGGCTTTACATGCGAAAAGAATCTGGGCAAGTAGAAGGCATTCTTTCAGTAAGGGCACAATGGGCCATATAAAGTGTGTTAACAGGACATTGGGCATTAAGGTGTCAAGCGTGCACCTTAATGTCTGAAAATGGCTGTCACCTTAATGCTGGATAAGGGCGCACCAAGGAAAGTCAATGTAAAGGTGATGGATGGAGGACAGGTGGTGGCTGATGGACCTGCTAGATCTGTGGGCACCCTATGTGGCAGCCAGTAATTTGTATGAGCATGTGGGAGGCATCTCTACCAATACACTGGGGGTGCCAATGTAAAATGGCGCAATGTCAGTATGTGGCATAGGATGAGGAAGACATGTCCCACATTGGAGTCAGAAGTGGCAGGAGTGCAGTGAAAGGAAGACGGAGCAGGTGTGGTAATGTGCAGATCAGGTACAGGAGAGGTGTGCGTGCAAAGCCGAAATGTGGGAAAGAGTACCTGTGCAGGCCATGGTGTAGCAGTTTGCATGAGAAGACATGACTGCACACAGCCGACAAAGGTGAATGGATGGGTTGAAGGAAGGATGGAAGCAGAGGAGAGAGTGGTATGGGCTGGCAGCACCGATATGCCATAGGCGGCATCCTCAACATATTTGTACTGTTTGTGAAAATGTGTGTCAGTGCCTCGTGGAGGGCCTGATACCAGACATGTGGGTCTCACACCTGTCCCACACAATCACCATACAACACCCCAGACAAATGTGCAGATAACAACTGGACGGGTGTCAGCCAAACTGGGCAAATGGGGCACATACGGACATGACATGATACCTGCTGGTTGCTATTTATTTATTTGGAAACTTTTTTACTGCCCCTTCCAGAGATCAGGAGTGGTTTACATAGAACAAAGGAACCATTACATTGAACATTTTGTAACATTACAACTATTTACAATAAAACAGTTGAACATAGTAACTATTTACAGACTTGAATCATAACCTTGGGACTCAAGGTTTTATAGAGGTATTTACATTGGTATGAGGTAAAACAAAAAACTATATGTGAGTAAATGAGGTTAAGACTGAGTTTATGTAGGTAGGATGCTAGATAGGATGGTCTGCTTGTGCTTGAGGGGCTTGATCAGAGGAATCGTCTAGGTTATAAAGGCTATCCGAGGAGTAGGATGTGTCTTCATGTACACAGTCATGATGTCATTCAGGATTCATGTCTCACATGTAGATTACAGCAGTACACACTTAGCTGACTGTGAGTATACCACTGTATCAGTACAGTCACATCAGGGTGCATCTTACTGACAAATTGGTAATGTCTGATGATAAACAGGGATTGTACGGACCTACAGACAGCAGAGTCATTGGTGGGTTAATTGACCCGCTCAAAGTCACAAGGAGGTGTTGTCAGTCCATGAAGGAGTACTAGTGGACCTCAAATCCTGTCATCTTGGTCCACAAACCATTGCCATGACCATTATTCCATGCCTCCAAGCAGGTGCCTGATATCTGTAGGGTGAACATGTCTGATCCCCTGCAATGAGCTGCAGCAGAGCCAATAACCATGCTCTCAGAAAAGCATGAAGGGGAATAGCATGTTTGCTGACCCAAATTGTGGGCAGAAACCAGAACAAATTATAAGGACTATTACAGGTATGAAAATGAACTGAGTAGTGCACAGGCCCCAGAAAGAGCAAGCAGGAATCAAACCTTTGTCTTTCAACTATGGAGACATTGCAGTAATCAGTATGTTACACCCCAATACTGCTCTGACCAGTAATGTCTGGAATTAAGAAAACTGCTGGTCACCGACTAAAATGTTTGCTGTGTGTGCTGGTATAGGTTAGCCCCACTAGTACCCATGATTCACTGCACACACAGAACAGTATTCTGCAGCTGGTTCACAAACGGAGAATGCAGTGAACCAGCACATCAGCTCAGTAAAATGCACTGACAGTGTGTGGTATAAGCACATAACAGCTGCAAACCATGCTACTGAGCAGTTTCAGCAGTCACCTTGAGGGTGAGGATGGGCACCCAGCACCTGGTCCCTACAGCTTGCATTGCTAGGGATGGTCTCTGCTGGTTATGCTGTAGATCCATAATCACTGGCAGTGTGTTGTCTTAGCTGTCCTGTTTCTAGTGCAATTGCAGTGCATTGTAGTTACCTGTTGCTCAGGGATTGTTTAGAACATTTCATGTCAGTGCTGAGTTTTGCAGCAGCTGATTCTATGCAGTGGGGCTGTTGCTACAATCCTGCCATGACCAGCTGCTGTTCTAATCCTCTAGAGCTACCAAGCTGCCAAAGCAAGTACAGTCAAACTGCACCACAGGGTTGTCTCAGCCATGCACATACCAACTGTGCCAAGTCTGCTGGTCAGCACACACTGTATGTACAGAGTGACCATAGACATTGGGCTCCCAGGATTAAAAATGCACCCACATCACTAGAGACAGACACTACAAAGCACTATGTAGATACATAGCTGTGCCATGGTCACAGTGAAATTGCCCTCACAGCATGAACTGCTTTGGCCATCCAGGCCATGCACGTGGCAGACAGGTACCACAAAAACTCAGACATTGACCCTACCTCTGATGCAGACACATCCTGGGTAAACTACTCTGTTTCAGGCCATACCCCCATTCCTCTGCTCCTCATCATGAACATTTGCAGACTAACACTGGGAACATCCTAGGCAATGTGAGGCACAGTGTAGTGCAGAAGGCCACAGAACTCTGGACACATACACACAAACATTGCTGTGCTGTGCAAAAGTGGGGATGGTTGGCATTCCTGTCTGTCACTTTGGTCTCCATATCAGCTCAAGCTTTGTTAACGTGTGCTCATTGCACAGGTGCTAGCAGCGTGCTCTGACATTCACACCGGTTGTTAACACTCAGTGTGCTGGTGCTATCAGCCTGCCTTTCCATCTAGCTGTGGATAGTGGAGCCTGTCTGTGCAGCTGATGGGTCGATTCATTGGGGGGGTGTACATGCTGGTGCCATATCTGCACTGTAGAATAAAGTTTGCCCACAGGAACAAGCATTACATGAGCTACAGCCAGGTCTTGGACCTATGACCCTCTGCCCATACACACAGTGGCATTGTGAATTGCACCACAGAGCTGCCATATGAATGCCGTACTCCCTCAGTGGAGCTGTGGTCATTGAGAGGGTGAATGTAGGCATGAGTAGGGATCTTCCAATGTCTGCTGTGATCTTTGCATGCCCTATGCCATACCTGTCTGACAAGGTGTGTTTGGTGGGTATTGGAGGGAGACATGTTGTCTAGTCTATATATCACAATGGCTTTGTATGCTGCAGGTGGCGGCTGCTGCACCCACCACCAACACACTCAAATTATGCTGACATGGCAGCATGCTGTCAGTAGTGGTGGGGTGCAGTCCCAACCCTTCCAGCATGTGGCTCTAGGGCACCAGTTTCAGATAGGGGTGAATAGGTGCACATGGGCAGCCATGCTGCCCCACCAAACAACTGCCACTGGTGTAACCCTATCCCTGCCAGCCACAGATAAGTCTAAGGGGGAGGCAGACAGCTGCAGCAGTGGTATTTCCCTGGGTGGCTGCTTTTTGCAGCCCCCTGTAGAGTTACAGCTGCTTGTGCTACCAGCCTTTTCCTCCAGAGCTGGCAGCAATGGAAGCAGGGGGGCAATCAGGGTCTCTGCCTAAGGTGCCAGGGACCCTTAGACTGTCCCATATTGTGCGTCACCTTTTCAAAGTAGCAGCATGTATGTGTGCCACAACTGTCACTGTGGGATCATGGTGGACATCAAAGATGTGCAACTCGGGCAGCTTCATGATCTGTCTTCTGCACCAGCAACCCCTACTACATGACCTTCGTACCACCACCTTTGCCACATTTGTACCATAAACATAGTGCCCTTTCATACTTGGGCACTATGCTGTTGCTGCTAATGGAGCACTACCATAATAATCTTGGGCTCCCTTGTCTTTGATCATATTGCAGATGTTTAAATAGGCTCTCTCCTCTAAAAATACCCCTTTCTGTGAGGTTTTACTTGGCATTAGGGTTCCCAGTATAAGGGCGCTAACGCAACAGGCGTTAAGGATACACCTGCTGTCAATGTCCAATCTCTGCCCCGTTAACACCCACTATCCACCTACTGTTCCCTTAACACTGCAGGGGCCTTTAATGCTCATTAATGCAGCTTTTTTGAAGCATTAAGGGTGCAAGGGTGCCTATAACAGGCGTTAATGGCACACTTGCTCCCTTAATGCCCTTTAGTAAACATATCCCTTAATTTTCAATTCTTTAATATATTCATGTTTTATATTTAATTTTTTTCTATATTTCATATGTCACCTTTTTATTATTTCCACTTTTAGTGGTATACTTACTAAAGTGTACTAAGCAATTAGGGTGGGAATTAGTGCATGCTGACTGCTAGTGCATGTCTGTCTAACAGCTACTGCATGCTAAAAACAACCAGAATAGTAAAAATCTTGCTTGAACTGCTTAGCACATTGTGGAGCGGGAAGTGGGTGGGTAATGGGTAGACAATGGGCTTATACCACATATATGGTTAACTTAAAGTACTTTACCATGTGCTTTTGAGGCCACCGATAGTGCTGGTACATGTAGCACCTCCTCAAGTGGAGGCATTAAGGGGTATGTTTACTAAACTGCGGTAACGTTACAGACCGCGCATTAGGTAACGTTACCGCATGGTAGGTAATGTTACCGCGCGGTGTGTAATGTTCACGCATGGTAACGTAATGTTACCGCGCAGTGACGTTACAACCCGCGTGGAAGCATTCCGCGGCGTGGTACACACTGCAGAGGGAAGAGAGAGGGCGGAGAGCAGGGGTCAATGGGCGGGGAGAGGCTCCCTGCACACTAACGTGCTGAACTGAAGGGCTGAATCCTACCACGAATGAAAACCTGCCGTTAGATGCACATTTGCAGGAGAGAGAAACAATTTCAGTGTCAGCAATGTACAGCCTAGGCATGGAGCCCGAGAAAGGTGATAATTGTGCTCCATCTGCAGCAACAGTATAGTGGCCTATATGAAAGGTCACTATGCTGATGGTGCAAATGGGGCATAAGGGGACTGCAGGCGGGACATGCAGTGGGGGCAGTTGCGGCACAGGGTGAACTAGGCCATCGCCCAGGTGGCACCTAGGAACATAGAAACTGGAAATCAGCAGGACAGCAGCTGACCAGGGCCAAACATGCCCAGTAATCCGTGTTCCACAGTGTCCCATCCAGGGGACATTACCCAGCAAGTACCCTAAAGGTCACACAGGTACCACTATGCCTGTAATAGGGCAAGCAGTGCACATCTGGGGATCACACTAACAAGGGTCCATAGACCACACCCAGGATGGGTCCAAAACAGTTCGTAGACCCAGCTAACTGAACACACTTTACGGCAGCCCCTAGTAAGGCATTGCAGGGTGTGCCCATATGTTGTCGGAAACATATATACACCCAGTAGGCCAAACTGGGTACACCATACCTGAAGTGCATACCCTAGCCTGTTCACAGTCGGCAGTAACAACACACTCCACCTACATCTACCCGGTCCATCCTAGCCAATAGTTGCTAGAGCACCAGCCTGACATCCCACAGCCATCACTCCCCCATGTGGAAGGGACATAACATTGGTAGGCAGTGATGTGGGGGATGTGTGTATGTCCATGTATGCCTCACCACCACAGACCCCGCACCCTAGGCACCCACTTACCTGCACAGTGGATGGCCTGGGACCGTGCACGACCAGCACCGACAGCATATGGTCATGTCGGCATGGCGGGGGGGGGGGGTGTTTGTGCTGGAGGGAGCAGTGCCACCCACCTGCAGTGGACCTAGGCCATGCCCTGTACCAGTACATTGTGTGCAGTGCAACAGAAATGGTCTGCCTGAGGAAAGCAAGGGTAGCCCCAGGGACCACTACTCCTCTGTGGCAATAGTGTGGTGCAATACACACAGCCAATGTGTCCAGATGCAAAAGGACACATGTTCAAGTCCCAGCTGTGGATCCTACAGAGCATTTCTCCACATTTTACCCTACAATGCAGATACAACATCAACATGTGTAAACCCCAAAGCCGCGTCAAACAGGGGTCAAAACACCCACTCACACAGGCTCCACTATGCAAAGCTTCATGGAGAGTCAGGCTGTTGGCCCCAGCACGGAGATGCAGTTATCAGCAGAGCACTACTACTACCCCCTGCACAGTTTAGCAATATTGGCACTGTGATCAGGACTAGTGCGAGCAGGATTGCCAATCACCCCTATTATTGCACAATACTGCAAT
This sequence comes from Ichthyophis bannanicus, assembly GCA_033557465.1. Classification (NCBI taxonomy): domain Eukaryota; kingdom Metazoa; phylum Chordata; class Amphibia; order Gymnophiona; family Ichthyophiidae; genus Ichthyophis; species Ichthyophis bannanicus. The sequence continues at coordinate 1,239,786,367 of CM066031.1, read as the reverse complement.
AGGGGTGTGTATGTCTATCAGTTGTTTTGTGGCTGCCTACACTGCTCTGGGCCCACAATGTCCCACTGTTTCTGGCGTTAGCCTGCAAAAGTGCATAATGAGAGCAAGGTATTGTGGGTATGGCCCATACAGGGTGGGTTGGCAGGATTCATCTGCACAGGTTGTAGGTCAATGGCTGGGACACTGTAGTGCCAGACTACCACCTGCATGGATAGGGTGGCTACAGCATGGCATGCTGTGAGGTCACTCTCACCCTGACCGAGCAGTGACCATGGCATGTCTATGCTCCCACATAGTGCTCCACACTATTTGTCTTCAGTTCTACCTGTGTGTTCCCAGTTCTGGGGCTCATTCACTGAGATGCCTGCTTGGTGTCTGTGCTATACATCCCATCTCTGGATGCACAGGGTTCCCCTGTGAGCATGTGCTATGGATTAGCTAGTGGACTGTCTGCAGTTAGTCTGTGCATGGTTGGAACACCTTGTAGGATGCTGCAGCTGCAGTCTGACTGTGTTGTCTGCTGGTGAGTGGCAGACCGTGGTATGGGGCAGTTGAGGTTTCCCCAGCTTATCCCAAGCATTACTGCTGATCTGCCACTGCCACAGGTATGGCTCTGGCCCACCAGCCCTGGAAGGCTGTTCTCTGCCAGCAGGACTGTGGTTACTTGTCATACAGCCAGGGCTCAGGCACCTGTCCCTACAAAATGGTGATTGTGGGTCCTTTGGGGTATATAGTGTATACCACTTTGACCTATAGAGACAGTGCTACATCCACCTCATGTGAGTCTAGACACCCCTCTACCCTGATAACAGGTGCCCATGGCAACCAGACCCTAACAGTGGAAATGCACTGATCTGGGTGGTGTCTGGCCCCCACAGGGCCACATGTGACTGTGGGACACAGAAGCACTTTCAGTTGCACTGCTAGGCACACACTAGCAGTGCTAGGGATGTGCAGCAGGACTTATCTCTAGCACCACATGTACTGAGGACCTAGTGCTGGGTGCCCATCCTAACCCTCAGGGTGAACACAGAACCTGCACAATGGCATGGTCTGTAGCTACTCTGTGCCAGTATCATGCACTGTAAGTCCGTCTTACCACGCTGCAGTACCAGAGAGGTGCAGACCCCATCTGGTGATCAGCTGTAGACTGCTGTTCTGCATGTGCATTGCATTATGGGTGCTAGTGGGGTTACCCTATCCTGGCACACAGAGCAGACGGTTTGTGTGGTGACCTGCAGTCCTTCTGTACCCAGCCATTGCTGTACAACAAGCCATAGAAGTATAGCCTAATGGTTAGTACAATGACATTCTATACAGTGTTCATGGGTTTGATTCCGCTTTGTTCCCTCTTTTCATGCCTGGCCTACTCAGATATTTTGTATGCCTGTAACAGTCATATCTTTGCAAATCTGTGCTGCCAGCCCATATTACCCTCACCACTGTTGCCAACAATCCTTCGGTCCATCTTTCTGCATCTGTCAGCTGTGTAGCATCCTGTCTTCCTGTGCAGGCTGCCACCCCATGTCCTGCGCTGGTACCCTGTCCTGCATTGTGCCTCTTCATGCTTGCCTCACCTGTGCCTGATCTGCATGGCACCACCACTCCTCTGACCACCCATCATTGTAACTATCCTGCCACCTCCGCCTCCACTGGGGGACACGTATTCCCATCGTCTGCCACCAACTGTCTTTCCAGTACTTTATATTACCAACACCCTGTGCTGTGGTACAGTTGCCCCCACCATGTTTGTCAATAGTACTGGCAGACACATGGGATGCCCGCAGATATGGCAGGTCTAGCAGCTCCCAGCTCTCCCTCCTTCACTCACCTGTTCATTGCCTTTCCTCAGTGCTCTATCTAGTGTTAGGGCTACATCTGTCTCTGTGCCTCACAGGTCATGCATGTCATCCTGACGCACCTTGCAGCCCTTAGGGCACACTAACCTAGGGCACCGTAACCTTGTTAGGCCACCTTAACCTATGGTTCCATAGTCCAGGGTGCCTTCTACGGTGCCTTGTCCAGGGGTGCCTAATACGGCGCTTAGCCTAGGCAGCCCTATAGGGTGCTTTACAAGGCGCCATATGGGGCACCTTACAAGGCACCGTATAAGGCACCTAACAAGGCACCTTATAAGGCACCTTACTTATAAGGCACCTTACAAGGCACCTTACTTATAAGGCACCTTACAAGTCACCTAACAAGGCACCTTATAAGGCACCTTACTTATAAGGCGCCTTATAAGGCGCCTTACAAGCCGCCTTGTAATGTGCCTTGTAGGGTGCCTTATAAGGCGCCTTGTAACGCACGTTAGTCTAAGGTGCCTTGTAACGTGCGTTAGCTGATACGGCTTGCTGTAACGATGCACCGCCCACGCCTTTATATGGGCATCTGTACCTTTACCGCGGAACCTAACGCAGGTGACATTACCGCAGTTTAGTAAACATACCCCTAAGTGTATCTGCAATGACATGCACATACCACAGCCCCTCATTCCCCCCTCCCCAAATATACCCAATTCCTACTCACTCTCCTTCTCTAATCAACATTGTGACCCTTATGATCTGCCATCAGCATTTCTACCCTGATCCATCCCACCCCATCAGCATCTGTATATTCCCTCTGCATTCCCCCATCAGTATCTAGGTCCTGCCTTCGATCCTCCTTTAGCAACAAGACTCCCCACCCAAGATGCATCAGACCTTTTCACCACCCCCTGGGATTTACTAGTGATTGCCTTAGTTTATTTTGGAGGGGCAGGAGCAATCTCCTGATGCTCCTATCCCTGTTGCCGTTTGGGTTCAAAGTAGAGTGTCTAACTCCTAACAGTAGTCTCACGTTACTACCACTGGGAGTCAAACTGCTACATAAGGAGCTTTTGTTCTTATTTAGCAGCCTGACTCCAATTGGTAATACCCCAAGACTACCACTTGAATTCAGAGCTGCTATTTTGAATCTGGGTGGCAACAGGGCAGCAGCATTTGGAGATCACTCCTGTCCTTCTAATATACCCCTATGGAAAGTCCCTGAAAATGCTGGGATGGCCACAGATAGGAGAGGGTTGGGTTCCCCTTTGGAAGTGGTTGGGGGGGGGGGGGGTGCCTTGCTGCTAAAAGAGAGGGTTGGAGGAGGAATCTGTATACTGATGGGGGTGGAGATTGAACAGGGGACCTGGATACTGGTGGGGGTGATTAGAGGTGGTTCCTGGATACTGATGGAGGGCTATTAGAGGGGGGAACCTGGATCTGATGGGAGTAGGTTGGGGAGTAGAAAGTCTGATGGGAGATCAGAGGGGAAATAACTGATGATGGGGTGGCTATCGGAAAAGTTGGGATGTTGAGCGGAGGAATTAGGATGTTGTAACACATGGAGCTGCAATAAATACAGATGAATGTGCTGTGCAGTCTTTGTCCTGTATAGTAAATGCAGAGCAAATGCTGAGCATGCCTACAGCATTGATTTTACAGGTTTTGCACTTAACGCAGTTAATTTTTGCATTTAGGATGTTGAGTGCAAAAACATATTACACTTTGGTAAATGGACCCCTTAGTCTTTTATTGGATTATGTGAGACTAGGGAACCTTATATTCAACTGGACTGGCTAGCATAAAAAGCTAAGCACTGGCCCTGCCGTGTAATTTTATTCATATATTCAGTGATGCTGTTTGTTTAGTATGTCTCACCAGCAATTGTGCTAGTGACTATCCATTTAAATTAAGGGGTATGTTTACTAAAGGACGGTAAGAGAGCAAGTGCGCCATTAACATGCATTATTGGTGACCGTGAATGGTTAACACCACAGGATGTGCCGATAATGCTGTCTTAATGATCATTAGAGGGGCCTGCAGTGGTAAGGGGAAAGGAGGTGGAGAGTGGGTGTTAATGGGGCAGAGAATGGGCGGGGACAGCGTGTGCTCCCATACTGCTATTTTGCGCATTTGCTCATTAGAGGCCTCAGTGCTGGGAACCCTAATGCCATCTAAAACCTCATGGAAAGGTCTATTTCTGAGGGGACAGAGCTTATTTAAATGTCTGCAATGTGGTCCATACACAGGGGATCCCAAGAAAGTGATAGTAGTGCTCCATTAGCAGCAATAGCATAGTGCACTATGTTGCATTTTATTTATTTATTTATTTATTTACATTCTCTTATATACCGCACTATTCGGCATCAGCGCGGTTCACATAGAACAAAAAGTCTCAGTACAATAACATGCATGAGTTTACAGATAACAAGGGAAGGAACTTGGATAACAGGGGAAACTATTTACAGTCTATTTACAGATATAATACTACAGCATGGCTACAAGTTATTAGGAACAGGTGCTAATAATATGTTCAATAAACAAAGCGATTCGTCCTATTTCTGTTATTGAGATACCATGGAACTGAATAGCTGGGAGGAATCACTGAAGTCAATGGGTGTAAATGGCTCAATAAGATGTTTGTTAAAGAGGTGGAATTTGAGGGCTTTCCTGAATTGTGTTAAGCTGTCAATGGCCCGTATGCCAGGAGGTAGTGTATTCCAGCACCTAGGGGCACAGAGGGTAAAGGCTCTATTGGCTGTGGAAGAAGAGCAGCTTGTAAGGGCCTTTGGGAGTTTTAAGGAGTTGATGGCTGATGATCTTCTTGCTCTGTTTGGTGAAGTGGTATGGATAAGGTCAGATAAGGAAGGAGCAGAGAGCTTATTGAGGGCTTTGAACATGAGAAGTAGAGTTTTGAAGATAATTCTGGCCTGAACGGGTAGCCAATGTAATTGAATCAGCAAAGGAGTAACATGGTCAGTCCTGGCAGCCCCCTGGAGTATCCTTGCTGCGGCATTCATAGCCAGCTGTAATGGGTTTAAAGTGGATTGAGGAAGACCTTGGAGAATGACATTGGCGTAATCGAAGTGTGGTATTATCAGTGCCTGGTATATAGTCCTGAAATCTTTTGGTTCTAGCATGGAGCGTAGGTGTCTCAGGGAACGGATCTTGTAATATATTGTTCTGACTGTGTTTCCTATGTGGGACTTCATATCCAGGCGTTGATCCAGAGTGACACCTAGGTAGCGTATTGAGGGTTTGGATTGCAGTTCCGCTTCCTTAGTTCTGATAGATTGTGGTGGGGTGAAGTTGGGGTTCCTTGTGATAAAGAGAACTTCAGTTTTCTTATGTTGAATACGAAGGTTTTGAGAGAGCAACCACTCAGAAACTGCGTTGAAGCAGTTTATTAGGGGGGAGAGATCCAAGCGATCAGTGGAGATGGGAGTGTAAAGTAGAACATCATCGGCATACAGCATACAGTCGACATTAAATGACCGTATGATCTTACAGATTGGTTGCATGTAGACGTTAAATAGAGGGGCAGAGAGTGAAGAACCTTGAGGGACTCCCTGATCTAGGCGGAAGGGTTCTGAGGTTCTGCCTCCTGAGCGGACATGCTGCCATCTTCCGGATAAGTAGGACCTGCACCATTCAAGCGCTGTTCCAGTGATGCCCTTCTCAGTTAGCCTCATTAAGAGGAGATCATGATTCACTGAATCAAACGCTGCTGCGATGTCCAGAAAGATGAGGGCAAATCCTTGGCGGATGTTGTCTATGCCAGTGATTATCTTGCTGAGGAGTATGGTGAGGAGAGTTTCGACTCCGTGATATTCCCTGAAGCCATGTTGGCAGGGGTCAAGCGGAGCAGTGGTGTCAATATGGTCCTGTAACTGTCGTTGGACCTCCTTTTCGATGATCTTAGCAAGTAGAGGTATGCTAGAGATAGGCCTATAGGACTCAACCTTTAGGGGGTCGAGTTTGCAGTTTTTCAACAGGGGTCTAATTGAAGTGTGTTTAAGGGCTGAAGGGAAAGATCCTGTTGAAAAGGAGAGGTTCATTATGGAGGCAATAACTGGGCTGAAGTGGCTGCGGAGCTCCTTGATCCAGAAGGCAGGGCATGGATCAGACTGAGATGTGGTGATGTTGAGTGCAGTAATAGTGTCTTCGATTCCTTTCTTAGAAGGAATAGAGAATGTAGAAAGAGCTCCAGGGGTGACCCGCCCAAGGGTGGTAGTTGTTGTAGTGGTTCTGTTAATAAGGCACATCTTAGATTGTAAGTGTGCTGCAAAATCTTGAGGGTGTATTTCAACTTGCGGCCCGGAGGATGGTTCCTTAGATAGGGACTTAACTAGGTCAAAAAGGTCGTGTGGCTTATTGAGTGATCTCATCAAGGTGTCCGAGTGGTGTCGTTTCATTGCCTCAGAAATTGCCTTACGGTGAGCAGCTAGGTGGTTATTGAATGCTGTCAGGTCCACCATAGCATGGGAGCGGCGCCAGCGTTTTTCAAGTTGGGTGATGGGTGATGTATTGGGGGTGGCTGGTCTGCAAGGGTAAGCAAGCTGCTGCCTAGGGTGCACATCAGTGATGTCTGTCATGACTCCACAGTGACAGTGGCAGCACACAGACATGCTGCTGCTGCTGTCAAAGAGAAGACGCATGGTGTGAGGGTGGTGGTGGCAGTTGCAGCGTCTGTGGCCTGATGCAGACAAAAGTATTGTCCCTGCCCTATGTGTCCGGTGCAATGCTGCATTTGCCACTGTCAATGGGATGGTGAGCATGTCAGTGGAAGGGACAGCAGAGCACATGGAGATTCCTCCCCACCAAGCTCTAACATAGCAGCACACGTGCCTACATCCCCTGGTGGAGGGGGTCAGGAACAGCAAGGTATGCAGAGCTGCATGTGTGCATCATCAAGGAGGCCATCTGCAGCACTGAAGTGGTGGGCTTGCCACGAGGGCAGGGAGGGAGGGATCAGCCGGCATGCTGTCCACCATGAGCATTGGACCATGGCACCTGGTTAGTTAACTGAGTGGATGGGATGGGCCTGGGATTAGAATGCTCCCCATCCGCACATATTGAGTGGATATGTGCATGTGAGGGGAGGGGGGGGGGAGAATGCCACTGAGGCAGGAATTCTACGCAATAGAACAACAGGCCAGGTCAGAGGAAAAATGTTGACCCAGCCCCTTCACCTACCAGATAAAGGCCATAAGCTGTTTTAACTGCTGACCCATTCATAAGTAAGGACACAGTCAGTAACATGGGAATCCACATCTACTCTGTTGGTCTGTTAAATAAAAGGTTATGCCAGGACTGCCCAACAAGCACATATCAAGTATTGAGGACCTTGGCCATTCTGCTAATACCCCCAAGGTATGCAATGTGTGTGGTCCTGCATCATGGGCTTCCCCTTTGAATATTTCATGAAAGTAGAAAACAGCTCCACACATTAACCAAAATGTAGCACTAGGAACTTTTCCACTAAAAAAGCCTGCAGTATTGTGGCAACGGGGAGTACAGACCTCAGAACCAACCTCAGATCTCCATTGAATACTTAAAGCCACAAAAATGGAATCAGCTATCCAAATCGAGGTAAATTACATCAATGGTCTGTAAACAACCCCTCCGTCCGCCAACAATACCAGAAAACATTTGAAAACACGTTAACATAGTGCCCTTTCTTATTTGAGCACTATGCTATTGCTGCCACCTTGGGCCGGAAGGACTGGGGTTTCTAGTCCCACAGGTGCTCCTTGTGGTCTTGGGCAAGCCACTTAACCCTCCATAGCCCATGTTCCCTGTAAAATAGTTATCTCCAAGTTATAATGCCCTGTTCAATGTAATTTCAATGTATAATGCCCTGTTCAATGTAATTTCAGTTTGTTCAATGCAGAATAGCGCGATATATAAGAGAATGTAAATAAATAAATAAATAAACTGATAAGGGTCCCAAACTACAACTGCTATAACAAATATTAATCAGCACTTAACAATTAAACTAATATAGTCACTAAACATATCAAAATATCAAACATTAGTGCAAAGATCAATACACAATATAAACAATGAAAGTTTAACAAAACAGCAGTCAATAAGGCATAAACCCTCAAACAAATAGCAGGACCAACAGGAGCCCCTGCACAAAAAAGGAACCCATCAGCATAAAGTTGCGATCTTCAACCAGATTTCCAAGATGATCACTGTGGTATCAACCCCATAAAAACAAAAATAGTGCTATTATAACCCGCTACAAATACAAACACACTCCTATAACTGAGCAGACAAAGCCTAATCAACTTACCCAACTGGCGTCCTCAACACCATCACGCCATTCAAACCAGAAAAATGCTCAGATCTTTAAACAACCCACTTCCAATTTATAACAGACCCAGCATCTGACGTCAAACCCACATCCCCAGTGGGAAACACCCTACTGAGTCTAAACCCCAAACTGCCAATCAAATACAAGCCTTCCAATCAATGTTAAAATTCAGCCCGCCCGGAGCCACTGTTCGAAGCATAAAGATCCAGCGCTGCTCCCGATATACCAAAAATTCCTCACGAGACAGATCTTTAAAACATTTTACCACCTGCTCAATACCAAAACATGTAAGACCTGCTAATGAGGACGTACATGTTAATTTCATCTCTAGAGGGTATGTTTACTAAACTGCGGTAAACGTGAATAACGCGTGTTGTACAATGTTAACGATCGTTAGCGCGCTATAGCGTGCTCTGTAGCACATTAATGATCGTAAACACGCTATAGTGCGCATTATCACGTGCTAATGCGTGTGATGCTCCACGGCGCGGTAAAACAACGCAGAAGGCGGAGAGAGGGCGGAGAGAAGAAGGTCAATGGGTGGAGAGTGGGCGGGGAGAGGCTCCCATTACACTAATGCGCTGAATTTCAGAGCTGAATTCCAACGCGAATGAAAACCTGCCGTTAAAGGCATATTAAAGGGGAGAGAAACCATTTCAATGTCAGCAATGTACAGCCTAGGCAGGGAAACCAACATAAGGTGATAAGTGTGATACATGTGCACAAAACAAAAGGGCACAGAAACACTGAAAATGACCCCAACAAACTGGAAAAAAACAGCAACCAAGCTGGCCAATAGTGGTATCAATGAGAAACATCAACCCCCCCTCCTCCCGAGTAAGCTCCATTGAACAGATATTTATGTATTTCGTTATGTTAGTTATGTATTTATAAACCGCGGAAGGGTCCATACCCCGTCCCCATACAAGGTGCACGGGCCCACAGTAAAATAGCACTGTTCAGGGACTTCCCCACCATCAGACAGGGTTCCTATGGCATGCACATGTTCTGCAACATCAGGGCGGGCATGAAGGAATGGGCAACCGGTCAGATGCTGGAGAAGGGGATACAGAAGGCTGCAGGCGGCACATGCTGTGGAGCAGCTGGGCCACAGTGGGGACTAGGGTGATGCCTAGCTGGCCCATAGGAATGCTGAAACAGTAGAGCAGCCAGACAGCAACTGCTGAGGGCCCAACATGGGCAAGAGTGTGCTTCCCACAGTGTCACAGGGAACAGTACCCAGCAGGTACCCCCAATGGCATGGAACATTGGCAGGCGGTGCTGGGGGAAAGCATGGGCAGCTATGCGGGCACCCCCACCCCAGAACACGCACCATAGGCAGCCGCCTACCTGCACACTGGATGGCTTGAGACCGCACACCACCAGCACCACCAGCAGAAGGGCATGTCAGCATGGTGGCTGAGGGATACTGGTGGTGGAGGGGGCAGTGGCAGCTGCCCAGAGCAGACCGTGGCCTAGCCCCCTTCACGTGGGTGCAGTGCACTCCAACAGACAGGCCCTGTCTGACCAACAGTCTTGTTATCAGCAGGGAACGCACCATCTCTGTGAGAACATGGTGGTGCAGTGCACAGAACCAGTGTATTCAGAAGCAGAGGGTCACAGGTTCAGGTCCCAGCTGTGGTTTCCGCCAACCCAGTCCTCATATTTTACCCACTACTAGAATGGGCTAATACAGACAGAACCGGTCTTGCAGATGACGTAAACATGCCCAAAACACCCACATTTTACCCTACAGAGCACAGACACCATAAACATGCACATTACCTAGAGCAGAGCCTCCCAAATGCAGTCCTGGAGGGCCAAACACCATCCCGGTTCCATGCTGCCTCTGATAAAGATGCCTGTGCTGCATTTCTATGCGCCACCCCCATGGTATGCAGATGTATCTCATGCATATTCATGAGGAACAGCATGAAAACCCGAACAGTGTTTGGCACCAAAGGACTGGAGTTGGGAACCTCTGCCGTAAAGCAGCAGCCAACAGGGGCAGACACACCCGCACCCACAGGCCCCATTATCCAAAGCCTTCTGGAGAGGCAGGACTTTGGGCTCTGTGTGCATCTCCCAATACTAGCACATGCATACCATATTAATGCCACCCTAAACCTGGGAATATGTTACACAGCTATCAGAAGGTTGCTATGAGCACTGGCAGATAGCAATTCCTAAGTTAAGTACAATTTCCTGAGTGAGCTGCATCATAGCAACCTTTCTGATGTCTGTGGAGTGTGCTACAGGTCCTGTGTCTAACAGTGTTTACCAACCTGGGGAGTGACTCCGACAATATTGCGTACCATAGCCATGCCTGCACTGTGCCCAATACTGGTGTGGTGGCCTGGGCTGCCCAACACCTCTAGTGTTGCACAGTGCTTGCATAGATGTGGGGAGTGCTTGTCTGTCTATCCAGTGTGTGGTGGCTTCCAACACCCTCCACAGCCCACACTGCTAGCACTGTTGCCAGTATTGGCCTGCCAATGTGCATAATGAGGAGCAAGGTACCGTGGGAATAGCCTGGATAGGGTGGCCTGGCCTGTCCGCATCTGCACAGGGCATAGGGCAATGGCCGGACATTGTAGTGCCCGGTACCACCTGCACGGACAGGGTGGCCATAGCATGTCCTGCTGGGAGGTCACTCTCACCCTGACTGAACAGTGACCATGGCATGGCTAGGTTCCACCATAGTGCTTATATAGCATTTTTCTTATGTGATATATATGGGGTTTTTTTGGGGGACCAATCATGGACTTCTCTGCTTGGTGTGTATGCTGATATCCCCGTTCTGGGTACATGCATCTCCTCCAGGACCATGCACTATGGACTAGCTGGCGGACTGTCTGCAGCTAGTATGTGTCTTGCTGGAACACCGTGCAGTGGCTGGAGGCTTGCTGCTGGGGAATGTCAGATAATGGTGGGGGGCAGCTGAGCATTTCCAGACCTGCCGTCTGTCTGCTCTTGCTGAATGGGTGTGTACTGCTCTGCATTGCCTGCCCTGTAGGGTGTTTGATCCTGATTGGGACTGGGGTGATGGTCCCCTCTACTGCCACCATTGCAGAGGGTTGGAAGTGGATCTGTGGGTGGGAGATCCTGTGCCCTAGAGGGTGTGTTGGGTGGTGGTATGTAATCTCCCTGGTAACCACAGCAGCATGTGGGTGTGGTGTCGTGCAGTCCTCCTGTAGCCAGCCATGTGTTTATTAGCAGCTCTAGCCCATGGAGCCATGTGTTTATTAGCAGCTCTAGCCCATGAAGCCAGTGGTCATAGGTTCGCAACCCACAGTGGGGTTCATTGATAGGGCTGTCTTAGGCATTGTCTATTTTTACTGTATATTAGTGCTGCCAGCAGAACCACCCTCAGGGTACTGTCACCTTAGGGTAGCTCAATAGGCGCCCTATAGGGCGCGCCTTACGCGGCACCCTATAGGGCGCGATTTACGCGCTGCCCTATAGGGCGCACATTATGCGGCGCTTTATAGAGCGCACATTACGCGGCGCCCTATAGGGCGCACATTACACTTCGCCCTATATTTTATGTATTATATGCCATTTGAAAGGAATATTTAGGCGCTCCCTATAGGGCGCGCCTTACACTTTGCCTTATAGGGAGCGCCTAAATATTCCTATCAACTGGTATATAATACATGACCATGTCAGAGAGAACGTCACTATTGGAACATATTTCATAGGAAGGGTACCCTTTTCCTGACATATGCAAACTGTAACCCGCCTGCAGACTAAAATATTATAGTCGGCTTTCACAGGATGCCTCAGCCAGCCTTGCTCATTGGGCACACTGGGGAATCGAACCCATGATTCTTGTGTCATCAGTCTGTGTAGTAACCATTGTGCTACAGCTCTGTTTCTGTCTTTGGGTGTCTGCGCGCTGTCTTAAGCGTGCGCGCAGTAGCGCGCTGTGACGATCGTTGCTGCGTGGCGCGCAATAACGCGTGTAACTGCGCGTTATTGGTTATGATGTCCCGTCCATGTCCTTTTTTGGCTTTCCTTTCACTAACGCGGCTGCTAACGCGAATTGCACTAAAGCAGTTTAGTAAACATACCCCTAGGTATTCTCCTTTTAGTATGCGTATCCAGCAGATTTTGCGTCGGCACAGTAATGTGTTGCGGACTCTTCCTGGTCTTGCGGATAAGAGTTTTAGGTGTGTTTGGCAACGGGACCGGAATCTTAAGGAGATTTTAAGTCCTTCCCGGTTAAGGTGCGAGGTGCGATCTGAGCGACGAGGTGGGCATTTTTGCTGTGGAGGATGCATTTTTGCTGTGGAGGATGCACTTGTTGTGCTGTTTGTTGGGAAACTGATCGGTTTTCTTATAATTGTAAGGAATTTCTATTGCGATCTTGCACTTCCTGCAAATCTGATTATGTTGTTTATGGCATTTTTTACCCTTGTCGTCTACTCTATGTTGGAAAGACGGTCCGCCCTTTGTATATACGTCTGGAGGAACATCGGAGTAGGTTGCGGTGTAAGCGACGGGAGGCTCCGCTTGTTAGCCATTGTTTGGAGTTGGGACATGTGTTTACTGATCTGCAGTGTTTTGGTATTGAGCAGGTGGTAAAAGGTTTTAAAGATCTGTCTCGTGAGGAATTTTTGGTATATCGGGAGCAGCATGCTTCGAACGGTGGCTCCGGGCGGGCTGAATTTTAACAATGATTGGAAGGCTTGTATTTGATTGGTAGTTTGGGGTTTAGACTCAGTAGGGTGGTTCCCGCTGGGGATGTGGGTTTGACGTCAGACGCTGGGTCTTTTATAAATCGGAAGTGGGTTGTTTAAAGATCTGAGCGTTTTTCTGGTTTCAATGGCGTGATGGTGTTGAGGACTTCGTTTGGGTAAGTTGATTAGGCTTTGTCTGCTCAGTTATAGGAGTGTGTTTGTATCTGTAGCGGGTTATAATAGCACTATTTTTGTTTTTATGGGGTTGATACCACATTGATCATCTTGGAAATCTGGTTGAAGATCGCGACTTTATGCTGATGGATTCCTTTTTTGTGCAGGGGCTCCTGTTGGTCCTGCTATTTGTTTGAGGGTTTATGCCTTATTGACTGCTGTTTTGTTAAACTTTCATTGTTTATATTGTGTATTGATCTTTGCACTAATGTTTGATATTTTGATATGTTTAGTGACTATATTAGTTTAATTGTTAAGTGCTGATTAATATTTGTTATAGCAGTTGTAGTTTGGGACCCTTATGAATTAACGTGTTTTCAAATGTTTTCTGGTATTGTTGGAGGACGGAGGGGTTGTTTACAGACCATTGATGTAATTTACCTCGATTTGGATAGCTGATGCCATTTTTGTGGCTTTAAGTATTCAATGGAGATCTGAGGTTGGTTCTGAGGTCTGTACTCCCTGTTGCCACGATACTGGAGGCTTTTTTAGTGCAAAAGTTCCTAGTGCAACATTTTGGTTAAGGTGTGGAGCTGTTTTCTACTTTCATGAAATATCATTATTAAGCTCTGATTTGGGCTTTTTGTTATTTGTGTGTTCCCCTTTGAATAGACAGATCCCAAATGTAAGGCATAAATGTCAGTTGTACCAGCAGCATAGCAAGGCAGTGCAACATACAGACCCAACACAATGTCCCTCTCCCACACCCGTCAAATACACCTTTTCAGACATGTATGGCACTGTGCATGCTGACATCTACTGTGATGGTGAAAGCATAGTAGAAAGCATGGATATGGATGAAAATCCTGAAAGCCCCATTGAAGTCAATGACCGTGCACATGTGCAAGGGGATTACAGCCTACGTCAGAGGAAAGCTCAGCTCCCTGCAAGGGGTGGAACACGCCCTAGCTCAGGGGTGGAGACAAGCCAGCCTCCTGATTGGTCAGAGGAGGGCGGAGCACAGGGAAGGCCCAGCAGGAAGCAGTGGTTAAAAACCATGTGTAGCAGACAAGGAGGAGAACAAGGAAGGAGCCAAGGAGAGAGCCAAGGAAAGAGACAAGCACAGAGACGGAGAGACGAAGGGAGACTCCAGGGAGTGATAGTCAGCGAGAGACCTGCTGGAGTGAATGCCAGAGGAGAGTGGCTGAAGCCAGACAGAGAGAGAGAAGTCTGGGTGAGAGAAGGAGCCAGAGAGAAGGCTCAAACTCAGGCAGCAGCAGCTCACCGAGAGGCAGTGGCAGTCTCAGGCCAAAGCCCGTCTACTGTTTCAGACCAGGAAGAAAGAGATATTGTGCCAGCATTTAAAAGCAGAAGTACAAGTAACTGGAGGAGAAGTGCACGTCAGGCCAGCAACCGGGACAACGGTGATAGCTGGAGAGGTGGAAAAGGTATCAGTGCTGACATACAGAAACAGCCTCAAGGTAAAGCCGATAATTTCTTTCCTGGCAATGTGGCAAGAGGGCTAAGGGCTGGTTTAAAAGGGCAGGAACTGAAACCTTCACCTTCCACCGTGGATCAGTGGATTGAAAGCTTAGCCAGTGTTGGAATCCCCAGTGCAGATAACAGAGAAGTTTTGAATCCTCTAAATTAGGGGTTTTGCAAGGGATACACTCTAATGAGAGGAATTCTATCTCCAATGCAAAAATACCTACGAGGGCTGACTTGCTGTGGGACCAGTTTCAGCAGTTTCTAAGAGAGGGGAAACTTAAAGAAACTCCACAATATGAGAGAGACTCTGTTGGTATAAATGATTTTGAAGAAATGCAAATAGAGACATGTGTGCCTAATGAGGCCTGCTGCCCAGTTCCTATGGATTGTTCTCTGGCTCAAAGGAAAGCTACAGTTGTGAGATAAGAAAGGAAGAAATGTAAAAACCCTATAGTAAGGATAGTGCTTACCACGAGAGTTGTAAGAAGCATTCAATGTTTGTTTGTTCACTGACTGAGAGCAACAGAGCTGTGAGGGAACGTTGCATTACAAAGTGAGAACAGCTGTGATAGGGTTCTGCTGCAGTTCATTGTGTGACCACATGGAGCAGTGCAGAGTGTGAGGACACAGAGCAGCAGTAAGGCTGAGAAAAGAAAAAGTTTATTTGATTTGTTTCTCCTGGTTTTCCTGAGTTCATCTTTTCTGTTTGGAGATGTTATCCTTCTGCCTTGGCTGTAATTGAACCCCAGCGTGCTTTTGGAAATCCCCATAAAAGAAAATAAAAATCTTGCAAAGCCTTACCACTGACTCAACTACAAATTTGTTGCCTGAGGAGTAAAAGAACTTTATTCTAAAGGACATCAAGGCCGCCTACCAGCTGTCAGCCTCTTGGCCCAGCCGGTGGGTGTCGCACTACGCAGATATAGACATACTCCTATTCATGCCCACATGCATCCTGACAATGACCAAATCTAAACCCATGATTGCAAAACCCAAACGGCTTCTCTGTTGCTCCACATGATTGACCAGTATGTATTTGAGAGGTGGGTCAGAGGTTCAAGACCCAGCTCTAGATCAAGAATTGTATTTCCTGGTGTGTTAACTTTATGCTATGTTGCAGGGACTGCATCAGCATATGCAACCTATGACAAATCGTCCAGCAAGAGTACACACACTCGTCAACCATACTGACAAGCTGCACCAGTCACAGCTGGATGGCAAGCCAGACTGAAAGTACCAGCACATTGAGCCCACATTGACAGCACCCGAGCATTGTGGAGTCCGCTAATAGCACATGCACACTGAGCAGACATTGACAATGCTTGAGCAGCTAAGGAGGCCTAAGGGGCAGGCAGGAATGTCAACCAGCACTTTTGCTAGGCAGAATCATTAGTGTATGTGTATGTGTGTGTCTCCAGTGTATTGTGAACTTCAGCAATGCACTGTGCCTGCATGTGGTGGCCAGGCTGTATGGCTGTGCATACATCAAGTCCACATACTGTGCGAGACACCACTTACAAGAAGAAGATTATTTAGCTGTAAGCAGTTGCAACCTGTGGCTGTGATGCATTTCCAGTTATACCATCGAGAAGGCCCTTCATCACAGCATTCCCCTACACTTACTTTCCAACATGGCACTGTTGTGCAGCTGAAAAATCATCTGCTGGTTCGACTGGAGCAAGCAGGGGGACACGTGTGAATGTTGCAACCCTTGCCTCTGACAACGCCTCCAGGCCTCAGGACATGGCCAGATGACTTCAAACTGCCATAATAGCTGTATCCATGGCAACAACGTCTGCCAAAATGGCGCAGCTGCAGCCTATTGGGAATTAGGCTTAGGGGGAGGACTGCCTTCTGGGAATGTCCAATCCATTCACTCAGTTGGTGACACTTGCAGGAATCTGCGATTTACCTGCATGCGTGTTGCTGCTTTCCCACACTGCATTGCCATGGTGCAAGCGAGGGATCTCTTTCACATAGAGGGAGATACGTAGCAGGCAAAGTTGCACACAGGAACCAACACCTCAGCACTGTCGTATGATCATTGGCTACAGCATCCAGCAGTACATTACCTATTACTCCAAATTAGATTCCAAATACACTTGTGTACATTACTGGGACAGTGCGACAGAGACATCTGAATGGTGCGTGCACACATCCAATTGCCAAAATGTGGCACAGGATGTCATGTTGATCTCTGCATCGTCTGCCACTATATGGGAAGGCAGTGTATGGAGGTAAATATTGGGGTGGGGTGGAGTGAGGGGAACAGTACCATACATGTCTAGCATGTGCCCTTCGTAGGTGGCTTTGGTGGCCAAAGCCTCTATTCACTTGGTTAGAACCTATGATGGGGTCAGGGGACTGTCACTAACCCAAAAGTGTACTGAATGGGAAAAAACTCCAATTCTGCATGTTTAGTTTTGCAACCAGATGCTCCGTGTCCACCGAGACACTCCCAATAATAGATGCAGAGAAAAATTAGGATACTTCCACTATTAATCAACTCCAATAACCACTAAACCCAAAAACGAAGGCAACCTACCTGACTACTAAGGACTCTGACTGGTGCACTGGTCACCAAAGAAAAGGTAGAATCCACTATCTCATGCCTCAACACTGCCACCTCTCCATTAGATCCCTGCCCTGTGCACTGGATAAAGAAAACAAAAGAAGACATAAGCACAGCCCTAACCCACATAGTCAATGAATCTCTCAAACAAGGACACATGCCAGACATCCTCAAAACCTCCATCATCCGACCAACCCTTAAGAAACACAACCTGGACCTCCTTGACCCTGCCTCCTTCAGACCAATAGCAAGTCTCCCATTCACCGCCAAAATTATCGAGAAGATAATTCAACAACAGCTCCAAGACCACCTGGATACTAACAACATCCTGGACCAACAACAGCACGGATTCTGCCCATCGCAAGGAGTTGAGACCCTCATGATATCACTACTAAATACCCTACACAAAGGTACGCAGGCCAAACACTCTGGATATGCTATGGTCTTTCTAGACATATTGGCAGCATTCGATACCATCTCCCACCAAACCCTCCTACACAGACTACAGGAGATTGACATCAAGGACATTGTGCTACAATGGTTCCACTCCTACCTGACCAATAGACAGCAACTGATCCGTACAAGCACAGCAACCTCCCCCCCCCTTTCAACAACACCAAGGAGTACCCCAAGGCTCCACATTATCCGCCATGCTCTTCAATATCTACCTCCAGCCGCTCTGCTTGATAATACCCGCTCACAATATCTACTACCATATCTATGCAGATGACATAATGCTCTATGGACCAATCACAACCACCAACCCAACATACAGTCACCTATCAGACTGCTTCACTGATGTCTCTAGCTGGCTACAGGAAAACAACCTATCCATAAACATAAAAAAACAGAAGCCCTCATTGTGACTAAGGACCCAAACTTCACCTCTCTGACACACCTCAACTTAGGAACCACCCAAATATTAGTTCAACCCCCAATAAAATATTTGGAAATCATCATTGATCAAGCACTCACATTCAAACAACAGATTAAAAAGACTGCCAGAACAATATACCACAAAGCAAAGACAGTACAACGACTCAGACTCAGACTCATTGACCCACAAGACTTCAGAACTGTTATGCAGGCTATGACACTCCCCACCTGGACTACTGCAATGTAATCTATCATGGGCTACCTGCCACCCACACCAACCCCCTCTGAACTTCCTTAAACACCACCGCAAGGATCATCCAGAGGGCAAAAAAACATGATCACATCACTCCAATCCTCAGAGAACTTCACATCCTCCCTCTCGAAGCAAGGATCAAATACAAACCTCTCCTACTCATCGACAAAGCCCTCCACCAAATGCAGACCTACCAACTCCGGACGCTACTTCCTCAGCATACCCTCAACAGACCGACCAGACAGACCACCAGCAACACCCTCACTATCCCCCACGAACAAACTAAGTTCAACCAAAAACCTGTAACAGAGCATTCAAACTGTATGCACCCTCCCTCTGGAACTCCCTTCCACACCAGTTCCAAAACAACAGAGACCTCTCCACATTCCGGAAACAGCTAAAAACCATCCTGTTTCATGAATTTCTTGGATCCAAAACAGGCATCTCTCACTAACTGCCCAACCAGTTCCTCCTATTTAAACCCCTCTGCTCCCATCTAAGAGTTTTAAGTCAATTGTCTAGCACTGTTATTCCTTGTTCAGATCTCCACTGTTGGCCCCCTGGTGATGGCCCCCCAAAATTGATCTTTGCCCCCCCCTTTTTCTCTAAACCGCTTTGATCCGGAGAAAAGCGGGATATAAATGCAGCTAAATAAATAAATAAAATAATCACAACACAATAAAGAATATTCAAATGAAGCAACACAACATTTTAGAAAAATATGCACTATGCACTCAGCACATGCAACAAACTTACCCTACCAAACTAAATTGCCAATAAAAGTCGCATGCCCTGGTTAGATATGATAGGCAGCAAAGAAGTTATTTTGGGTTTCAATGATTTTAATGTCATTTTAAGTACGCTGGTAAATGCAATTATGAATGTTCTAATTGTAAACCTCACTGATACAGAGGTTTTTAACAAAGATAAGGGTTAACATCCGGAACCCAAACAGTTACCCTCTTATTGGGAGATTCAGTTTTGAAAACAGAACAAACTAGGCTGCTATATATCTCGACCCAGAAATTACATGCTAGTAGTGTACCTGACCTTAGCAACATGCAAAATGAAGACAGGCACTTAGAGGGAAATTCTATACTAGCCCTTCCACCCCTGTACGGCCGATCAGAATCTAGGCACCCGATTCTGATCCCATGGGGGCTAGATATGCCTGCGGGATCAGAATCGGGTCTACCACACAAGGTTTATCACACTGGTACTCCATCCTACCTGTCCGACCTTCTATCCTTCCATTCCCCTCGGTACACACCCCGTTCTTTTCACCTTAATCGTCTTGCTCTTCCCTCCCCCTCCCACGCCCACCTCCAATTCACACGCTCATCTGCATTCTACTTCGCTGGCCCCGCACACTGGAACTCCCTCCCTTCCTCCCTCCGTCTGGAACCACAATTCTCTATCTTTAAGCAAAATCTCAAAACCCATCTGTTCTCCATAGCCTTTAATGTTCCCTCCCCATTTGTGTGAGTCCTTTTCCACTGTATCTATCTGCCTTTTGTTTCCTGTCCTGTGCTCCCCTACTTTCACTCTTCTGTCCTTTATAAAATATGTACATTTCTTTTTTCTTTTCTGGCTTCGGCCATCGTTTTTATGTATTATGTATTGTTATATGTATTTTGTGATTTATACATTTTATGACCTTTTTATGTGTTTCACCATTGGTCACAGTTTTTATGTACTATGTATTGTCTATACGCATTTTGTGATTTATGTATTTTATGACTTTTTATGTATTTTATTATTGTACACCGCCTTGATTGTTTTGAAAGGCGGTTTTTATCAAATTATTAAACGTTAAACCTTAAACCTTACCAGCCTGAACGCGCAGGCTGTGTCCCGATTCTGATTGGCCACATGCTCAGGAGATCCCTGGCTACCTCAGTCAGGCTCCTGAATGGAGTCGTGATCCCCAGCCACCAAAGAAAAGGCTCAGTCAGGCCATTCATGAGCCGTGATCCCCAGCTACCAAAGAAAAACTCTTCCCCCACAACCCGACCCCCGATCTGGCCTCCCATGGTCAGGGTTGGGCTGCGGGGCTCCCCTTGCACTTCCTCACCTCTTTGAGGTCGCCAGGCTGCACAATCCTCCGATGTTCAGGGGGACTTATTCTACCTTCTGGGTGGAATAAGTCCCCCATCTACCTGCTGACTCTGGACGTACAGGGCTGACTTCAGAATTGGCCTTGTACATCAAGGGTCGCGTTCCGGCCACTGCTCGCCCTTGCTCCTCCCACAGCCCTTCTCTTCCCATCCCCGAAAAGAGCTCCCCCACAACTTGGCAATACGTGTGGGGAGCTCTTCTGCCACAGGCACGGTTCAGACTTTTAGCAGGTCTGGACGTCCAATCTGGATGTCCAGACCCGCTAAACACGGATTGGAATGACCCCCTTATTAAATACAGGCCACATATTAGAAGCAAGCATACAAAAACTGAGCTAGAAACTTCAAGAAGCAAAATTGTGCATGCAATGTAATGGAGAAATAGAAAAAGAAATGCATTTCCTCTTACACTGTACAGAATACAGAGGTATCAGAGATGCACATTTCCCAAAACAATCAAACTTCTCACAGAAGCTAAGCAGGAATATTTCTGTATATTTCTGAGAAAAAGAGGAGCAGTAGTAATGGTTGCAGTAAAATATGTTGTATACTACCACAAAGCAAGAACTGTAACCTGGTTTGACCTCAGTGGTTATGATAATGCCACCAAGAATAATGTAACTTGACCAAGGACAATACAAACCAGCACCAACATTTGAAAATTGTCTTGTTATTGTCCTTAAGCTAATATGCAACATTATTTCTCTGTTATTATAATTTTAGAAAATTATTCCTTTTTACTTTTACCTTTGCTATGGGGAGGGTAATATTATAATAGAGTGTCCAGGCTATGAAGACACATAGGCAGGGCTGACCCCAGAGTTGGTTCAAGCTATTGGCACATTCTGCAAACCTTAAGCTTTAGGCCTCCCCCTTCCCCCTCCCGGCTGTCAGAATTGATTGTTTAGCTTTGAATGTCCTGCTCTTTGGCACCTCCCAGAAGCTGATACCCTAGGCGACTGCCTGGTTTGCCTACATGCAGGTGGTTGGACCGGCCCTGCTCTTAGGTACATATGTGTGCACCTATGTGCCTTTATAAAATTGTCTTTCCAAATGGCAGAAGCAGAAGTAACTTTGTATATGTTTGTGTTGGCCACAATCAATGTTTCTGTATGTCAATGCTGGCCCCTCTCTGCGCATTCTCTGCCCCTGGGAGCACCCATGCACATATGACATCAAGGGAGGCACTATATTTACTTAATGCCTCCTTTTATGCATGCATACTTTGGGCCACTTTTATAGGTGCATATTAAAGTGTGTGAAAAATTGTTCTAAACACTCATCACTTATAAACTTATCTTCTTAGGGGGATGTTTACTAAACCGTCTTAATGCTACCGGCGCTAGTTGCAGCGTTAATGTGAAGAATGCCATATAAGGTAGTGGGCGTTCCGGAGGGAAGGTAGCAAGGAATCGTGCGATAGTGGGCACCGTGGCACGTCAACGCGCGTTAACCCTAAGTTCATGCCAGCGCAGTGTTAGGAGCTTTAAAGATGTAGCCCACTGGTTACTGCAATGACTGTGGAGACAGAGGTCATGAGTTTGATCCTGCAGTGGTGCTATTTAGGAAGGTTTTCTGAGGCAATTCCTTTTAATTTAAATCAGTGCTGCCAGCAAAAACACCCTCACAGTGCCGTAACCTAAGGTGCCTCAGAGGGCGCCTTTTAAGGCACTCTATAGGGCACATTATAAAGTGCCCTGTCTGCCAAAGCACCGTATAATGTGCCCTATAGGGCGCCATAGGGCGCCTTACGAGGCACCTTAGGTTACGGCACTGTGAGGGTGTTTTTGCTGGCAGCACTGATTTAAATTAAAAGGAAAAGCCTCAGACAACCCTATTAAATAACACCACTGTGGGATCAAACCCATGACTTCCTCCCCCACAGTCATTGAAGTAACCAGTGGGCTACATCTCTATAGCATCTAGCACACCGCTGGCTGGCTACAGAAAGACTGCAGGTCACCGCACAAACTGTCTGCTGTGGTTACCAGGATAGGGTAAACCCACCCATACCCATGTTGCACTGCACATGCAGATCAGCAGCCTACATCTGATCACAAGATGGGGTATGCGCCTCTACAGCACCCTGGCCTGGTAGGGGGAACTGACCGTGTGTGTTACTGGCACAGAATAGCTACAGACTGTGACATTGTGTGGTACCTGTGCTCACCCTGAGGGTGAGGTGGGGCGCTCAGCACCAGGTCCGCAGCACCTGTTTTGGCTGAGATAGGCTGTGCTGCAGATCCCCATTAGTGCCAGTGTGTTACAGGTAGTTCTTGTAGACCCACCTAGGAGATACACCTGTGTCTATCTGCATTTCCCAATCATGTCTAGCCCTTGTGGAATATGATGTACTCTGCATATCCTGTGTGGTTGCCATGATCACATGTTATAAGGCATTGATAAGGCAGGCAAAGGGAGAATTTGAGAAGAAGCTTGCTGCAGAAGCAAAAACGCGAAGTAAAGACCTTTTCAAGTACATTCATAACAATAAACCTGTGAGAGAGTCAGTTGGTCCATTAGATGATAAAGGGGTTAAAGGAGCACTAAGAGGCGACAAGGCGATAGCGGAGAGACTGAATGAATTCTTTGCTTCAGTCTTTACTGAGGAAGATGTAGGGATGTTACCCATGACTGAAGTTTTATTTAAAGGTGCGGAAGAATTGAAGGAAATATCGATACATCGGGAAGATGTATTACAACTATTAGATAAACTGAAGAGTAGCAAATCACCTGGGCCGGATGGTATACATCCAAGGGTGTTGAAAGAACTGAAATATGAGATTGCAGACCTGCTATTAGTAATCTGTGAACTATCATTAAAATCATCTCTAATACCTGAAGATTGGAGGATCGCCAATGTAACACCAATTTTTAAAAAGGGTTCCAGGGGTGATCCTGGAAACTACAGACCGGTGAGCCTGACGTCAGTACCGGGAAAAATGGTAGAAACCATCATAAAGAATAAAATTACTCAGCATGTAGATAGTCACGACCTAATGGGAGACAGCCAACATGGCTTTAAACAAGGAAGATCTTGTCTTACTAATCTGTTATGTTTTTTTGAAGGAGTGAATAATCAGGTGGACAAAGGTGAGTCGGTTGATATTGTGTATCTGGACTTTCAGAAAGCCTTTGACAAGGTCCCTCATCAGAGACTTTTGGCAAAACTAAAGAGTCATGGGATAGGAGGCAGTGTACTATTGTGGATCAGGAACTAGTTCAAAGATAGAAAGCAGAGGGTTGGGCTAAATGGCCAATTTTCCCAATGGAGAAAGGTGAATAGTGGTGTACCCCAGGGATCTGTGCTGTGTCCGCTGCTTTTTGACATATTCATAAATGACCTGGAAAGTGGAATAACGAGTGAGGTTATCAAATTTGCAGATGACACAAAACTATTTAAAGTTGTTAAAACCCAAGAGGATTGTGGAAAATTGCAAGAGGATCTTGATAAATTGGAAGACTGGGTATCAAAATGGCAGATGAAATTTAATGTGGACAAGTGCAAAGTTATGCACCTAGGGAAGAACAACCCAAACTATGGTTACACGATGCAAGGTTCCACATTAGGAACCACCACCCAGGAAAAAGATTTAGGCGTCATTGTGGATACCATGTTAAAACCCTCGGCCCAGTGTGCTGCAGCGACCAAGAGAGCAAATAGAATGCTAGGTATGATAAGGAAAGGAATGGAAAATAAAACAAAAAATATTATAATGTCTCTATATCGTTCCATGGTGAGACCGCACCTTGAATATTGTGTGCAATTCTGGTTGCTGTATCTTAAAAAGGATATAGCGATTTTAGAAAAGGTTCAGAGAAGAGCCACCAAAATGGTAAAGGGGATGGAAGGATACCCCTATGAAGAAAGGCTAAAAAGGTTAGGGCTCTTTAACCTGAAAAAGAGACAGCTGAGGGGAGATATGATAGAAGTCTATAAATTAATGAACGGAGTGGAACGGGTAAACGTAGATCGATTGTTTACGTTATCAGAATATAGAAAGACTAGGAGACATGCAATGAAGCTACAGGGTAAACTATTTAAGACTAATAAAAGAAAATATTTTTTCACTCAACGTGTAATCAAACTCTGGAATTTGTTACTGGAGGATGTAGTAAAGGCTGTTAGTGTAGCTGGGTTTAAAAAAGGTTTGGAAAAGTTCCTGGAGGAAAGGTCCATAAACCATTATTAAGAAGGGACCCAGGATATCAATGCTTGAACCAATACAAGCATTGTGGAACCTGTGTCCCTTGGGGAAACTGCTAGGTACATGTGACCTGGATTGGCCACTGTTGGAAACAGAATACTGGGCTTGATGGACCTTGTTCTGACCCAGTATGGCATATCTTATGTTCTTATGTTCTTATAGGAGAAAGGTGGTGTTTGGACCCAAAAGCAGATTATGTAGCACCCTCCAACCCGCCCTCACTGGGTCAGGATCCCCTACCAACAAATCCACACTCTACATCGGAGGACCATCACCCCAGTCTTGATGGGGAATAGGCACCCTCCAGGGCAGTCAATGCAGATCCGTATTTATCACAAAGGGCAGTAGGCCTGGAAAAGCTCAACTGCCCACCCCCACCAGACATTCACCAGCAGAGGGCACATTCAGTCTTCACCCACTGCACCCTGCTAACTGCAGACAGTCTGCTAGCTGGTAGATAGTGCATGTTCCTGGAGAAGCTTTGGGCACCCAAAAGTGGGATGTCAGTGATTGGGCCTCAAAAAAGTGAACCCATAGATATCACTTGAGAGAAACACTGTATAGCACTATGTAGGATCCTAGACATGCCATGGTCACTGCTCAATCAGGGTGAGACTGACCTCCCAGCATGACATGCGTGTGGTAGTCGGGCACTACAATATCCCAGCCATTGGCCTATGCCCTATGCAGATGCATCATGCCCAAACTGCCCTGTCTGGGCCATACCCACAATACCTTCCTCCTCATTATGCACATTGGCAGGCTAACGCTGGAAGCAGTGTCATTGTGGGCTCAGTAAGTTGTAGGCAGCCACAAAACACTGGACAGACATACACACACTTCCTCACCTATTTCAGCATTGTGCAAAGATAGAGGTGGTTGGCGGCCCTGGCACCAGTCCTGGGCACAGTGCAGGCATTGCTAAGTTACTCAGTACTGTTATGGTCTCTCTCTGGGGTAGTAAACACTGTCAGAAAACAAACATAAATGAAACACACTCCACATATATCAGAAAGGTTGCTATGATGAATCTCTGTTAACAATTTGTGTTTAATGTAGGATTTGGTATCTGACATTCATCATAGCAACCTTTTGATATATATGGAGCATGTTTCCATGTTTATGATGGCATTGCTGAGGTATGCAGGTGGTGGTAGTGGTGGCTGCTGCTCCGCGCAGGGCCCAATAGCCTGACTCTCCATGAGGATATGGATAGTGGGGCCTGTGGGTGTGGGTGTTTGTGCCCCTGTTGGCCGCTGCTCTAGGGTGTGCACATGTTTATGGTGTATGTGTATAAATTTATGGCAAAAACTGTGGTTCTCAGGGCATGTTGAAGAAGATCTCAGCAGACAACAAACCCAATATTATGATGTACACCTTAGAGGAAAGGCGGGATAGAGGTGATATGATTGAGATGTTTAAATACCTCCGTGGCATAAATGTTCAGGGGGAGAGCCTCTTTCAATTGAAAGCAAGTTCTGCTATGAGGGGACATGGGATGAGGGTGAAGGGAGATAGATTCAGGAGTGATATGCGGAAATATTTCTTTACGGAAAGAGTAGTGGATCCGTGGAATAGTCTCCCAGTGGAGGTGGTAGAGATGAGGACAGTAACTGAATTCAAAAA
Organism: Ichthyophis bannanicus; assembly: GCA_033557465.1. Lineage (NCBI taxonomy): Eukaryota > Metazoa > Chordata > Amphibia > Gymnophiona > Ichthyophiidae > Ichthyophis > Ichthyophis bannanicus. The sequence continues at coordinate 1,239,760,244 of CM066031.1, read as the reverse complement.
AGCATGGGACAAACACAGAGGATCTCTAAAGGTAAAAAGGGGACTGTTGTAGTTGTTGTTATGGAAGGACAGACTAGATGGGCCATGTGGTCTTTTTCTGTCATCATGTTTCTATGTTTCTATTATCCAGTGATGCAAAGATTCCCTAGGGAGTAAAATATAGGGACATGGTCTGCAGAAGCCACAGTACTGAAATTCTGATCTTCTGCCCCTGAACACACTGGCTGTGTGTACTGCACCAAACTGTTGCCACATAGGCAGGTCATTTGCTGGGGATACCATGACTGTTCTTCAGATAGACCTCGTCTGTTGCACTGCACACCACCCACCTAAACAGGGCTTGGCCTTGGTCTGCTGTGGGCAGATGCCACTGCTCCCTCCACCACCAGCACCCCTCTACCACCATGCTGACATGCCCTTATGCCGGTGGTGCTAGTGGTGCGCAGTCCCTGGCCATCCAGTGTGCAGGTAGACAGCCGCCTATGGTGTGGGAACTGGGGTAGGGGTGCCTACATAGACATCTGCGCTTCCCCCCCGGCACCGCCTGTCAGTGTTATATGCCCTTTGGGGTACCTACCGGGTACTGTCCCCTGGGACACTGTGGGAGTCACACTCATGGGCATGTTTGACCTTGGTCAGTTGCTGGCTTGCTGATTTGCAGTTTCTGCGTTCCTATGTGCCACCTAGGCATCTGCCTAGTCCACCTGTGCCCCAGCTGCCCCACTGCATGTCCCGCCTGCAGCCCCCTGTACCCCATTTGCAGCCTCACCGTAGTGCCCTTTCGTACTTGGGCACTGTGCTGTTACTGCACATCTATCACTACTATCACTTTTCTTGGTCTCCCTGCCTTTGCTGTACATTGCTGACTGAAATGGTTTCTCTTTCCTGTAATTGTGCCTCTAACGCCAGGTTTTCAGGCACGGTAATGTTCTGGGCTTAAAATCCTGGCATTAGTGTACCTGGAGCCTCTCCCTGCCCACTCCCCACCCATTGACCCCTTCTCTCTGCCCTCTGGAGACACTTACTCCCTCTGTGTGCCTTAACGCCGCCGGAGACTTTATCGCGCAAAACTAATCTTTATCGCGCACTGTTACGTATCACACAATAACTTTACGAATCACACGCTAACTGCACCACTGCGACATTATCGCTGTTTAGTAAACATCCCCCTTAATGTAGTACTTTGACAATACATGTAAAATTGCATACCAATAAAGACACCTGAATCTGACATTTTAGGTAGGGAAACTTGGGCTAACTGAAGGAGCCAAGAGGTTAATTTCTTCTAGCAGCTACTATACTGCTTTGCCTATCAATTTATGTCAAAAACTGTGGTTCTCAGGGCATGTTGAAGAAGATCTCACCAGACAACAAACCCAATATTATGATAACCAAGTGCTGCAAAGATTCCCTAGGGAGCATATGGGGAAACCAAGCACTATATTTTGAAAAATTCCAACCATGATTTAGATCCATGACTCCGGTTATAGTGCTGTGGGCTATGGCACAGGATACAGTACTTGTTTTCTGTTCTGCTTTCCAATGGATCCTGTATGACTCAGGTGCTCTGCGAAGGCAACATGTTCATTCATTGCAGTGGAGAATATCCTAAGATCCAAAAGACTAGAGTTCAGATCCCACTGATGCATGGGCACCAAAGAGCATACACTACAAAAGCAGTGTTGCAATTGGTGTTCTGACACAATTTATATGTAGTGTATGCTCTTTGTTGCCCATGTTTGAAGTTATATGTAGGAAAAACTACACGTCCCTTACAGACGCGATTGGCGGAGCATAAGTATAGTATCCCTAAGGCGAAGATTGAAACCCCGTTAGTACAACATTGTATTAGAATTAATCACAAATTTGAAGATTTTCAATGCACAGTTCTGGAACTGGTACCTCAGAATATCCATAGAGTTGACAGAGGGCTCTTGCTATTGCAGAAGGAGCAGAAATGGATCTATATATTGAATACACTGGACCCACATGGGCTGAATGACAAAATCGACTGGACCCTTTTTATTTAGGATGGATTGGGACTGATTGCAGTTCCTTCTTGCCTTTTCTTCTTTTATTAATTACTTATGGTAGATCGTAGGTGTTAGTATTGTGTTATGGAGTAAAGTTTGTTGAGAGTGTGAGGTCAGAGTGGCAGCGGATGAGCTGATTGGTGGTAAGGTGGTTTAAAAATCTGTGACATCAGAAGCTGTAGTAGCGTGTTATATTGGAGACATCGTGGATGTCTGGCTAAAATCTTCAGCGTGTGTTGTATCACGTATAGTCTTGTTCCCCGATGAAGCCTGAAGGTGAAACAAAAGCTTTTGTTGGACGTGACTATTGTGTTTGGTACAATAGTAGGCTGCCGTTAGCTGCCTGGATGTGTCGATGTCTGATTTTCTACAGATAAGTGCCAGATTGCTCTCTTTGAATGCTATGCGGGGCTACTTGCTTTTGAGAGTGTAATTTTGTTTTTTACAGGAGTCTGAAAATTGATGTGTGATGTGTAGCAGTTGCATCTGCATGTGCATTTGGAGTATGAAACTATCCTGTTCGCGCTGATGAAGAAAATACTACTACATGCATGTTCAGTTGCATTGAAGCAGTTTGGGCACTACTGAAAAGTAAAGTAGAGCAGACACTTTTTTTCTATAGCAGTTATTAAACTGGAATGTGGTGTATTGTTTTATGTGTTTTATATGTGGTATGAATCTCAAAAAGTACTTTTTTTGGATTGGGATAGTTGTAGTTATTTGAATAACTTAGGGGTATGTTTACTAAGCAGTCTTAAAGTGCGCCCAGCGTTAGTGTGCAGGATGCCATAAAAGGAGTGGGCGTTCCAGTCTAAACATTGCAAGCGTGTGTCAGCATGCGATAATGTGCGTAACGCATGTTAACGCGCGGTTAGCACAAGTAGGTGCACTGAGCTGCAAACAGAGCAAAAAAGGTGTAGTGCAATGGTTAATACACCAACTGATGGTATGGGGTCATGAGTTTGCCTCCCAAGTGGGCCTGCAGAAGAAGGCTGTCTGAGGCAGTACCTATTGAATTTACCCACTGCTAGCTGAGGCAGATCCCCTTTTAATTTAAATATGTGCTGCCAGCAAACACACCCTCAAAGTGCCATAAAAGAAGGTGCTGCAGAAGGCGCCTCCCAAGGCGCCCCAGAGGGCACTTTTTAAAGCGCACTGTATGCCAAGGCACCCTATAATGTTGCCTACAGGGCATCCTAGAGGGTGCTGTATAGGGTGCCGTATGAGCCGCTGCAAGGGTACAACACTGCTTTGGATGGCAGCACTGCACATGGTAACCCCTGGTCATCCTAAGTAGGCAAGCTGACATGCAAGCAGCAACAGCAGCATAGCACAATGGTTAATACAATGACTGATGGTACAAGGTCATGGGTTTGACTCCTGAGTGGGACTGCTGAAGAAGGCTGTTTGAGCCTGTACCCATTGCATCTACCCACTGCCAGCTGAGGCACCCCCCCCCCCTTTTAAAGTAAATCTGTGCTGCCAGCATACACACCCTCAAAGTGCCATAAAAGAAGGTGCTGCAGAAGGCGCCTACCAAGGCGCCCCAGAGGGCACTTTTTAAAGTGCACTGTATGCCAAGGCACCCTATAATGTTGCCTACAGGGCACCCTAGAGGGTTCTGTATAGGGTGCCCTATGAGCCGCTGCAAGGGTACAGCACTGCTTTGGATGGCAGCACTGCACATGGTAACCCCTGGTCATCCTAAGTAGGTGAGCTGACATGCACACAGCAACAGCAGCATAGCACAATGGTTAATACAAAGACTGATGGTACAGGGGTCATGAGTTCAACTCCTGAGCGGGCCTGCAGAAGAAGGCTGTCTGAGGCAGTACCCATTGCATTTACCCACTGCTAGCTGAGGCAGTTCCCCTTTTATTTGAAACTGTGCTGCCAGCAAACACACCCTCAAAGTACCGCAAAAGAAGGTGCTGCAGAAGGCGCTTCCCAAAGCGCCCCAGAGGGCACCCTTTAAAGTGCACTGTATGCCAAGGCACCCTATAAGGTTGCGTATAGGGTGCCCTATGAGACGCTGCAAGAGTACAGCACTGCTTTGGATGGCAGCACTGCACATGGTAACCCCTGGTCATCCTAAGTAGGTGAGCTGATATACAAGCAGCAACAGCAGCGTAGCACAATGGTTAATACAATGACTGATGGTACAGGGGTCATGAGTTCAACTCCCGAGTGGGCGTGCAGAAAAAGGCTGTCTGAGGCAGTACCCATTGCATTTACCCACTGCTAGCTGAGGCAGTTCCCCTTTTATTTGAAATCTGTGCTGCCAGCAAACACACCCTCAAGGTGCCGTCATATAAGGTGCCCAATAAGGCACGCCAGAGGGTACAGTATAAAGTGCACTGTCCGCCAAAGCACCCTATAGGGTCTCCTAAAAGGCCCCCAAAGGGCGCCTTATAGGGTGTCCAATGAGGCACGGTAAGAGTACAGCACTGTTTTTGATGGCAGCACTGTGCATGTAAAAGTGTGGTAAGCCTAAGAAGGCCCCCCCACCTGCAAATACAGCAACAGTGCTGTAGCACAATGGTCAATACATTGAGTGATGGCACAGGGGGTATGAGTGCAAGTCCCCAGTGTGCCAAATGAGTAAGGCTGATATGTTTATGTTTATTTCGAATTTGATATACCGCCCAGGCCAGAGGCATTAGAGCGGTTTACAATGCAAATCATTCAAGGAAATAGGAAAGGAACGCCATATATATGATAGGACAGAATAGAGGACAGAGACAGTCAGACAGAAAAGAAGAGGAGAGGAACACGGGACAGCGAGTTACCACAAAGTAGAAGCAAGTCCACCCAGTCCATGTCCTCGGATCAACCCACAGCCACGAACGCCACGGCCCTACGCCTAAGGGCCACGCCAAAGGGCCCTCTGGCGAGGCCCTCAGGCACGGGCCCGCAAGGCGCGGGCACGCCTCAGAAGCGGTGGTTATTTATGCAGGGCTGCTGATGGTAAGCAGGGGAAACGAGGAGGAAATTACCTCTTCTGTTATCAATCTGTGATGCCATCAGAAACATAACCAAACCCGAGTGCCATAAAACCATGCACCTTTTCAGGGTGCACCAGAGGGCACATCCTAAACATCCATGTCAGCGAAGATGGGTTATGATGTGTCCCAGAGGCCATGTTGAAAGGTTGCAAACCCCCAAGGCACCATAGTAGGCACCCCAGAAGCTGTTGAACCGACAGTGTGATGCAAGATGCCCCAAGGATGTATAGGTGAACCCAAAAACATTGCCCAAGTGCAGTAAGGTCCCCCAATTTGAAGGGCAAGAGAGGTATGTGGCAAACAGACATGTAACCCTAACACTACACAGAGCAACACGGAAAGACAATGCATAGACGTAGAGCAGATCTGATGGACCAGACGAATCAGCGTCCAGCCCATGTGGCTGCCTGAAAGCTGCACAAACTTATCGGGGGCAGCTGCAATGATGCACAGTGTGTGGCAGAGGATGGGAAGACATGTGCAGCAGAAGAGGTAGAAGTGGCAGGATAGGAGGGATGTCATGATGACAGTGGAGTAGCTGTGCAATGCAAAGGACACACAGGAGAAGCAACCAGAGAGAGCCCCAATGCAGGAATGTATAGGAGTGCAGGATGTGGGGGTAGCAGAATGCACATCAGGGTAGGACGGCACACAGCTGGCAGACACACATAGATGGACAGAAGGATGGCTCACAACTGTGATGAGGGTACAATGTGCTCACAGCACAGATCTGCACAGATATGACTGTTACAGGGATGAAAGGTGGTTGTGCAGGATAGGCAGACAGATGAAAGAGAACAGAGAGGAGCCAAGCTCATGACCAGTAGCACAAATGGCAATGCACAAACCTGTAGGCCACACCACCAGCGTCAACCCATTAGCAAAGGCTGCATACAAATGTACTGGAGGGCATCACAAGACACCTGCTGGCCTTCAGGATAGGCACAGCCCCAACAGTAACAATGATGAAATGCATATGCAGATCTTCTGTGTAAAGAGCAGATCACAGTCAGTAACTGGGAGCATACACACATAGGGCCACTTGTACACACACAATGAAAGGTCATGCAGTGGATACAGCATGCAAAAGAGGAAAGAAAAGAATTCCCAAGGGCAGCAGAGGATGCTCTGTGGAGTAGGTGCATAATCTGTACCTGGAGAGGAGAGAAGTGAACCTGCAAACAGGTGCACTACACACCAGCTGAAACACAGCAATATGAAACCCCCAACCGGACTGCCATGTACACACCTTAAATAACGAGACATATGTAACAGCTAATATGTGATGGGTAGGCAACTCAGAGGGCACACCTTGGTGTTCTGTGAAAGGATGGAGGTGTGTGTGTAGAGGTGATGAACCTGCTGGTAATTAGTGGTCATATTAGCATAAAAGCAAAAACAAAACACCATGAGGGGATCAAACCTGCAACTAATGGTGTTAGACTATATGCCGTAAACAAATAATCCAAAAAACACAATGAGAACACAGAGCACAATGCCGAAACAGCCCCACAAGGGAAGGGTGTGTATGGGGACCTGTAATACCCAGTGATGTTGCAAATGGCTAGCAGACAGACAGCTGACACCATACAAGGATGTGAACACAGGTAGGCAATGTACATGACCAGAGACATACTACATACAAGTGTTGGTGGGATGAAAGATTGTTGGAGTAGCCCAGTGGTGAGAACACTGTCAGGGTCACCAAGCAAACAGGGTTAAAATCCAACTAGCACCCCTTGTGGCCCTGGGCAAGTCACGTCACCTGCCAGCACCTTGGAAGAAGTGCCTGCCAAACCACCTCCAATGACACTGCCAAGAAAACCCTGGGGTCTCTGGGTAACAGTGAGTCAGGACTGACACAAAGGCACACATGGGGCAATGCATGTTTGTCACCATGACCAAGCAGCAGCAGAGACAAATGTATGTAAAACACATATGTTCATTTGGAGAAGTATGACAGATAGTGTAGAGAAGGCCATCATACTATCAATGTGAGGGGATCCCTGGTGAAAGACGGGAACACATTTAGCATGGTAGCTACCCACATCCCACAGAAAGGCCACTGGCCCACCCACAAATGAGGGGCAGGAGACACAATGTGCATCAGGTGCATGGTGTGCAGTATGCATTAGGCCCTGCCCCCCCCCTACTTTTGTACCTCTCCAATGTGCCACCCACGTATGAGGGCACATAGACAGTAGGACGTGCATAATGAGGGCCCAACACACATCAATAATGATTTGTGTCCACAAACATATCTATCCTGCAACACAGGAGGCACACAAATGGAAACAGCATGTGTTGAAACGTTGTAATTTTTTAAAAAATGATGAAACCTCATGTTACAGCACCCACATAATCCCTGACATAGGAATCCAAGATGCTACAATGTAACTGTAAACATTCAGCTAATGCACATTGAGGATATGCTAACAGGTAGCAGAGGCACATGAACACAGACAGCATCCAAAGGAAAATACCTGCAGAAACATGCATAGGTAACACTGTGCAGGAGGTCCCCCTGCACTGGTTGATGTATAGACAGTGTCTGTACACATATATCACGGTACATGGAATGCACAAGTGAAGGAAGGCAGACACTCACAGTGTCACACTCCAAATATAATGTGCCAATGTGAGTGTAGTTACCTCAGGGCATACATAGGAATGCCCAGACATGCAATTCAAGGTTTGTAAATCAATGTGTATCGCCATGTCGGTACAGTAAACATACACAACAACTAGTATATAGAGATGGAAAGTAAGGGCAAACATGTTTCAGGGAAACACACAGAAACCATATTGCCTCGTGCCATGTTTCCCCAACACAGTCAGCCATATGTACATGCCCCATCCACATCCCAACATGATACAGTGATATCACACATGCAGGGAAACACCCTTGGTGATTGAGAACATCAATTCAGGATGATGGTGTGTATGAAAGCAGTGTCGTGGCAAAACCTGCATCATGTCCAGGTGGAGAGTGTGTGGACATAGACAACATGACCTCTCCATTGCTCCCTCTATGCCACATGCATGGCTGTATGTTTGTGTTGAAACAAACAGATGCGTGTATCCTGTGTCCCATGTCACACACATGGCTGAAAAACATAAACAACACAATTGTGAAGGAATGTACAACATACGTTGACAATGGCAGCCCTTGCTGCACACGTGGGGACCGGTATACAGTGTCCAAAGTGCAAAGTGTATCTGCTATCCCACACGTAACCTAAATACTGTCCTCGCAACACTGGGCATGCATAGTCTAGTGCCACATCCCAATATGCTGCAGTCTGTGAAAGTTAATGTGTGTATCCTGCAATGATCACGACTCCCAGCCAGAGCATGGCAGCAGCATTGTGTTGGACAGGTTTGTCATGTCCAAAGTTGCAAGTCAACAAGAATAATGTCCATCCGAGGCATGTGTCCCACTCGCACAGGTCGAACATCCTATGGCACCAAATTCCAGGAAAGGCTCCATGGTGTTGTGTACCCCAACAGGTGGCTGATGGAGACGCCAGATGCATTGTAATAGATGTGTCCTGTATGTCCTCCGCCCTGTGTCAGAGGAAGAAACATATTGTATTGGTATGCTGCTGTTAAAAGCAGCACAAATTGCAGAGAGTCTGGCATTGAGAAAGACATAGGAAAGGGACGCACCGGCAAACATGACATTATCACAACACGAAGAACACCGCATGTGGGTGACATCCTGAACTGGAACAGCAGACACAGGTGTCACATGGATATGGACATGTCCATGCCCATGTCACACAGGTGTCACACTGCTCCACCCTATGTGCATCAGTGTCCGTGAACAGAGATCACGCCAAATATGTATATGAGAAATAGTAAAGCACCAACATGTAAAGGCTAATGTCAGCACCAAGCAAACTATGGTGCAAACTACCTTGTGCTTGCATCAGGTGTATGTCCCGGATCCCCAGAGCTGCTGAAAGGCTGTAACAGGTCCAAGTGATGGGAGGCATTGTTGCAGAAATGTGTAGAATCGCCAAGTCACCATGTTATGCCACTGTTGATGTATGTCCATGTGATGAAGCTATCTGTGATACAAAACAGTTGGTCAACAGTGGTCAGTCAGAACACAGGACATAGGTCTGCCCCCAACACGCAACACATGCCCACAATGTTCAGATGGGAAACATCAGTGCGGTATAGATAGCACACTCACCCCCGCCACCCAGGTGTCTAGTCACTCACAACACATGCGAATGTGAAATGCCTGCACACTGTACCATCACACAGCCAACCACAGAAAAAAGATTCACAAAGAATGTTAAGGGCAGCGTGCCAGCAGTAGGAGATGGCCTCAATGTGCATAAGTGGATAGTGGCTGACATACACGCCATGTGAAATACAATGATACACTGGTGTTAGCTGATGGTACAATGTTGGCAAAGGGTGCAGGTGAAGCCCACCACCAAATCCCCTGGACCCACACACACATGCAGCTCTGTTGGTCATATCCCAGAGACAGTGTTGCTGAAGACCTACTGTGCAGGAACACATGGGGAATTGTGTGCGCACAGAACGATCTGGGGTATGGAGGTGCAGGGAAAAGAGGTCAATTACAAAAACAGGGCGATATGACATATCACGGAGGACATGTGTACCCCCTGTTTGCTGACACAGACAGGGCAGCCGTATATCCACCTACCCCTGACCACTGCCTGTTGGTCGACGCACAGTCACCAGCCAAAGCTCCACAGCACCCGGAGTTCCACCAACTATGTCCTGTGCATTGGGAAACACAAATACATCTGTTACGCCCCAGCTGTGCAACCCGCACCGCACCTTCCCATAACCAGCGTGCAGACCCACCAAACCCTGAACAGACTGTATGTTCACCATCACACTGCACAGATCACACCCATGTGATGGTCATCATTGATGTTTCCCTGGCAAACTACAGGGATACGTATGCTGTCTGTCCCTTCCCTCACTTCCCAGCTGCTGTACAGAGTGGTGGACAAAGGTGTTTGATCCCCACTGTGTTGTGTCACGCCAGGGTTGCTGTTATATCCTGGCCCTTCCAAGCTGCTCCCTATGCTCCATCACTGTTTGTATTGCTGTCTCAATGTCCTTTCCTACCCTGCTGTCATGCCCAGTAACACAGTGATATTTGTAGGGTCAACCCCCGTATCCCCTGTGCATACCCATATTCGTGCTGTGGATAGCCCACACCGTAGCTAACATTAACACCTGTGTGCTGATGCTATAATTTATTTATGTACATCTCCCATATCCCGCCCTATTAAAAGCAATGTGGTTCACAATGAACAGAAAATGTCTACAATGTGACATAACAGTGCGTCTACAGAGAACAGAGGTTGAACTGGGGAGAACTGGGGAAACCAATCACAGGTCATATTGAAATAACAGTGTATGCACAGTTGGATACAACAGGGTATTCACAGTTGGGCAGAGGTTGGTGGTACAGGAGAGGTGTACCAGAAGGTGTATGCTGACTATCCACCTCTCTTGTACCCCCAACCCCTGCCCAACTGTAAATACCCTGTTGTATCCAAATGTTGCTCCTGCCTGGTTCGCCTCTGTCTGTGTGTAACTAGGTGACACTGCAAGTCCCGGCTATTCAAAACCCCATATATTGGGCAACAATCCCCCCCCCCTGGCTGGACAGCGCACTGGGCCCCTATCCGCCACAGCATCCAAGTCACGACGTTGTGATACCCTACGCAGTCAGGCACACTGTAGTGTCCCCGTAATCTCCTTTACAGACCACACAGAACTGTAATCCACATACCACAGAGCACGAAGGTACCACAACATAGCAAATGGAGCACCATACAAACACAGCACACACATGGACCCTGCAAGTTGGAGCATACCAACCTCACAAACAGCTTAGAGGACATACTGATAAGCACACACATCTAGACAACTGGCCCAGCCATGCTCTTCTCCCCACTGTGACAGTCATACCATATGCTTGTCACCCCGCTGCAAACCATTTATCGAAACCAACAACGTGTGTCTGCACAGCAGCCCCTATCACATGCACCCACAAACCAGGTATGTCAGGCAGACACCTCCCACAAGCCTAAAGCAACACACACACACACACATACCACCTCCACCTGCTGCTGTACCCCACCCACAGTTACTATGCATCAGGCATGAGTATATATGATGCTGGCATGGCTAGCCACCGTAAGTTACATGTCCGTGCAGTGCTGCATATCACTGATACTGTGATACAAATGGACACTAGTAGTAGCTGTACACACATATTCAAACAAATGTAGGTGGTAACCAATTAAGTACGTACATGTGAAGAGCTCCGTAATCAGCTGCCTCCTGACTGCTGTCCCCTCGCGTGTGTCACCACAGGCACATGCTGGGGGGCACACAGGGTCATCCTCTAGATCCTCATTAATGTCGACAGGGATACGGTGCTTGAGAGCAATGTTGTGCAGGATGCAACAGGCTAAGATGATCTCTGCCACGGTCTGTGGACAGTATTGTAAGGCACCACCTGTCCTATCCAGACACCTGAACTAATACGCCAAAGGTGTGCTCTATGATGGAGCGGCTGGTGGCATGGGCCTCATTGTACCTCTACTCTGCACGTGTCCGTGGATGACGCACAGGGGTCAGCAACCAGGGGCGACACCCATATCCTGCATCACCTGCAAAAAGAGGAATGTGTAATATTAAAGGAGGAGCGCATGTTCCCGCAAACTGACACAGGTACATATGTGCTAAACAAATGCATACCACAATTTGACATACACATATGACAACACATGATGGGACAGCACAGCTATGTATCAGGGTGCGAGGGCAGACACACAGGGCAAGGGCTAGGTGCACTGATTGGAATCAGTAACCACGGCACATATGCTATGCAGCCATTCAACTATTACGACAAAGCTCCATAGCAAGGTTGACTGTGAGGCCACCCCTATTAAGTCACATACAGTTGACATACCCACACAACAAGTCAGACATCTGCACATACGGTTAGTAACATGAACAACATGTGCATGTAAGAAATGAGAAATACACACCCAGCAATACACAGTCCCCATATTGTCCAGCCTCAAATTGAGTGAACAGTGCCAAGTTCTTCAGGATATAGGAGTCATGGGTGGACCCTGCAAACCTGGGAACCACATTCAGAATATGCTGATGTGCATCACAGACAACCTGAACATTCAGGGAATGATAGTGTTTGCGGTTGCAGAACACTACCTCCCTGTCTCTGGGCGGGACCAGGGCAACATGTGTGCAATCAATAGCTCCCATCATGTGTGGTATTCCGGCTAATGCCTCAAAGGCTTGGTTCAGGGTCCCCCACTGTTGCCTAGTGTGGGGAAGGGCTATGTAATCCCCCACCCGGCTGACCATGGCATGCAGTACCTGGTGGAGACAGGGTGAGAAGGTGGGGCGGCTCATGCCACCCACTGCGGCCACCGAGGACTGGAAACAGCCGGAGGCAAAGAAATGTAGGGCACCAAGGAGCTTGACCAAACCCGGTATGGCATGTGACCGACCAGTCAGGGGCTCGAGGTCAGGTCTGAGATCCTCGTACAGCTCCAGAATAGCTCCCGTGCTCAGGCGGTAGAGGGAGATGACCTGGTCCTCACGCATGCCATGGAGCTGGGCCCTGGGCCTGTAGAGGCATGGCCGGCGAGCCTGCACCCCTGCACATCTCCTGCCCCGTGCGGGTACAGCCCCTTCCCGGCCCGCCCCCACAGCTGCAGGCCTGAGTTGAAGCGGGTCAACACCCATGTCCTGTGCTGCAGCCCCATCGACACTATCTCCCCCATCAGGCAACCGCAGCCCCTCCTCAACAGCAACCGCAACCGCAGCAAACGTAAAGGATGCCATACACACAACCTGTCCAAACGCACAATGACACACAGACAATGACACCCACCTCACTGACCAGGACATGCAGACACACACACAGGCCAAACAACACTCACAAACACAGCCACTACACACAAAAAAACGTCCTCCAACACTCATCAACCTCCACAAACACGTCACCAACTCTGTCTCTCTCCAACACAATCCCATCAATGTGTCCCAGATGTGCAGCTGAATTTAAAGGGTAGAGGTATGTTGCGCGTATTGCGCATGCGCTGATACATGGGCGCGGCCATTACACGCATTACGCATGCGCTGAGACATGGGCGCGGCCGTTGCGTGCGCACACAACGCGCGCTACGTGGACTCACCCTATAAATACCTCTGCATACCTAGGCCACTTCGAGGGTTTTGTGTAGGAGAAAGAGACAGAGAGAGAGAGAGAGAGAAGGAGTGTGGTATTGGTTAGTGTTTGGCAGAATAGTGTTGGTGGAGAGTCAGCAGCAGTTGGAGAGGAGTTACAGGGGGCAGAGGCAGGTACAAAGGGTAGTGAGACACAGAGGAGAGATAGAGGAGGGGTGGTGAGCAGCAGGTGTGAGAGACAGCAGAGGGGAGAGTGGGCCAACAGGGGGAGGGGGGTGGTGGGTAGGTGTGGGGGGAAGCCCTGTAGGTGGGGGAAGGGATGGCTGATCGGGAGGGGGAGGGGGAGGGGGGCCCCGTAGGGTGCATGAGCACCAGCACATGGCTGGTCGGGAGGTGGGGCAGCCACCTGCTCATGCGGGAAGGAGCGGTGGGCAGGGAGGGGGGAGGTGGGCACATCAGGTGGGTCACAGCCCACACAGGGGCCCCCCACTGCCAAGAGAAGGAGGATCCCTGTGCCTGTTGCTGCGTGGAGGAGGGCAGTGCGTTTCAGCCCCCAAGTGCATGGAGGAGGGCAGTGCGTTTCACCCTGCTGGCCTGTGTCCTCGAGCACTATGATGTTCTGTATGGGCGGCTCAGCAACAGCACCACGATTGCCACATGGACAGAGGTGTGGGAAGAGGTGCGGGTGGCCATGGCTGAGTTAGGGGGGCCACCAAGGGACCTGGACAGCCTCCGTAAGAGATTTAATGACATCAAGCATGGGGTGCGAGCACACATGACTGCAGAGAGACAACATGCCATGGGTACTGGTGGGGGTAGCCCCTTCACCCCAACCCTCACCCCCTTGGAGCAGGAGCTGGCAGACAGACTCGGGCCAATCTACCTGCATGGCCTACCAGAGGCCCTGGACACCGCCCATCCCCGGGCAGGTACGTATGTAAGCCTGTGCACCCTCACCCTCACCCCCCATTGCACCTGCTGCTGCTGCACCCCCCACCCCCCTCTCCCCTGGTATGTCCCTGTCCCCACCTATCACTTGGTGTGGCCAAAGTGTAACGTGGCTAACATGAGCTACGTCACCCTCATTACTGGCCCCCAAACCCAACCTCTCACTCTGTGGGGGCAACCACCCACCCCTAACAGACCTCTCATGTTGGAACTGGGCCTACCACAATTCCTTAAACCCCATCCACATACCCCACCCCAGCCCGCATACCCTCCCCCCCCCGGCCCCTGGAATGTGCACACAGGTACAGATGAAGTCGCCTTTTTACATGACTGTTTGAATCACGCTCCCCTCACCTCTCAACTCAGCTGTGACCTGGCCCCTGCCTGTGGGAAATGTTTCCACAGCCACACCGTTCAAGGGGGGCCCCCAGGTCCCCTGCACTCACCGGTCCTCTGGCCATGGCAGGGGCAGTGGGCCCCCTCTGTCTCCTACGGGTCACATACAGTCTCCACTCCCACCCCTAACTCTCCCCTCACACTCTGTCGGATGCTATCTGAGCCGCTGCTCCACACAAACATCACCCCGAGTAGCTGGTGTCCACCGTCCCAACAACACCTCCAGACCCACCATCCTCTCAGATAGTGAGTAATGTCTCTCAACCCTCCACGCCCATCTCACCCGCAGTCATGGTGACATGAAATGTCATGTCGCGGACACCTCCACCCCCAATGTTCGCAACCCCCCTGCTACCCCCGTATAGCCCCCTGCTCTCACCCATTGCACCAACACACCAGCAGGGTCATTGCCCTGTGCTGCCTATCACCTCTAACTGTTCACCCCCCAACGCTCTGACCCTGTGCCCCCTATACCCGACAACCACCTGTTAGGCCTCATCACTCCCCATTCCCAATATCAGCCGTGCACGGGATCCACTAATCTGAGTGACTCCCCTGCCACTGACCATCCAGCTCTCTCCCCCACTATGTCCACACCCCCTCATCCACTATGTCCACCAATTTCGCTGCTGAGTCTGTGTCCCCCTTAACTGCTGTACCCACCACTGCTGTGGCGCCTCCTGCTCCCCACATCCTGTGCCCTGTTAGGCGTTCACCACAAAGCCATGCCTCTCTCATGTTACCTGCTATTTGCATTCATGTGCCTGCTCCGCTGAGCAGGCCTGGCACACAACCTGCTCCAATGCTGACCATCCACACAGTAGATGCATGCCCCTGTCCTGACCATCAGCCATTGCTGCCTCCAAACAACAGGTCCTGGCCAGCTGGCAACCTCTCCTGTCTCTCCTCCCCATTGTCTGTTGTGTACATGCGACCCCCCCTATGTGTTAACGCATTCCTGGCACCTACCTCCTGTTGAGCACAAATGGTGGCATGGTGCCAACATGACCAAATCCAGGACAGTGCCCTCCCTGTTCCCACCCCTCCCTACCCTCCGTTCCCCACCCTTCGTTCCCCCTGCCCCATCCTACCCCTCGTGTCCCCCACCCCCTGCCCTCCTGTCACAGATGAGGATACAACACCCCTCCAACGTCCACTGGGCTGACCACCTGGCACTCTGATCCCAGGGCCACCCACCTCTCTAGCCACATGTGTAACACACCTGTCACTCCCCCATTACTCTGAGTTGCGTCCCGTTGCTCACCACTGCCAATGTACCATCTGACTAGAAGCATGCCATTGTCACGACCCTGCCCATGAACCCCACACACAATCCCTCCCATCCCCTGACACCCATACCGAAAGAACTGCACTGGCTCCCAATCATCGCATGCAGCAAATACAAAGCTATAATGAACATCTGCACTATCATACCACAGTCCTCCGCCATACGCCTACAACCCGACACAAGCACATGACAAGAGGAAGAGGCACCTCCAATTGGGTAAACACCCCAAACGGCATCACCAGGACACGCAAAGACACCGCACAACGAGCAATCTTCCTGGCTGCTACATCCACATGGAACGCTATCCCAGATGGTCTGAGACTAACCACAGATAGCAAGGACCTTTGCAACAGGCTGGTGACAAACCCTTTTCAGCGGTTACTATGGACATACCCCCAGAACCAGCAGACAAGCCAGTTCATCCACCCACCCCCTCACCCCCCCATAACTATACATATGACCGTATAATAGCTCATAATGTATAATAGCACATTATTTAACTACACCAAATCTAATCACTTCCCCACCACCACACTGTCATGTGCAAACTACAGACCCATCTCATCTCCCTTGGCATTGATCTGTCATCCCACCGTGTGTGACCCACTCCCTGCATCTCGTGCTGTCCCCCTCCCCTCCCGGTCTGCCACTGGTCATTTGTGACCTCCTTTCCTCTTTCTGGCCCTGCGCCCCTGTGTGTGATGGTGTGTATACTGTATACCACCACTCCCCTTCTAAGAGTGGTATAGCACATATACCAAACAGAAATATGCACAGTCAGCCACCATCGGGACTCTAACGCACGCAGATACGTCAGTCCGTTTTTCAAATCATATTAACAGCAATGCATGTGCTTGACAGCGCCCTTTATTTGCAGAATCGTTTTGGTCGGTGGCGTGGTAGTGCTGGGCTGGGACATGTTCAGGGCAGCCCCAGATCTACCTTGCCGGGGGGGGGGGATGTTTTGCACACGTGTACATATTTTGCAACCCGTGGTTGACCTGTCATCTGTATGCTCTCACCCAACCCAGGTGACTACAGTATCATGGGGGCACCAGCTGAGGAGGAGGAGGACGGGTCTCTGGATGTGGCCTGCCCTGAGGATGGTGTCTTGTGTGACATAGCTGCTGGGGAACAGACTCCAACCAGCCCAGAGGTGCTGGAGGTACAGGGTGGAACCACCTTTGCCGGCTCTGCAATGGGGGGCGTTGCAAGCCCCAAACAGGCTGGGCCAGCCAGTGACCACGGGGACAGCCCCCACCCCATGCAGGACCACGGTGCAGCAGTTTCAGCTCCTACAATGTTGAAAAACATCCTCGCAGAACTGAGGGACTATGGTGCAGGTGGGTATCCCCAGATACACTGCTCCCCATGGTTGTGTGCCCAACATGCACAAGGGGTATGGCGTCTGCTGACACCGCTGATGATGACTTGGGTTGGGGGAGGGGTGTCATGTGCCAGGTGTGTCCGGCACCCCGATGGATGGTCTGTCCAGATGGCAGCATGTTCTTGGGTTTCTGGTCCACACCTACTGCGACTGGCCATATACCCCAGGTGCTCAGACAGCGGTACACACTATTGATGGCCCACCCAAACACAATGGCCAGCGGGCACCCCTCCATGGGTACAGGACTGTGGCATGCTGTGTCCACATGATGTGCCCTATGCACATGCACTTCAGGGGACAGGGAGCCCTGATGTAGATATGTATGTGTGTGCACTGAACCCTCACAGCACACGCCATACCTCTGACAAGCTGTGTGCACATGTGTCCTCATAAGCTCATACTGCCACACTGCCATGTGTGAGCCCTGTGATTCCCATGACCATGCATCATGACCACTATCAGGCATGTGGGTGAACCATGAGACACACATGTCTACACCTGGACATGCACTGTTGGCTGAGCCATGCATGGCTCTCCCTAGATATAGAACCACTTTGTTGCCTCTAGGAGCAAACCCTATTGCTGTGGAAATGTCGGTGAACTGTGCTCACCTCTCTACCACTTGTCCGTATGACGTGTTTACATCAGTACTGTCTCCACGAATGTTATTTTTGTGGTTCCAGGTCTGGGTCTACAACGCACAGCCTAAACTCTGGGCTCTGTATACTGCCCATACACTACGCAGCTGTTTACATCATTGTCCTTCCTTTCATCGTTACCCAATAGTCAGTCATGTCTTGTGCCCTTTCTGTAAACATTCCCGAGATATGCCATCATCGGGGTATGTTTAGACTGGTACGTGACATCTCCCCATTGGAGCCCCATATTGGTGTTCTCACTGGCCGCCCAGGGATCCTCATCTGCATCCCTGAGTGGGCATCGCTAACACCAATAGTGAGCTACAATGGGGAGCTGTCACGCACAGGTCCCAGCAAGACCCTGATGATGGCATTTCTAGGGAATGTATGCCCAAAATGCATAAACGTGGCAACATACTGCATACCTATTATAGGTGTGTCAGTGATGGTAACAACAGCGTACCATGCAGGCAGGCTACACAGCTTGACAGCAACGCTGTATGTTTATGACTGAGACCCAGATACACAGACATTAGCATTGCGGTGCAATAAGGTATGCGACAGACCTGCTATTTTCAAGTGTTGAGAGAGTGAGCACAGCTTGCTCTCCTTCCTCCATGCATGGCTGTGTGGAGGACTGATCAGGTGGCATGTGCATGGCATGTGTATGGGTGACATATGGGTCACGAGGGTATCTCACACATCACCTTGTGTCCCACCCACAGGCACTCAGCGGGCTCACCAGCTGCTACACGAGGATCTGGGAGCTATCACTCGTGAGCTGCAACAGACGAGGGCCGCATGCACTATGATTGTCGATGAGCTCCACAAATGCCATGATTGTGGAGGAGCTGCAATGGAACAGGGCCACAAATGATCTTATGGTGGGGGCGCTCCTCAGAATTGCACGTGCACTGGAGACGAGAACGGACCTGATGCAGCAGCCTGCGTCAACACCGCCACCGGAGGCTGCATCACCGGAACAATTACAGGGGGGTGGGCCGCCACGTGGGCGGGCTGTGCAGGGCAGGAGGGGCAGGAGGGGCGGCCGGTGTGGGTGGCGTGGCAGGCAATGGAGGTTGTGATCTAAACAAAATAAACTGTCATGTACCTGTATATACTGTGTGGTGTTTTCCGATTTTTGGGGCAGGGGTGCCCGACGACGGCCACACCGCATGTTGTTTCCCCATCCACGTGGCCACCATCATGCCCCTCAGTGCAGGGGTGGCTGTACTGGCAGTTCCCAGCGCACAGTGGACCGTCCAGACCCTGTGTGTCATGGATGGTGTCAGGTCCCAGCCACCGGGCCCCAGAATTGGGTGAAAGCCATGCTCCCCAGATGCAAATGGCACATGTCCTGGTGCCACATGTCTGGTGCTTGGCCCTATCACAGTCACGCCCCCCCCAGCTCCCCCCAGCAGGAGCCACACAGGTGCATACCGTCTCCCTGGCCCCACACGGCCTACGTAGCAGGCCTCCCATGTTAACCTGCTTGTAGCACTGACAGACATGGCTTGCTTACATAGGTCAGTTGCGCATTCCTGCATGCACCTATGGTCACCCACTGCCCATCCCTGGGACATGCATGTCCCTGGGGCACCCGCATATGCCATCCCCCTGGGCAGCTCCTTGGTTCAGAGGCACACCTTCCCCACAGCCCACAGCCATCACTATCAACCGGTTCAACTATTGACACACATGCATCGTGCATCTGATATGGCTCTCACACTTTCCACTCAGCAGACACGTAACCTGGTTCTGTGCGACATGATCCACATTGGCACACCACAGTGTCTACAATGCATATACATGCCTGCACACATGGCCATTCCCCCCTTCCACATGTGGGGACAGGACATGTCTGCTACACATGTCGCCCTTGCAGACACATACCTCCCGGAACACATGTCCCAGGATCATTTCCGTAGCCTGTCTGGGGGAATGACGAAGGACCAATGGTTTTGGTTCAAACATGTTTTATTTATAAACATTTAAACATGTAACCTTGACATACATCTAACATAGCGCACTACATTTGTATAGCCTCTTTACAGGCATACCATGCCATGCGGTGTCACACCAGCTGCTGTGCGGGGTCGGGGAACACGGGACACCACAGGGTATGTGTGTGGGTGTCACAGGAGCCATCACACGCTCCTGGGATGCCCATCAGGGGATGGCCACCGAACGGGCATCCATCCAATCTCGGCGGCCATCCACTGAACAGCCGCTGTCAGCCACCGGTTGCTGTGCACAACTTGATGCAGGGTGTGCTGCATGCCAACCAGGGCCACATGCATGTCATGCACGCACATGCCACCACACACACACATGGTGCCAGGTGTCTGCATGGTGGCATGTGCATGCAGGCCATGTGAGTCCATGGCTGGCGCGTCCTCTCCCACCCATACATCCTGTACAGGCACACGCGGTGGCTGGCAGGGACCCAAACCATCCTGTGGTGTCCTGTCTTCCCTGGCACCCTCCCCCCTCCCAGGTCCCTGCTCCTCCCCCCTGACACCTCACCCTCACTCTGACTCCCCCATGCTCCCCCCTCTGCCCCACCCTCCCACACATCAGACGCACTCAATCCCTCCCCTTCCGCCCCACCCCCCAGCCCCTCCATGCTGACATTGTCCCCCCCCTGCAGCGTCCGCCATCTCCTCAGCCACCGCCTTGTCCTCTGCCTCTGTGGCTTGCTCCTCCTCCTCGTCCTCCTCGTGGTGTGGCAGGCAGTGGGACATGGTAGGGGCCGCTCTGGTGCCGACGGGCCCTCACAGGCGGCATTGCGCTCTGTGGGGGATGACAGTCATTATATCATTGTCCTGTGAGTCACCTGGCACATGTACATATTGAGGCACCACAAAGGCTAGTGTGCCAGCGTGACATCCCTACATCAACAGCCCAACTCACCTACTCCTTGGGCCATCGCCCTCCTTTGGAGGCGGGAGAGATACTCTGGATGGCACAGCTGTAGCTCCCTGGCCTTTTTCCTGAGGTCCTCCACCTGTGTGTGGTGAGAAATGAGTGGGGGCATCAGTGACCATATATCTTTGGTGTGTGGCCGACATAATGCTAACCACTCTGGGGGCGGTGTCTCCTGTCACACTGCTCCATGTGTCAGGCCTTGGCTTTTGCCAGTGCCACCTCAATGTGTGGCTGTAGGTACGGGCATATCTGCAGTGACACCTATGTGGCCTGTGCACTTTACCCTTGCCAGACTGTTCAGTGTTCTTATGCTCTCTCTGCATGACATGGCAGCACCTTGTCACGTGTGGTTTGCCATGATGGTGTCCAGTGGACCCCCTGACCCCTTCTGTGGCCATAGGTCACATTTGATGTCCCCCTGTCCTGACCACTTCATCCAACACATCCCCGATGGCAACACCATATCCCAGAACACATGGGTGATGTGTCCACACATGGAGCAGTGGGTGGGTGGCCCTGTGCACTTTGCCAGGGGTAACTACCCTGCCATTTGCCCCTCTATTATACCTATGGCCCATGACCAGGGACCTGTCTAGGTAGGTCAATGGTGGTTGGCAGCCACAGGGGCCAGGGCCTACACAACGGACTGGCCCATTGCCAGCTGTGCTCCTGTCTGGGTGTCGGGCAGTGCAGTGCAGACCTGACAGGTACATAGATCCTTCCAAAAGCATCTGTGATGTTCCTCTGCAACCAGGGGTGGCATTGCTGCCGAGTGGGTGGATGGGTGTCCTGACTCAGCATGCAGTTCTGAGGACATGGCTCTGTTACAGGCATCCGTAGTCAGATCCCATTGCTCGTGGGGGTGGGGTGCTGCTCAGCACATTCACATCTGCACCCACCACACCATTGGGGTACCTCACATACGTGTGTAGAGTGGCATTCCCCCCATACTAGGGGTTATATGCAACCTACCCTGGTATACGTTAGACCCGGCGCTGAGGAACATACCAAATGTTGCATTCAGGTCCCAGGCACCCTCCGAGTCTGTTATCCTAGCACACATCAGCATCACACACCGTATCAGCAGGGTGAGTGGGAGCCCACTCTGATGGGCCCTCAGCCCTCCTGGGGATAGGGAGGTTGCTTTAAACTGCAACAGCACACAAACCCATATCACCATGGTGACTGAGAGCCCACTCTGATAGGCCCTCAGCCCTCCTGGGGAAAAGGAAGATGTTTTCAATTACAAAGGCACACACACAACCGTATCAGCAGGGTGAGTGAGAGCCCACTCTGATGGGCCCTCAGCCCTCCTGGGGATAGGGAGGTTGCTTTAAACAGCAACAGCACACATACCCATGTCACCATGGTGACTGAGAGCCCACTCTGATGGGCCCTCAGCCCTCCTGGGGATAGGAAGGTTGCTTTAAACTGCAACAGCACACAAACCCATCTCACCATGGTGACTGAGAGCCCACTCTGATGGGCTCTCAGCCCTCCTGGGGATATGGATGATGTTTTAAATTACAAAGGCACACACACAACCGTATCAGCAGGGTGAGTGAGAGCCCACTCTGATGGGCCCTCAGCCCTCCTGGGGATAGGGAGGTTGCTTTAAACTGCAACAACACACATATCCATGTCACCATGGTGACTGAGAGCCCAATCTGATGGGCCCTCAGCCCTCCTGGGGATATGGAAGATGTTTTAAACTGCAACAGCACACAAACACATCTCACCAGGGTGACTGAGAGCCCACTCTGATGGGCCCTCAGCCCTCCTGGGGATGGGGAGGTTGCTTTAAACTGCAACAGCACACAAACCCATATCACCATGGTGACTGAGAGCCCACTCTGATGGGCCCTCAGCCCTCCTGGGGATATGGAAGATGTTTTAAACTGCAACAGCACACAAGCCCATATCACCATGGTGAGTGACAGCCCACTCTGATGGGCCCTCAGCTCTCCTGGGGATGGGGAGGTTGCTTTAAACTGCAACAGCACACAAACCCATCTCACCAGGGTGACTGAGAGCCCATTCTGATGGGCCCTCAGCCCTACTGGGGATATGGAAGATGTTTTAAATTACAAAGGCACACATACAACCGTATCAGCAGGGTGAGTGAGAGCCCACTCTGATGGGCCCTCAGCCCTCCTGGGGATATGGAAGATGTTTTAAACTGCAACAGCACATAAACCCATCTCACCAGGGTGAGTGAGAGCCCACTCTGATGGGCCCTCAACCCTCCTGGGGATATGGAAGATGTTTTCAATTACAAAGGCACACACACAACAGTATCAGCAGGGTAAGTGAGAGCCCACTCTGATGGGCCCTCAGCCCTCCTGGGGATATGGAAGATGTTTTAAACTGCAACAGCACACAAACCCATCTCACCAGGGTGACTGAGAACCACTCTGATGGGCCCTCAGCCCTCCTGGGGATATGGAAGATGTTTTAAATTACAAAGGCACACACACAACCGTATCAGCAGGGTGAGTGAGAGCCCACTCTGATGGGCCCTCAGCCCTCCTGGGGATAGGGAGTTTGCTTTAAACTGCAACAGCACACATACCCATGTCACCATGGTGACTGAGAGCCCACTCTGATGGGCCTAGGGTTGCCAACCTTTTCACCGAGAAAAACCCGACACCTTTGGCTCGCCATGCTCCACCCATTCTCCTCCCCTAGTCCCACCCCTGCCCTGCCCCCAGCCCCACCCACAAAAATTACCGAGGATACGTGTTGGCTAACTTCCTTGGTCAGATAATAATTAAACTGGGAACCCCAAAATCCAAACATGAAATGTACAACACTGGAGAAATAAAACTATAAAGTAATTTCCTCTTGTACTAAACAAAAACGCAAAGATGTTAGTAATACACTTCCCAGACCAGACATATTCCAGTTAATAAATTCAAAATAAAAAGTATTTTTCTACCTTCCGTTTGGGCATTTTATTTTTCAGTTGCAATTGCTCCAGTCACTTTCTTCTGGTTTCTTCGTGTCTTCTGTGAGCTATCCATTTGTCCTTTCTTCTCTTTTAGATGTTTTCCATTCTCTCTCTATATCTGCTTTAACATACTGATTGTTTCCCTTTTGCTCTTTCCCCCAATTCTTTCCTTATCCTTTATCATCCATTTAAATTTCACTCTTCCATTCTCAAGCCCCTCTTACTCTCCCAATATCCTACCCATCATAGACTTTTCTTCCACACAAAATATTTTTTCCCCTCTCCATTCTCATTCCCCATCCATTCTAGTCCTCCCGCAAAATCAGTTCCCTTATAGTTCTAGACTCACCCAGCATCCACTCCCTTCTAATCCCATTCTCCCATGCCCCACATCAGCCCATTTCCAGTACTATTCCAGCTCTTCATAGGCCCATTTCCAGTGCTAGCCCTCACATCACAGGCCATTTCCAGTCCTAGTCCCCACCCCGCAATCACAGCCCATTTACAGTCCAAGTCCCCCATCACAGCCCATTTCCAGTCCTAGCCCCCCCCCCACCATCACAGCCCATTTGCAGTCCTAGCCCCCCTAATCACAGCCTATTTCCAGTCCAAGTTCCCCCCCCCCACCATAGCCCTTTTATAGTCCAGGTCCCCCCCCATCACAGCCCATTTCCAGTCCAAGTCCCCCCCCCATAGTCCTTTTCCGGTCCAGGCCCCCCCCCCCCCCATCACAACCCATTTCCAGTCCAAGTCCCCCCCCCATAGCCCTTTTCCAGTACAGGTCCCCCCCCATCACAACCCATTTCCAGTCCAAGTCCCCCCCCCATAGCCCTTTTCCATTACAGGTCCCCCCCCCCATCACAGCCCATTTGTAGTCCCCCCCCCTTCCGTGCAGCTGCTGCTCCTGCTTCTTACTGAGCAGCAGCTGCAATAAAGTTAATTTAAAAGTAAGGAAACCTGTGAGAAACCCTCCGCTCCTATGAAACTCCTTCTGCAGGGTCCCTGGCTGAAAATAAAGTGACATCAGAGGGGCGGGCACTGCAGAAGGAGTTTCATAGGGCCGGAAGGCCTCTCACAGGATTCCTTACTATTAAATTAACTTTATTGCAGCCGCTGCTCTGTAAGAAGCAGCAGCAGCGGCTACAAGGGGGGGGGGGGGGCCAGGACTGTGATTGCAATCGCGATCGCAAGCGCAAAGCCGGTTTTCTGCTCTGGCTGCTCCCGATCTCGCAGCCAGAGCAAAAAAACGGCTTTTCAATGGCCGGTTTCAGTTCTCTGCTGGCAGCCGGCCCGACCACAGGAAAACCGGCCAGGCCGGCTGAAAACCGGCTGGTTGGCAACCCTAGATGGGCCCTCAGCCCTCCTGGGGATATGGAAGATGTTTTAAATGGCAACAGCACACAAATCCATATCACCAGGGTGACTGAACGCCCACTCTGATGGGCCCTCAGCCCTCCTGGGGATATGGAAGATGTTTTAAACTGCAACAGCACAGAAACCCATATCAGCAGGGTGACTGAGAGCCCACTCTGAAGGGCCCTCAGCCCTCCTGGGGATATGGAAGATGCTTTAAACTGCAACAGCACACAAACCCATATCACCAGGGTGACTGAGCGCCCACTCTGATGGGCCCTCAGCCCTCCTGGGGAAAAGGAAGATGTTTTCAATTACAAAGGCACACACACACAACCGTATCAGCAGGGTGACTGAGAGCCCACTCTGATGGGTCCTCAGCCCTCCTGGGGATATGGAAGATGTTTTAAACTGCAACAGCACACAAACACATCTCACCAGGGTGACTGAGAGCCCACTATGATGGGCCCTCAGCCCTCCTGGGGATAGGGAGGCTGCTTTAAACTGCAACAGCACACATACCCATGTCACTGTGGTGACTGAGAGCCCACTCTGATGGGCCCTCAGCCCTCCTGGGGAATTGGAAGATGTTTTAAATTACAAAGGCACACACACATCCATATCAGCAGAGTGAGTGAGAGCCCACTCTGATGGGCCCTCAGCCCTCCTGGGGATATGGAAGATGTTTTAAACTGCAACAGCACACAAATCCATCTCACCATGGTGACTGAGAGCCCACTCTGATGGGCCCTCAGCCCTCCTGGGGATATGGAAGATGTTTTCAATTACAAAGGCACACACACAACCGTATCAGCAGGGTGAGTGAGAGCCCACTCTGATGGGCCCTCAGCCCTCCTGGGGATATGGAAGATGTTGTAAATTACAAAGGCACACACACAACCGTATCAGCAGGGTGAGTGAGAGCCCACTCTGATGGGCCCTCAGCCCTCCTGGGGATATGGAAGATGTTTTAAACTGCAACAGCACACAAACCCATCTCACCAGGGTGACTGAGAGCCCACTCTGATGGGCCCTCAGCCCTCCTGGGGACAGGGTGGGTTATATGATTTCGACAACTGCATACACCATATCACCAGATAGACTGAGTACCCACTTTCATTGGACTCTCAGGGCAACTGGGGGTAAGGCTGATGTGTCACCCTGGAAATACAGACCCACCATTTGGCCATGCTGTTTGGAACACCTCCTTAGGCATACCTGTGGGCTACCTGTGTTACTGTTATTGTTTGGACATCAACGGCAGCAGCTGCCATGACACCAGGATGGCATCAGGGCCCCTGTAAACAGGGCTTTGGCCCCCTGGGTGATGGCCGGACCAACCAGATGTGCTA
Organism: Ichthyophis bannanicus; assembly: GCA_033557465.1. Lineage (NCBI taxonomy): Eukaryota > Metazoa > Chordata > Amphibia > Gymnophiona > Ichthyophiidae > Ichthyophis > Ichthyophis bannanicus. Next base: position 1,239,733,737 of record CM066031.1, on the reverse strand, counting down.
CATAGACAATATGGCACATGGGTTTACCTGCTACACACAACTAATTGTGATAGACTACCTACACACACCAGCATGCACAGCTGCAGTCAACACTGGATATGTGTATGGTTCAACTGACCTGTCCCCATGCACTTACCTCCCGTAGGTATGTAGCTGCACAGTTGTAGCGCCGTGTGACTCTGTCCCATGCCCTTTTGACCCTGACCAGGTCCTGTTGCCTTGAGGATCCTGGAAAAAGCTTCTCCTGCTTTAGGGCTATCAGCCCTGCCAGGTGCCGCAGCTCCTGCCTAGTGAAGGGAGGTTTCCATGATCTGGTTGCCATCTTCACCTTTGCTGTGCATACACATGCATGTTGCAACGTAAGCACATGCGTGTCGCAACGCACGCTGCGCCTACGTGCCATCTGTCCCCTGTACTATTCTCTGCTATGTGAGTTACACATGATTTGGTGTTGCCAACAATGTCTACATGGATCTCTGCTGCATACACACTTTTCATTAAAGTGTATGCCATCTAAAAACTACAATTTGCCATCTGTGCATTTATCTGGTTCCATACCCACCGGGGCCTTGAACCCATCACCACTGGTTCCTGGGGTAATGTGTTATCTGTTGTGCCATGCCTTTGCACATAGCAAGGACTGCTTACACAGAGACACTAAGGAGGACTTTTCACTGATCTGTCTTAATGTGAGCCCTGCAATAATGTGCAGAATGATGTTGGGGGGGGGGGGGCTGTTATCTGGCATACATGTTGGAAGCGCACATTAGGTGGCATGGCGCTCAGTATGGCACTATGGGGGTAGGCGTGCCACGTTAATGCATGTCATTCGTAGGTAGGTGTGCTGACATGCAGTCCTAGCGGTACAGGTGTGGCACATTGGTTTACAGACTGCCTTATGGTACAGGCGTTATGGGTTCAAGCCCCCAGTGGGGCTATTGTGTCTGACTGCCTGATACATTACCCTCTACTATCAGTGGTGATTTCTCAGGCAGTTTCCTTTTATTTTCATATGTGCTCCCAGCAAACACACCCTCACAGTTCCATACCCTGATGTGACGCATCAGGCGTCCTATGGGGCTATCCAGCAGACACATTATAAAGTGCATTGTCCGCCACACCACCTTATACTGTTCCCTTATAGAGCGCATCATAGGTCACCTTATGGGGTACCGTTTTGACGCTTTCTGGTGTGCTTTTGAGGCAACCTCGGTCTATAGTACTGAGGGTGTTGCTGCTGGCAGCACTACGTAGACGTAGGGAACATAAAGGCCTCTGCTAGCACTATCAGAGACCTCCACTGTGGGTTCACACCCATGACCTCTCGCTCCTCAGGCAGTGAGGTCACCAATGAGCTACATCTCCATAGCTGCTACGTAACTGCTGGCTGGCTACAGTGGGACCTCAGGTCATCCCACGAACTGTCTGCTGTGGTTACCAGGATAGGGTTATACCACACATACCCATGATGCACTGAACATGTCAATCGGCACTCTTCAGATACCCATGGGATGGGGTATGCACCCCCACAGCACCACAGCCTGGTAGGGGATACTGACCGTATGTGTTACTGGCACAGGCTAGCTACAGGCCATCACATTGTGCGGGTCCAGTGCTCACCCTGAAGGTGAGGTGGGTCTAACGGCACCATATCCAGAGCACCTGGTGTAGCTGAAATAGGCTATGCTGCAGGACCCCATCACTGGCAGTGTGTGATAGGTAGGTCTTGTAGATGCACTTGGGCATACATCTGTGTCCATTGGTATTCCACAGTTACATTTTGCCCTTGAGGACTCTGATACACCCAGATTAGCGCATATCCTGTGTGGGTGCCATGGCCACATGCTTGGGGGGGACCCATAGGCAGATTATGTCGTTCCACCCATACTGTCTCCTAGAGCTCAGTATCCCCCACCAACACATCCGCATCCCTGCGATGGTAGCGACCATCCACCTCAATGCATCTGGGGTACAGACAGCTTACAGGGAGGTCTCTGCAGTTCTGTACCCATCCATTGGGCAATAGGGGACAGACAGTTGGACTGGAAATGTTCAGCTAGCCCCCACCACTATCGGACTTTCTCGAACAGCAAGCACAGGGGGGTCTCCAGCTGCTGCACCCTGCAAGGTGTTCGAGCAATACACATAGACACTGCATGCAGCTTGCTAGCTAGTCCATAGCACTCGAGGTGAGGTGTTCACCCCAAAACTGGGATGTGAACACACTCATCGAGCAGATAGGTCAGTGATTGGGCCCCCAGAAGAACCCATATATATCACCTCATAACAAAGCTATATAGCACTATGGGGGCACATAGCCATGCCATGGTCACTGTCCAGTCATGGTGAGGGTGCCTCCCAGCGGGACATTATGTGGCCACCCTATCCCTGCAGGTGGTGGCTGGGCACTACACTGTCCCAGCTATTGCCCTATGCCATGTGCTGCTGCATCCTGCCCAGGCCACCCTGTCCAGGCTATACCCACAATACCTTGCTCCTCATTATGCACATTGGCAGACTAACACTCTGATCACTGCAAGCAGTGTGGTCTGCATAAGGTGTTAGCAACCACCACACATTGGATGGACAGAGACACTCTCTCACACTGGTGGCAGCATTGTGCCACTATAGGGGCATTTTGCAGCCCTTCCCACCTCACCAGGCCTGGTTACAGCACAGACATGGCTATGTTACGCAGCACTGTTGGGGTCACTCTACAGGGTGTAGGACACTTCTGGACAACAGACCTGCTACACGCTCCACAGACATCGTGGAGGTTGGTGTGCTACGGATCAAGGGGCAGTTTGTACCTAACTTAGGATTAGCTATCAGCCATTGTTCATAGCAACCTTTTGATATAGGTTTACCTCATCCCCGGTTTTAGGGTGGCATTGCTAAGGTATGCAGGCGCTAGTATTGGGGGCGCCACGCAGGGCCCAACATTCCGCCTCTCCAGGATGCTTTGGGAAATGGCGCCTGTGGGTGCAGGTGTGTCCGGCCCTGTTGGCCGCTGCTGTCAGACAGAGCCTCCCAACACCAGTCCTGGTGGGCCAAACACTGTTCGGGTTTCCATGCTGTCCCTGATGACTATGCATGATATACATCTGCATACCATTTGGGCGGTACAGGGTCTGGCAGCACAGATATCTTTATTCGGGACAGCATGGGTCACGATTGTTGTTTGGCCCTCCAGGGCTGCATTTGGGGGACTCAGGTGTAGGTGATGCGCATGCTTATGATGTCAACGCTCTTTAGGACATAATATGGGCCTTTACAGCATGTTTGTGTTCTCTGCACTGGAGGTCCGCTTTTTACTGCCACAACTTAGTGGTGGGTAAAACATGGGGCCTGGAATGCCAGGCTCTCAGCTGGGATTTGAACCTATGACCTTCTGCTCTTGAGTGCACTGCCTGTGTATACTGCACCACAATGTGGCCACAGAGATGTTCTCTTCCTTGGAGATGCCATGACTGTTGGCCAGGCAAAGTGCGTCTGTTGCACTGCATGGCACCCGCCTGAACAGGGTTCTGGCACGGACCGCTGTGGGCAGCGGCCAATGGTCCCTCCTCCACCCATACCCCTGCAACGCCATGTTGACATGTTCTTATCTTGAGGACAGCGTGCGCCCCGTGTGATTTGTGGCCCTCCAGGGTTGCATTTGGGGGACTCAGGTGTAGGTGATGCACATGCTTATGATGTCAACGCTCTGTAGGGCAAAATATGGGCCTTTGCAGCATGTTTGTGTTCTCTGCACTGGAGGTCCGCTTTTTACTGCCACGGCTTAGTGGTGGGTAAAATATGGGGCCTGGAATGTCAGGCCCTCAGCTGGGATTTGAACCTGTGACCTTCTGCTCTTGGGCGCACTGCCTGTGTGTACTGCACCACAATGTGGCCACAGAGATGCTTTCTTCCCTGGCGATGCCATGACTGTTCATCAGACAGGGCCTGTGTGCTGCAGTGCATGGCACCCACCTACACAGGGCTGGGCCATGGTCCGCTGTGTGCAGCTGCCACTGCCCCCTCCCCCACCCTCCCCTGCCCCCTCCCCCACCCTCGGCCACTCTGCCGACATGCCCTTCTGTTGGTGATGCTGGTGGAGCACAGTGTCCAGCCATCCAGTGTGCGGGTAGGCAGCTGCCTATGGTGCGTGTTCTGGGGTAAGGGTGGCTGCATAGATGTCCGCGCTTCCCCCCACCACCGCCTGCCAATGTTGGTACTATCCCCTGTAACACTGTGGGGGTTAAACTCGTGCCCATGCTGGACCCTCATCATTTGCTGTCTGGCTGCTCTACTGTTTCAGCATTCCTATGGCCCACCTAGGCATCACCCTGATCCGCACTGTGGCCCAGCTGCACCACAGCATGTGCATCCTGCAGCCCTCTGTGTCCCCTTTCCCAGCATCTGTCCAGTTGCCCATTCCGACATGCCCGCCCTGCTGTTGTGGGACATGTGCACGCCACAGGGAGCCTGTCCAATGGAGAGGGACACCCTGCACAGCACAATATCCCTGTGGGATCATTCATCCTGTATGGTGATGTGCGAGGACCCTTCCGCAATTCATATATTTCTTTTTGGGTGCTTTCTTGGGGGTGTTTTTTGCTGTTTCCCATTACTATCACTATTACCCAGCTTGGTTATGTTTTTTCTATATTTTGTTGGGGTCCTTTTCACTGTTTCTTTACCCTTCTGTTCCGTGCACATGTATCACACTTACCACTGTTTTGTAGGTTTCCCTTGTTTTGCTGTACATTGCTGACAGAAATGGTTTCTCTTCCCTTTAAATCATTTCTAATGCCAGGGTTTCACTGGAGCTAGTTTTGTGACTTGGATTTCACAGTGTTAGTTTGCAGGGAGCATCTCCCCTCCCACTCTCTGCTCATTGACCCCTTCTCTCCGCCCCTGGGGAGTCTTCCTCTGCCCTCCGGGGGCCTTTCCCCGCCTTCAGCGCTTGTTTGCGCCGCAGCACGCGTTATCGCGCGATATGGTACCTGTGCGCCTTGAAATGCGCCATCATCGCGCGATAAGGTACCTTATCTCGTGATAACGTTGCAGAGCGCACTTTAAGACGATTTAGTAAACATACCCCTTAATGTTCAATATAATATGAAGGGAGATATAAAAGCTGTGGGACCCATGAAGTGAGTGTCTGCCATTTCCCTATGGTGATGAAATTCGCCAAATGTAGGGGTGAGCAAAACCTGAGGTCCTTTTGAGCTATATTGAGTGATTGTGAGTAGGTTATGTGTATTTTTTATTGATACTTATAAATTAATGTGATATTGGTGATTACTAAGGGTTTTTTTGGTAGGTTGTGTTAATTTTGTGCCTACGATGACAGTAATAAACCTCATTACGCTGGACCATTTTTGAGCTATCTATAAGTAGATTTATGCCACAGCGGTGCAAGATCTCTACATTTGAGAAAGAAAATGTGTGATTAGTACACTATGAGGGCAAAATATATACCCTTTCTCTGTGAAATCGAATAAATGCAGCCTGGAATACTTAATAAGGAATCATTCTGAGCAGTCACTGAATGCAGGAGGGGCCATGCCTCTTTTGATGCTGCCTGTTTTATTTTACTGTTCAAAGTAAAGCATAATGAGGATGTGCATTGATGCTGGAGACTGCTTAGTTGTGGGCATGTGGAGAGGACTGCAAGCCAAACCAACTCAAAGAGTCTTGCATGAACTCGATTGAATTCCAAAAAACCCATATAGGTCCTTGTCTCTAACACATTAACAAGTCATTGTTTGAACCCACACACATTAAGCACATTTTGGAGAGCTCTCCTGGCCCCTTTTTGGTTCCTGTGAATGTTTCTCAAGGTTACTGCAATATGTAAGCCATAAAAAAAATCTCCTGGGGAGAATGATGCTATTTATAGAAGGCAGATGTCTGTCTCTATATGCACATTTCCGGTATAAGTGGGAACGCTTCTTTTGGGTTGTTTCCGACTCTCTTGTGTGAGTATCTGAAAAATAATTTGGGGATGGAAGGGAGCTTAACATATGCGCACCATATTTGTAAACTTCTTTAGCACTGAATGCCATGCTTTCTTTATTTATTCAATGCAATGCTCCAGAGCTTCCGTCTTCTTTTTCCATGAGAATGGCATGCACACTTTTTGAGCAATGCAGTGTTAACAAATTGTAGAACAGGAAGGATTTCTGCAATTCTTGAATAATTTGCTGTTCTTAAATGCCTGGCACTAGACTGACAACACTGGAATGTGAACATGATTCATGCATTATGAGTACTGTATGTATAACACGGTCACCAGCAGAGCAGGCTTCCTAGATTTAAGGTTGCCAACTAGCTCAAGATTTTCAGACCAGGATGATTCAGTCCAGGTTTTACTTGTAGTCTTGTCCATGCAGGCACTGTCCTGAGCATCTAGCATCAGCTGGCAACCCTACCCAGCTTGGCCTAATAATGTACTTTAGCCTTGCTCTAAAGCAGGGTCATATCAGGAGAAGGGAGGCTGGTCTGCTCAATGCCAGTTTCAGTTTGGCTTCTGTTGTTATTTTCCACTGAAGTGCTAGTTGTGCTGGTGAGTTTTTGTGATAAGGACTCTTACCCACTAAGAATTCATTTAGGACCTACTCATTTCACAAAGAGGCATATTCTAAAATGTCCAGGCCTCTGTGTGTCCAGTCAGAACCAGACGCACAGAGGTAGATGGGATTCTGATCCCACAGGGCATGTCTAGCCCTCACAGGATCAGAATCCCATCTAGGCCTGTATGTGCAGGCAGGACCCGATTCCTGTCAGTCTACACGTACAGGCCTAGAGTTGGGTTGCGGGGAATCTCCTGCACTCCCTCCTACCTTTGCCACCGCCCGGGCCTGCTTTCCCCCAACATCTAGGGGAATGTATTCCATCTCAGAGGTGCAATAAGTTCCCCGTCTAGTCTGACGGCTCTGGACATACAGGGCCAACATCAGAATCAGCCCTGTACATCCAGGGCTGCAGATGTCCCTCTACCCTCCCTAACTCTGCCTCCACACTGCCCTCTTCCCGCCCCTGTTTAGTCTCCCCGTACAAACTCCCTGTTCATACGGGGAGGCTTAGTCGGGGATGGGAAGGGAGATGATTAGACCCCAAAGCCACAAAAGCCAAACTTAATTTGAATGAGTAGCCTAAGGGAAAAAAAAGCTGCCCTGGTTGTATCCCTGTAGTAGTCCTTGAAAATTACAGGCCCACCCTAATCCAAGGAATTTAAATTTTATTGTCATGAGGTGGGACATAGTTGCAAGAAACTGGGCAAGTAAGGTCATGGTAGTACTGAAGTGTGGATAATTAGTCCAGGATCTAAGGGAGAATAATGTTCTTGTTTAATTTTGGCACAGTATACAGTACGTGAAAGAAGTTGCAAACTAGTTTTTAAAACATTCTGTGGTGGCTCATATGAATCCATTTTGCAATTGAAAGCAAGTTTCCTACGGAAGCAATTAGGTAAGAAAGCTAAATGAGCATTCTACCTGATATCCTGAGGAAGGAGACCTTCTCTTCCACTGTAACTGATCCACTTGAAACTCAGTCAGCTGCTCGCCAGCACTATGGCTTGAGCTATCTCGCTGCTCCTGGATTTCACCTTTAACATCATTGTACCACAGTGTTTTATGTTGAGCTGATTAACAGTCCAAAATCATCAATTATCACCGTTTATCATGAAAGTCAAATGGGATATTTTGAAAAGTAGATCGTGTTTCTCCGACATATGTTCTGATTTTCAGAATACAAATGTCTTCTGTGCTGTAATGTAAAACTGTGGTGTGTAGTATGAAACTTTAACCGGAGCAGTGGTGATTAGGCGTGTTTCAGTAGCGCTACAGTTCCAAGTCCCGAACAGGGTGAGAATTTTGCTCCTTCGCTCCATTCCAGCACTGTATCCCCCAGCAGCAGCTGCTTATATGAAACGCACAAGCATCACCATAGGACTTTATGTGCAGTTCTCCACATCTTCTGTAGGAACTCATTCTTTTAGTTCCACAACTCTCTAACCAGAATTTTCTCAGATTCTCTGACCAACATCCTGGACTATACCATTGTTTCATTCCAAGAAGGGCTGGCCATAGTCAAAATGGTTCAGTCCACTGACTACATTGACAAATACAATAAGGCACATTTTAAATAGGACACGGAGATCAGAATTGAGATGTCAGGGTCACCTCATGTACAATTGTGCCAGTTTTTTCAGAAATAACACTGCTAAAGGTGGAGTCAGTTTTAAAATGCATAAAGAAAGGGCAGGACTGCATGGGGGCTGATATTTGTGTACAGTGGGAGGAATCATTGCACAAATTTACAAATGGGGAACGTTCATGGGGGAAACCTGACAACCTACGCTTGTAAGGGACGGCATTTCAGAACATGGAAGTGTAACTGTTGGCACTTACCGTGTAGCTAAGCTGTTTTGCAATGAAGGACTCTTATCTTTACCTCATTTCAAATTGGAAGGAGAAATAAACCTTGGGGACTTAAAGGGGATACTTCCCTTAATTCTTACTGTAAAGGGCTAGCCAAAAAGTGCACTTTTCAAATACCTATTTGTGCCAGGGAGCAGGTGTAAATCTGATTGTGGACAATTTTGGGCTTACACATGACTTTCCTATATGAAATGGGGAATACATGTATAATATTTTGCCCCACTCGGTCTGGGCCCCAGAAATGCCCTCTGTGCACTTTTGACGTGGTAGAGTCATCCATGTGTAAATTGGCCATTCAAATATGGATGTGATTTACATGTGTATAGATCTGATTACATATGTACAGAGACAGCATTAGGAGGTAGCAACAACTGCAATAGCTCTGGGCCTCCATGCTACAGAGGGCTCTAAGGCTGCCTCATTCTGAAGGAGCCATAACCTGAAGGTGGGCTTTGGGGGCTTCTCCTTAGTTTCTGTTCTGGGCCTTTTCATGTTTAATACTGGCCCTGCACACATGTAAATAGCAAATAATGTTTTTAAAATAACTCTCAGTATGTTCTGTGGGAGAAGCATAGACCTGAGTAAAAAGTTCCATTGCCCCCATTGAGGCCAATTCTGTCTTGCACATCCTGCCACTGTATGGCTGGGCAAAATTGGGGCGTGCAGCGGTAGAATTCAATTCTGATCCCGTGGTGGCTAGACATGCCCATGGGATCAGAATTGGGTCTACCGGCATGGATGTGCAGGCAAGGCCCTGATTCTAATCTGCCGCATGCCTAGCCACATACCCTACTAACTCAGCCAAGCTCTTCAATGGAGCCATAATGCTATGGTGTCTCCTTTGCCATGGCACTGCGGTTCCATTCACGATCGCTGGCTGACACACAGATCTGTGTTTACCCACAGCCTGACTCCCAAACTGGCCATGGGGTCAGACTGTGGGGAACCCCTGTGCCCCCTCACTTGCACCTCTGGGTCCCGTGCCATGATCCCCCACCATCCAGGGGGACTTATTTCACCTTTGAGGTGGAATATGTCCCTTGTTTACACTGAAGGACCCAGACATACAGGGCCAACCTTGGAATCGGCCCTGTACATATGGGGTTATTCGCTGCCCACTGGCTGCCCTCTCTCTTTCCCTGGCCCACCCCCTCCTGCCCACGAACAGAACTCCCCACACAAGTCAGCTATTCATGTGGGGTGCTCTGTGGCCACCAGCATGATCCAGATGTTTAGCGGATCTAGACGGATCGGATGTCCAGACCCGCTAAACATGGATAGGAATGACCCCCATTGTCTATATTTTGTAAGGCAGAAAAACATGTTCTATAGCAGTGATTCTCAACCCAGTCCTCTGGGACCTCCAGGCCAATCAGGATTTCTGGATATCCACAATGAATATGTATGAGATAGATCTCCATGCACTGCTTCCATTGTATGCAGGTCTATCTCATGCATATACACTGTGGATATCCTGAAAACCTGACTGGACTGGGTGTCCCAGAGGACTGAGAAAAAAACCACTGTTCTATAGCAATCTTGAGCTGCAGCCCGGTTATCATAACGCAGTGAAAGTTAGGCACTTTAAAGACTGGCCTAACTTTCCCTCAGAAGCTAACTGGACAGTAATTCAATATCACCACTGCCTGAGTAGCTTCATCGCTATCTGGCTGACCAGGATATTCAATGCCAGTGGGTGGATATAGACCCGTCATTGAATATCCAGGTCAAAAGTTTGGCGGCGGCCCTTTGTTTCTATTAGGGATTCTTTGAAACTCCTTGAATGCCATCCCTCAAAAAGACTGGGTCAAGAAAGACTTAAGCAAAAAAGTAGGAGAACGCGCCTGAAGTTACTTCTTTTGTGATCTGTGGCACTATGAAACTTTGTATTCTTGACATGACATGAGTGAGCCTCTTGCTTCTAACTCTCCTACTCTACAAAAGCAACTCTTCTGCAGGCAGTGTAGTTGCATTGTCTTGGAAACCCCTTACACCAAAACGGATTCACGGACTGTGCCTGGCTAAGCACACACTCTTGCTATTTGCTGCCCTCTAGGATTTCTGCTTTCCTAACCGAAACTTATGAAGCTGGTTCATAGAGAAGGGGAAGTGGCTGTGAGAGATGATGGCATGCACAGTATGAGAGTTGCAGGAGGCTGAAGAAAGTATATAAACTAGCAGTGAACGGCGAATGGAAAATGTTGTGGTTCTGTCAGACATTTCATGAAAAAGTATCGGGTTTATTGCTGTACTGTTTATGAATGCCATTATGTAAGTCCCTGAGTGAGGCAGGAAGTAAGCGGATGGTGGATGACTGATAAAACTGTGGCCTTTTAGAAGTTTTCTCATTTTCTGCAGGTGCAGTAGTTAAGTTTACAGTAGGTTGGATGCAGCAATCTATTTACGGTAATGCTTCATAAAGAAAATCTGTTTTCATATACGTGACTGCAGTAATGCACAGTAGAAAACACTAGACCAGATTGCATGCATGTGATTATAAAAAAATAAATCCATGCTCTTCCTTATGGATACAATTTACCCCCTTGAGCTTCCATTAGGTGAATAACAGCTGAATATCTACTGTTGTAAAAATGGATATTTGGATGCTGTTCAGCGGGGCTTATTTTGAGGGGATATTTGATGGTACTGAGGACTGGCACCTTTTTCATTGCCTGCTAAAATTGACCCATGGTCCTCATGTATTAATGAAAGAGCTCCTCATATGAGTACCGGCATCATTTTTGCAAGGACAAATGCACTGCTATTCAGTATGTTTTGAAACACTGTGGAAGATGGGTCTGATTTTCATTTGGGCGGTGCTATGTGCCCGCCCGGCACATAGCCCGCCCATCATCTGTCTAAGCCGGATTTTCAATGCCAGGGTCATATGCGGCCCCAACATTGAAAATCCAGTTTGCGCTGCACAACCCGGAAGCTGAGAAAAACCTTGCCTATCTTGAAGGCGCAAAGGACTAAGTGGGTAGCATCAAAAATCGCTGCTACCCATTTAGCCCTTTCCTCTGCCCCCGCTCCGCCCCGGAATGACCCAAACATGCCCCGATGCTAAACGCATAGCATCTGGGCACATTAGGGACCTATACAGGATTTTTGAAAGGCACTACCCATGTAGGTGCCATTTGAAAATCCCGGATAAGGCATTTACACGGATAACTAGGGCAGTTACCCATGTAAATGCCTTCGAAAATGCCACCCATTATTTCTAAAGGCCTGAAATAAAATGTACAGAGCCTGACTACACTCTCCAGGGCAGGTATAAAGGATTTTATCTTTGGAGCCAAAAAAACAATTAAGACCTTAGAAAATTCCCATATGAAGAAAAGTATATGTGTAACGCCCTTTGGTGTGTGGAGAAAGAAGATATTCAAGTAGCAAGCAATGCAGTTGAAGACCAAGATTATGGCAGAAAGAAGCAGAAATAAGTTTTTTCATATTGGGTGCCACAGAAGTGATTAAAAACAATTTCCAAGCATACCCTAATAGGTTGTGTATGCATATCATCAGGGGTTTGTCAAACAAATTCTAAAAACATAAATACATAAACACTAAAAACAACGTAAAAAAAACAGAGCACTTAAAACCATATATGATCAAATAAAAAAATTATTAAAAATGTCATCAATAGATAGAATAAATAAAACCAGTAAGGGGTGAACAAATTAAAAACATAAAAAACATTGGGGTATGTTTACTAAGCAGTCTTAACGTGCACTCTTCCACGTTATCGCGCGATAAGGTACCTTATCGCGCAATAATGGCGCTTTATCGGGCGCAGAGGTACCTTAGCGTGCGATAATGCGTGAAGCAGTGCAAATGAGCGCTGAGGGCGGAGAAAGGCTCCCAGAGGGCGGAGGAAGGCTCCCCAGGGGCGGAGAGAGAGGGTCAATGGGTGGAGAGTGGGAGGGGAGAGGCTCCCTGCACACTAATGCTGTGAAATTCGAAGCTGAAAACTAACGCCAGTGAAACCCTGGCGTTAGAGCTGATTTCAAGGGAAAAGAAACCATTTACGTCAGCAATGTACAGCAAAACCAGGGAAGCCTACAAAAAGTGATAAGTGTGATACATGTGCACGGAACAGAAGAGCAAATAAACATTGAAAATGACCCTAACAAAATGGAAAAAAAAACATAACCAAGCTGGGCAATAGTGATATTAATGGGAAACATCAACCCCCCCCCCCCTGAGAAGGCTCCAATTTCACTACACAAAGAGCACTTGTATAACCTTTGTAAGTCTTTGTAACCGCTTTGATTGAAGGAAAAGGCGGTATAAAAAACTTGTTAAATAAATAAATAAATAAATAAATAAAAAAAGATATGAATTTTGGAAGGGTCTATGCTCCGTCCCCATACAAGGTGAATGAGCCCACAGTGAAAGTGCGCTGAGCAGGGTTTTCCCTCTCCATTGGGCAGGTGTCCTATGGCGTGCGCATGTTCCGCAACAACAGGGTGGGCATGTCGGAATGGGCAACTGGACAGATGCTTGAAAAGGGGACACAGAGGGCTGCAGGCGGCACATGCTGTGGTGCAGCTGGGCCACAGTGCGGACCAGGATGATGCCTAGGTGGCCCATAGGAATGCTGAAACAGTAGTGCAGCCAGACAGCAACTGATGAGGGCCCAACATGGGCACGAGTGTGCTTCCCACAGTGTCACAGGCGATAGTACCCAGCAGGTACCCCCAAGGGCACAGAACATTGCCAGGCGGTGCTGGGCGGAAGCGTGGACAGCTATGCAGGCACCCCTACCCCAGAACCCGCACCATAGGCAGCCGCCTACCTGCACACTGGATGGCACTGCCCCCTCCAGCATGGGCACACCCCCCCATGCCATGCTGACATGACCATATGCTGTCGGTGCTGGTAGTGCGCAGTCCCAGTCCATCCACTGTGTGGGTAGGTGGTTGCCTAGGGAGCGGGGTCTGGGGCAGGGGGCATGCATGAGCATCCTCACATCCCCCCCATCATCGCCTACCAATAGTATGTCCCTTCTGCTTGGGGAAGGGTTGGCTGGGGGGGATGTCAGGTCAGTGCCCTGGCAACTGTTATATTGGGTGGACCAGGTAGATGTAGGTGGATTGTGTTTATTTGTTTATTTATTTATTTAAAAGCTTTTCTATACCGCGCTCTTTAAAATCAGTGCATTTTAAAATTATCATTTCCTTGTACAATGCAGGAAGGACCTGCATTGTACTTACATTGAACAGGTTACGTAACTAGGATTTTTAACTGGGGCAACTATATACAGTCTGAGCCCTTTGTCGCTACAACGTTCAACAGTATGGCTGGGACTCGTAACTATGTACAAAACCTGTCATTTATTTACAGTTATTTACAGTCTTACTTTCTTTACATTTGTTAGCAGCTCGTTGGCCTATCAGGTGGCTGGGTTAGAGCTCCCATAGTCTCGGACTGCATAGGGTGTGTTGGGGATGCTGTCGGGGTGGGCTGGGTTGTGACAGTTGGGGTTGCTTCATTGGGCTGTGAGTAATGTTGAAGAAACAGATGATGCTTTAAGGCCTTCCTGAATTGGGTGAGGTTGATGATCGCTCTGATGTTGGGAGGAAGGTTATTCCAACAGGTTGGGGCATAGAATGCGAAGGCTCTGTTCCTTGTTGCCTGAGAACATTTTGTTGTTTCCTTGGGGATTACAAGTGTGTTGGTAGCAAAGGTCCTTCTTGATCTGTTATGGGGGGTGGGGTTGAGGTCTGTGAGGGAGGAGGAGGATAACTTGTGGATGGCTTTGAAGGTCATCAGTATCACTTTGTATGTGAGCCGGCAGTTGATTGGTAGACAGTGTAGGTCCTTCAAGATGGGGGTTATGTGGTCTCTTCTGGAAATCCCGGCGAGGACGCGGGCAGCAGCATTCATCGTGAGTTGCAGTGGGTTTAGTGTGCTCTTGGGGAGACCGTGTAGAATGGTGTTGGCGTAGTCAAAGTGGGGTGTTACCAGCGCTTGGAAAATTGCTCGGAAGTCATCAGGCTGCAACATGGGTCGGAGATGCCGAAGTGTTCTGATCTTATGATAGATGGCTCTGACGGTGTTGTTTATGTGCGCTTTCATGTTGAGGTGCTAGTTTAGTGTGACACCCGGGTAGCGTACTGTGGTTTTACTTGGGAGCTCTACGTCTTGCACTTTTATTGTAGCGGGAGGGGAAAGCTTTTGTTTCTTGTGATGAAAAGAACCTCTGTTTTGTTGAAGTTGATTCGGAAGTTCTGTGTGTGGAGCCAGTCAGAGATTGCATCGAAGCATTTCACTAATGTTGAGAGGTCGGGTTGGTTGGTGGTGAATGGGGCGAGTAGCAGGACATCGTCCACATAAATCAGGCTAGAGATGTTAAAGGAGCGGATGATTTCACATATTGGCTACATATATATATGTTGAACAAGAGAGCAGAAAGTGAGGAGCCCTGGGGAACCCTTGTCTTCGTTGAAAAGGCTCAGAGGTCTTGGATCCCATCCTTATGTACTGCCGTCTATCTGCTAGGTAGGACTTGCACCAGCTCCAGGCTAGGCCCTGGATTCCCTTCTCATGGAGGCATGTCAGGAGCTGCTCATGATTGACTGAGTCAAACGCAGCAGCGATGTCCAGGGTAATAAGCGCATACCCGTTTCCGATGTTATCTATCCCTCTACTTAAGGTGTTGATTAATGTGGTGAGTAGCATCTCAACTCCATGTGATGCCCTGAAACCATGCTGACATGGATCCAGGGGGGCAGTGGTATCGATGTGCTGCTGAATCTGCCTTTGGACGACCTTCTCGATTATCTTAGCTAGCAGGGGGATACTTGAGATCGGACGGTATGATTTGGCCTTCTGGGAGTTTAGCTTGTTCTTTAGGAGGGGCTGTATGGAAGTCTGTTTGAGGGTTGACAGGAAGGTTCCCATTGAGAAGGATAGGCCCATGATCCTGGCTAGGATTGGGCTGAGTTCTGTGTGCATCGATCTTATCCAGAATGCTGGACAGGGGTTGTTTGGGGCCTTTGTAGTGTTGATGGCTACAATGATGTCCTCGATGCTTCTCTCGGATAGTGGTGTGATTGTGGTGAGCGGCGTTAGATGGTATGGATTATGGCTAGGAGTGGGTTTCGTGGCTGTGTCAACTTTCTTGGACTTGGCCAGTAGGTAGGCCGCTTTGGCCTTTGTCAGCTGCTGTCTTGCTAATTTCCAGTTTCTATGTTCCTATGTGCCACCTAGGCGCCCGCCTAGTCCACCCTGTGCCCCAGCTGGCCCCGCTACATGTCCCGCCTGCAGCCCCCTGTGCACCATTTGCACCATTGCCATAGTGGCCTTTCATACTTGGGCACTATTCTGTTGCTGCAAATGGAGCACTACTATCACGTTTCTTGGGCTCCCTGCCTATGCTGTACATTGCTGACACTGAAATTGTTTCTCTCTCCTGCAAATGTGCATCTAACGGCAGGTTTTCATTCGCAGTAGGATTCAGCCCTTCAGTTCAGCGCGTTAGTGTGCAGGGAGCCTCTCCCCGCCCATTGACCCCTTCTCTCCGCTCTCTCTCCACCCTCTGCGGTGTTTACCGCGGCCGGGAACGCTAACGCTCATTAGGTAACATTAATGCATGTTAACATTACCTAACAAGCGTTAACGTAGCCACTGCTACGTTACCGCAGTTTAGTAAACATACCCCATAGTGTATCCTGATTTTCAGAAAACCTTTGACAAGGACTTTTATGAGAGACTTGAGAAAATTAAAAAGTTATGGGATAGGAGGTAGTGCGCAATTGTGGACTGGGAATTGCTTAAAAGATAGAAAACAGAGAGTAGGTCTAAATGGTCAGTTTTCTCATTGGAAAAGGTAAATAGTGGATTGACCCAGGCATCTGTGCTGGGTCCACTATTTTTTGGCATATTTATAATGACCTGGAAAAGGGAACAATGAGTGAGGTAATCAAATTTGCAGATGAACCAAAATTATTCAAAGTTATTAGTACACAAGAGGATTTTGAAAAATTGCAAGAGGACCTTGAGCAATTGGAAGACTAGGTATCCAAATGGTAGATGAAATTTAATGTGAACAAGTGCAAAGTTATGCAGTTAGGGAAGAACAACCAAAACTATAGTATAGCTACACGATGCAAGGTTCTACATTAGGAATCACAACCCAGGAAAAGCATCTACTGTAGATGTCATCCTCTATAATGCTGAGTATATACAAGCGGCTAAAAAATCTAATAAAATGCTAGAAATGATAAGGAAAGGAACAGAGAATAAAACAAAAGATAATAAAATGCCGCTGTATCGCGTCATGGTGTGATCACACCTTGAGTATTGCATATAGTTCTGATCATCACATTTAAAAAAAGATATAATGGAAATATGGAAGAGTTACAGACAATGGTGACCAGAATGGTAAATGGAAAGGCTTAAAAGGTTAGGGCTCTTCAGCTTGGAGAAGAGATGGATGATGGGAGAAATGATAGAGGCCTGTGAAATAATGAATAGAGTAGAATATCTTGAGCCTGTGCTATGTAACTATAGAGGGGATGGAAGCACATGCCTCCTTAAGTTCGCGTTGACCCTTTGTGGTAGTAAGGCTGCCTACACAGGTGTTTTGGTGCGGGCCTTAGTAAACATGCCCTATTGTGGGCAAATGGCCACACGCAAATTACACCTGCTACAAAGGAAACGGATTTATAAATATAAGGCCCGATATTGAGTTAGGAGGGCTATATTCCCCTTCAGCGCATAGCCCTCCCGCCGACCTCTAACCCCGGTTAAACAATGCCGGGGTCATATGCAGCCCTGGCATTGATTATCTTGGACTGCCGCACTGCCTCTCAGCCACAGTCGATACTGGACAGCAGCGATATTGTATGCTCCTGCTCTTAAAGATATGCGAGCTTTTGCCTCGCCTGTCTTTTAGGCGCAGGTTGCTAACTGGGCAGCATGCAATATTGCTGCTGCCTGATTATCGATTGTCAATGTCTCTGCTCCTCCCTGGAATGCTCCTGACATGCCCCAATGCTAAGCGGTTAGCAATGGGGCATTAAGGAAGAAGAAAGGGGATATTCAATGGCACTACATGGTTTACAGGGTTATAAACTGTGTTAATGCCTTTCAAATATCGGGCCCATAGACCCTATGGAGATGATTCTATAGAGCATATGTGAGGCCTAAATTTCCTTGCACATCTATAGAATAGTATAACTGATACACATTGGAGGGGGGTGGAAGCTGCTGATAATAGCAGGCTGGAACCAAGATGCAAAGGCAGTGTCTTTGGTAAGAGCTGCATCACAGTTCCCTTGCCATTACCGGAGCTGCTGGCCCCAAAGAGGTGTGGCAGTGGCAGCAATGGGATACGGCGGGCATGCAGGATAGAGGCCCACCTAGAGCGCCTCCAATTCTTGCACCGGCCCTCATAGCAATTTTATAACAAG
Organism: Ichthyophis bannanicus; assembly: GCA_033557465.1. NCBI lineage: Eukaryota > Metazoa > Chordata > Amphibia > Gymnophiona > Ichthyophiidae > Ichthyophis > Ichthyophis bannanicus. Next base: position 1,239,715,889 of record CM066031.1, on the reverse strand, counting down.
TAGACTTTTTTCCTTGCTGTTCATTCTCCTATATTTTGTAGATAGGTTGTTCCTCACTGAAACAGTCAGCCATGCACCGGTGGGCTATATACTGGTAATTTGCATCTATTCTAGTGAAGAATATTTGTCTGAATGCTACCCAAAGGACACAGAAGGAAAATAACCATTGGAGCACAGAGTTATGGTTCTGTCTTGAGTGTTTGTAAATTATGGTTGGCATGGGTCTTATGACTTAAGGCTGGAAATCTGATAGCAACTGGAAAGCATAAACAATGAGTTATACAGTAAAAATGTCTGTGAACATAAATCATACTGCAGGTCAGTTGAAAAGAGTGGTACAAAATGCTAAAAAGGGTTTGCTGAAAAACAGGAACCAGCAGTATAAAGAGCACTGAGCAATATTATTTAGGTTGCACATTAGTTTACAACATGCAACATTCATTACCTTGTTAGATGAAGAACAGTTACACAACTCTGATCAAAAGTTTATCTTTGGAATGGAAGAATAACTTAGTGGTTAATGCAATAGATTTATTTAGGATAATAAGAATTGCCATACTGGTTCAGACCAAGGTCCATCAAGCCCAGTATCCTGTTTCCAAATATGGCCAATCCAGGTCACAAGTACCTAGCAACTTCCCAAATATAGACATAGGTTATACAATGCTTGCATTGGGGCAAGCAGTAGATTTCATGGACCCTCCCTCTCCTCACCTACCCACCCTACATCATACGACCATGGCACCAACACAGAATACACACTATTCTGGGTGCATCTAGTCCAAGATGTGACTGAGAAATGCAGATGTATCCTAGGTGTGTCTGCAGGAACTATTGATCACAAACACTAGCACTGACGGGAACCAACAGCATGACCTATTTCAAGTACGAAAGGTGCTGTGGACCTGGTGCTGGGTACCCCACCTCACCCTCAGGGTGAGCACAGTACCCGCACAATGTGACGGTCTGTAGCTACTCTGTGCCAGTAACACACACGGTCAGTACCCCCTACCAGGCTGAGGTGCTGTGGGGGTGCACACGGTCAGTTCCCCCTACCAAGCCGAGGTGCTGTGGAGGTGCATACCCCATCTTGTGATCATCTGTAAACTGCTGATTTGCATGTGCAGTGCATCATGGGTACGGGTGGGTTACCCCTATCCTGGTAACCACAGCAGACAGTTTGTGTGGTGACCTGCAGTCCTTCTGTAGCCAGCCAGGGGCTTGTTAGTAGCTGTAGCCCGCTGGTTGCTTCGCTGCCTGTGGAACCAGTGGTCATGGGTTTGATCCCAAAGTGGGCCTTTTGATAGGGCTGTCTGAGGCATTTTCTTTTTTTAATTTAAATTAGTGCTGCCAGCAAAAACACCCTTACAGTGCTGTAACCTTAAGGTGCCTCATAATAGGACATTTTAGAGAGGGCATGGAGAAAAGAATTGAGATGCCGAGGACAGGACGTATTCAATTCTGACAGTATTTTAGAAATAGCTCATTTAAAGGAGAAGCCCTTCAAAAATACAAATAAGGAGGTACAGGAACATATTGCCCAGAAAGAGTCATTTCACAAATATATATGTGGGAAAAATTGATGCAGGAAATCAAGCTACATACACATATAAGTGCTGGCATTTTGCAGTGTATGAATATCGTTGAGCCATTTTGCAAACCTAAGCATGCAGCAGCTTGCACTCACAGAGCAGTAATGTTCCTAGCCCCCTCGGTACCTGGGCAGGCGTTCCCCCTTGCGGGCAGTGCAGCCCTCCACCAGGCCCACACGTGGAGGCAGCATGGCAAACTTACCTTAAATGCCAGGGTAACTTGCCACGCTGCCTCCGCGCCAGGCCCGATGGCTCTTTTCTCCTGGGCTGAAGTCTCACGATTTGCAAGACTGCCTCTGCATGTGGGGGGGCCGGTGGGTATGCACCCTCCTCCCAGCCAGCACCAGGGGTGGGCCACACTTACCGCCCCGCCCTTGGTACGCCACTGTCGCAGAGGCCTCATTTCAATTTGTAAGGGGAAATAATCATTGAGGGATTAAGGAGGGTATCCCCCTTATTCTCTCCTGTAAAGGGCTGGCCTAAAAAAGCAATTTTTAAATGCCTATTTGTGTCAGGGACCAGGTGTAAATCCAGCCATGGACATTTGTGGGTTTACATGTGCATCCTCCATATGAAATTGAGACTTTTGTCCTGCCCAAGCCACGCCCCCATGACCCTGACAAATCCTCCATGCAATTTCAGCATAATGTTGACATTCATGTTTAAAAGGAGCCTTTTAAAAAATGACCATTTACACATGGAAGCAATTTACACATACAAGTAGTCATATTTGTAAGTGTAAATCATGAATAAGATTTCCAGAATAACCCACATTATGCATATGTATTAATATTTTTATAACTCTGCAATGTGGTTATACATATTTCATAGCGATATATTTTTTTCTAAAATAATTCAGTCTGTATTGTTGCTTTTCTCTGCTGCTCATTGTGCTCGTTTGCATACTTCTGTGGTTGGTCACTCACTGTGAATTGCTAATTGGCTCCAGATTTTCAGGATCCAGTCATGGTTTTATTCCACTGACTACATGGACTAGTAGTTTTGATGTCTCTATTGCTTTCCCTAAGAACAGCCAGACCACAGGACCATACAGAAAATGGTGTAAAATCTGTCATGGAATATAGGGGTGTGCATGCTTATTTATTTATTCAACAGGGGTTTAATTTATACTGCTTTATCATTTCAGTCAAAGCGGTTTACATTGTAACTTAAATTTGGGAATCAAACTCTGATCTCTTTTTCCCAAGCCAGTGCTCTAACCATTTAGTTCATTAGGACATCTAAAAACTGTTGTGTGCTTCCAAATTGCCTGTATGTGCAAACATTTGATTTTCAAGTTTAATAGATTTGTAATGTACATAGAAGACATGCATTTAAGATGAATTTGCGCAAAAACATGAAAATAGGGAAAATTCTGAAAATACCAGCACTAACCAAACTTTTTTTGGCCTGAACATCCTTAGTGGATTAACCTGTCCTGAAAAACTAGCGTGAACTAGCAACATATACTCACCTTTTTTTGTGCAGAGCTGAGCGGAGCAGTGGTGGCCTTCTGGAGAAGCTGTTATTGTCATGTAGCATGACCATCTCCTGTCACTAGGCCACAAAGTGAAGGAGAGGCAGATAAACTGACTGGCTGGCTGGGGGGGGGGGGGGGTCGGGTCAGATTGCCAAAAAAAATGCAATTTGGTTGGCCTAGCATTTTGTTCAAGAGAATCTACTTATCAACAGAACTAAAAAAACCAACCAATTGTATGTTCCTATTTTTTGCAAAATGACTTCAAACCAGCATAGATCCCTCTCTTTTTACATCCCTTGCTCCATTGACATGCAGAGGCCAATCTAAGTCTTAATCTTTAACTTGAAGGGACCTGTAGGGACCAATCTAAAACAGAAGTGGAAAGACCATCAGGTTCTAAAGGCATGTGGGACCATCAGCAAATACTTTTTTTCCACCCCTATCCCCTTCTATCCTTCTGTGCAGGTCGTGGTCTTGGAGAAGAGCACATGCTGATGGTCCTGCATACATTGACAGTCTGGTGCTGTTTCCACTACTGCAGCAGCTTGACTATGGAGGGAGGATCAGGTGATCAGTTTTTTTTGTTTACAAGAAAAGTTGGCAATCCTACTAAGGGAGGGAGGCATGAGGACGAGGACAAGTTGAGGAGAGGTAAATGCATGCACAAGCAATTTGCATGCACACTTTGGGGGTCTTTCACTAAAGTACGCTAGGTGTCATCACCTGTTCTGGCACATGCCGAAGGCGCACTGGACATGCATTGACAGCTAGCATGGGACCATGACAGCATGTGCCAATTTTCGCATTGTGAATGGTGAGTTAGGGTGCTAAGGGGCTGTTTTTGGGGAGGGTTAGGAACACAAAATGAGTGTGGTGAGCACTGCAAAGTTAGTGAGAGGTAAACACGACATGCTATCTGTGACCCTCACAATTAGCACAGGTTCACCTAACACTATTTCAATAGGTGGAGTTAAGTGCACCCACACTATTTGTATGCTACATTAGAGCCTAGAGCTCCATGTTAACTGCTGGGAACATGCTTTCCATACACCCGACAGTTAATGTGGTGGTGCTGTACTTAACACACCATGGTTTTGGAGCTATTGACATGTTATGTGTAACACCTTATCATCCTTTAGTAAAAGATCCGCTTAATTTTTAGGTGCCCAAACAGTCTGACATGTATGTGTCTAGTATCGGGCAAGAAGAAGGAAAGACTCAGGTAAGGGCACAGAGGGGACGACAAGCTGAGACATAGGATGTTGGAAGATGCTGGAAGGAGGGGCGAGCAAACAAAAACATGAAAGAAAATGTTTTGAGAAAACATTTTTTCATAATTTGTCTTCTCGTCTTTGTCTTGGATTTTGTGCTTGTTTTATTTCTGAGAAAACATTTTCCCGATGGCTCCTAAAATATTTTGGCTAATACCCAAGGTTTCTAAATATTTTTCCATGGCTGGCTTTGAAAATATTATCAATACAAATGTTATAGATTGTGGAACCCATGCAAAATATTTCACTGCAGAAACTTTCTTCTGATGTATCCAAACACTTTAGTTTCAAAATAAGATTGTTCTCAGTGGCAAACAGAAAGAGCTGGATGAGCAATTATGGTTCTTCTTTCTGTGAGAAAGAGTGTTCTCCATCTCTGAAGCTCTTCTTTCAACCTGGTTCAAAATCCCATATTATTTCATACCCTCACTGGGTTGTTTTTTTTTTGGAACAATAAATGTTTTGTAGTTGCTGAAGTTTGACTGCACAAAATCTGGTGCCTTCCCATGTCATGTAGAAAGGGGAAACTCAAACTGAAATAATTACAGTAATTGTGGAGGTTCATTGTAAAGGCCACGTGATATGATTTGGAAAAGAATTTGATCAAAGGTGCAGGTTTTAGGTAGAAAGTCCTTGAGGATGAACTCGTTTCAGTAAAGGTCAGCAGGAATTTTAGGGTGGAGTGTCATTTTTTTTGTTCCCTGGCTTTCAATAGTTACAGACAGCAGCTGATATTCAAAATCACTTAGGCTGTCAGCAGCAGATGCCAACCACCTAAGTAATTTGTGCTGAAAGTGGCTGCTTGAGGAACACAGAGAAACAAAGGAAGATAAAAACGGTGATCTTTGCAGTTATCCAGGTCATGCTGCGCCTTTGTAACTGGAACTGACGTTTCAGCCACCATGCTGTGGCTTTCTTCAGGGTTAAGTGGTTAAGCAATGGATGTCTGTTTTTTATATAGTAGTCCTCAAACCAGATTGGTGGGATTGAGGCAGGACATTTGAATTTGAATTTTAGCAGGAAATTCCACTGAAAAAAGACAGGAGACCTTTCTTATCCCATAAATCAGAAGATGTAGCATGACATGGAAAACTGCAAAGATCATCATCAAGACCTCCAAGACTGCCTCCACAAACTTGAAATGATCAGAAGATTAAAGCCTCTCCTTAGTCAAGAAATTTTCCGCACAGTATGTCAGTCCATCATAACGCCAGCACTGGACTACTGTAATGCCCTCTTCCAAAGTTTGCCCAAACAAACTACCCGACCCCAGCAGCTAGTCCAAAACACTGTTGCCCAAACCATCATGGGATCATTTATTTTATTTATTTAGCTGTATTTATATCCCGCTTTTCACCGGGTTAAAGTTGTCAATTGGGAGATACATTTAACATGAGGGGATATGACACACATACACTAATACTTACAGGGAACATGGGCAATGGAGGGTTAAGTGGCTTGCCCAAGACCACAAGGAGTACCTATAGGACTAGAAATCCCAGTCCCTCTGGTCTGAGATTGCTGTCCCCAGGTGGGACTTGAACCCCCGGCCCGAAGTACCTTGTCCTAACCACTAGGCCACTCCTCCCATCTCAATGTGAGCATATAACTCCCCTCCTGCACCAACTACACTGGTTGCCAATTACATCACGCGCTAAATGCAGATCTGCCCTTGCTATCTTCAAGATCAAAAACAACCTAACAGCCAGAAGTCTGCAGGACCTTATCTGTACCAAACCCAATAACAGACCTAAGAGAAGCAGCAACATCAATACCATTCCTACACCCAACCTCTTCACGAAGGCCAAAAAAATCCACTGCTAAGAGGGCCCTCTCGCTTGCCACTTCCTCTATTTGGAACACTCTTCCGTAAAAACTAAGAACAACCTCAGACTTTAAAGGACTTTTGTAAACAGCTCAGGACCCTTCTTTTCACCAAGAACTTCAATGAACACCTCTAACTCCACAGCATTACTCGAATCACATGTCCACCCCACACGACCAATTGCATATACGTTCCATTGTACATAAGTTATACTTTAGCACTCCCAGTTCACCCCTCCCTTTGTTTGCTAAGAAAGTTATTCTGTAATGGGATAAAGTTTTAATTGTTTCTCTTGCAAGTTCTCTGTAAAATTGAAGTTTCAGTGTAAACTGCCTTGATTTTAAGATAAGGTGGTATAGAAAAATTGTTAAATAAATAAATAAAATCATCATACTAGCTGCAGAAGCCCAGGAGAATATTTAAGGAAACTCTATGGGTAGAACATTTTTAAAATCACCAGAGAACCTTCCAATCTATGGGAAAGGGTCTCTAGCCTTTCTCTACAGCAGGAGCCAATAGATTCAGTTAGCATTTTACATTGAGCTCCAGACCAGACAAGCTTTGGATCAATCAAGAAACAGGAAGGAGGATCACCAACAATGCAGCAGGCTGGCTAGAGCTAGTCCTCGTGTAGACATGATGGGTCTTTTGCAAGCTGTTTGTCTTCTAATCTGAAGGTCACTGGTTTGGGTTGTGAGGAAAAAAGCCAGTTCAGATTTTTTGTTTACCTGAAACCTCTAGTAACCTTTCTCTTTTGGGTAGTAGCTACAGTTACCTCTTTAATTAACAAAATTACCCTGAAATGAAAATTTATTAAAATGACACAAAATAAAATTTAAAAACCTGCAAATGAAACAGGAAACAATATGAGCATTTTTTGGCCTGCACATCCCTAGTAGGAATAACCTTAAAGGGTGAAGATATCCATTTAAATGAGGCATGCATATACAGTCATTTCACTTACATAAATGCATAGGCTGACTGTATGCAGGACTTGAAATGGATACCTTACCCTCTTAAAATTATGCGCTCAGCACCCATGTGAAAATTACTCTCTGAATATTTAGTGATGACTTTGAGAAAAAATCTGATAGCTTTGATGTCTGACTACAGAAAAGTCTCATGAGCCATTTATAAAATGTGCATGCTGAAGTTTCCATTTCTGGAATACTAGTTGTCTATTGTGCTTTACAGAAACTCAGAGGACAAACCAGTACAGTCTATGTTTATGTTTATTAAAAACTTTATATACCGCCTTTCAGATAAAGGCAAGGTGACTTACAAAATTAAAAACTAATAAAATAAATGAATGTCAAATAATGTCAGAAAAGAAAAAAACTAGAGAAAACTATTCAGCAATAGAGAATAGAATTTGCAGATCTCCAAACGTTAACTTAGGCCTCAAAGGACTAGGTGAATAAATGGTTTTTGAGCTGGGCTTTAAGGATAGGGTAAGATGATTTGAGGCGGAGGGAGCATGGCAAGGAATTCCAAAGGGTGCGGACCCAGAAAAAAAATACCGATTGATGGATAGACTCTAATCTAGCCTTATAGGGAAAAGGAATGTATAGTCTGCTGTCATGCAGAGAATGCCATGTCTGAGATGGGGTCTGGAAAGTAAGATAGGAAGACAAATAAGAGGGACATCCAGTAAAGAGAACTTTATGAACAAGGTTAGAAGCTTGAATCGAACATGAGTTATAGTAGAGAAATATCGGGAACAGAGAAGCCTGCGCAGAGCTTCCATTTTGAAAGCCTTGCATGCACTTACAGGCCTGTGAGTACAACGTACAAGTAATGCAAGCTATCTAAATATCTCCCCGTTTATGCTTAAAATGAACCTTTAAAGCAGTTAAATGGAAGTGAGGAGGAATGTATTTTGATTTAGCCCATGCCTCTTCGGTAGTGCACATATTTCCCTCTCTAGATAGAGGGCTAAGTGACTTGCCCAAGGTCCCAAGGAGCAGCAGCGGGATTTGAGCATGTGTTAGAGCTGTAACATGACCAGTCTTAGTTGACCATGCAGTACCTGTGTAAGACTCATTTGCAATCAGATCAGGTGGATACGTGCTTGGAATATCTGACAGTGAACGAGAGTCACCCAGCATGCCCATCCTGAATATAAACAGCAACTGACTTGCATGATGTTAGGCTAGGGGGCATCGTCTTTCTTATAATGCAAATGAGCCCTGCATTTGGAAGCTCATACACTGCCACTCCCCCATGGGGACTCATACTGGGTTTAAAAAAGGTTTGGACAAGTTCCTGGAGGAAAAGTCCATAAGCCATTATTAAAGAGGACCATATTCCACGTTGCTTACCCTGGGATAAGCAATGTGGAATCTATGTACCTTTCTTTTTTTTTTGAAACTTTTATTTTCATTTTGTAACAAACAAAAGAAACAACACACCAAAGGAGACAAAACAAGGATACAATAAGGAAAAGTAAACCCAATTACCCCCCACCCCCGTGCCTCTTCTCTAGCCGATTATGTCAGCATGTGAGCGCTTCCAATTAACAGTGATTATACATCAATACGGTCAAAAGGGTATCAACGATACAGAATGATCATGGGACCAAAGTATATACAAATTTAGACAGTCAGATGAGAGCATTTAGCAGAATGTACATAGTCATTGAGCATCTTCCATTCAGACCTATAATAAGAAGTCTGAACGGGGGAAGCAAACATACGAGGTATTTGTTCATATTTACTGTAGAGACAAACATGATTCCACCATGCATTGGGGCTCAGATGGGAGCTATTTTTCCAGTATTTCTTAATTAGGGAAATAGCAATGCCAAGCATAAAGCCCCAAAGGAAGTAAGCCGTTTTTTTGGAAAAGAGGAGATCCCCGCAGCTGGGCGAAGTCCCACCATCCTCCAAGAGAGGGGCTCCTGAAAGTGCAAAATGGACTGGATACGACCCCAGACCCGACGCCAGTAATACTGTAGTGCGGGACATTCATACATAACATGAGGTAGTGAACCAACCAGCGACCATCATGGAACAACTGGCTAGGAATTCAAATGCCCCTGGTGTACCAGGGGCTCCACACTATAGACTTATTTTGTATTCGAAATCAAGTAGTGTACCAAAGCGGGAGCCTATCGAACGGACAGAGTCAGGAGTCTAAGGATTGCATTAGAGTATTAAAGGCACCTAAAGTGTCTAAAAGCATTGGTGGATAGTGGGAGTCTGATGGGAGAGTCATACCAGGGAGAAAGTTAAGAGGAATCGGTTTGCAAAGATCCTCCTCTATGTCTAGTCACACAGGTCTACTCGGTACTGGATCTTCCAGCCAACGAGCGCCGTGTTTTAGAAGAAAAGAGTGATGGAACACTTGATTAAAATCACCACCAAGTATTGATGGAGCATTGGCAGAGGCCTATGCCAACTGCGCAATACTTGCATAGTAAGCAGGGTTGTCCACATTCGTGGCATAAATGCAAATACACGTGAATTCGCTATCTCCAACCTTAAGGTGTACACGGGCCCATCTACCCTCCTTGTCAGCGCCAGTATCAATTACAGTAGCTTGCAAAGACTTCTTAACCGGAATGGCTACCCCGCACCGTTTGGAAACGGCGGGAAAGTAGGCAGCCACCATGTTAGACTTAGCATTGAGTTGCAGTGTTTCAGCAGAGTTTAGATGCGTTTCCGGAAGAAACACTAAATCTACATGCTCATGGCTAAGATAGCTAAGGATTTGCTTCCATTTTGATTGAACTATTAATGCCTTTTACGTTGAGTGATAAAATTTTACATAAAGCCATTCAACAAAGTTAAAAGTTCTGAGCATGATAGCACACATAATTTCCCAATGTCCCTCATATTGACTGTATCTGGCTGTACATATGACATGAAAAAAAAAAAACAGGCTAAAATAATACAATGGAGCGCCCCACATTAAAAAAGAAAACCGCAGTGCGGTAGAGAAGAAGCAAAACCCCAAAAATACTGGCGACCATGTGTCTGCGGGGAGAAACCCCAGAGAAGGCCGAAATGGAAAAAACACATAACCTGTAGGACTGTGCGTGCTCCGAATCCGACCGAGGCACACATCATGGAGGGATAGGAGACCAAAAGCAAAAGGTCATATAGAGAAAGAAAGGAAGTCCAGGTAGTCTCTGTGCTTGGCTATGACCGCCGCATCGGGCCCTTCAAGATGGCGGACAGAGCCGGCAGATAAAAGTCCAAGTTTTTGGATTAGCGCATCTGCTCTGCTTCTTTGGAGTCCAAAAATGTTGACAGTAGATCAGGATCTTCGAATGTCCTGGTTTGGTTGTGGAGAGTCACTCGGAGCTTCGCTGGATACAACAGGCCAAAGCGAGCCTGTAGCTGTTGAAGTCGAGGGCGAAAAGCAAGGAGTTTCTTCCGACGGTCAACGGTAGGCTTTGCAAAATCAGGGAAGAAGGAGACTTTGTGACCTTCAAATTCCAAATGATGATTCGCCCGGGCAGCATTTAAAATTTGTTCCACTTGTTGATATCGTAGCAAGCGAAAGATAATAGGCCGGGGGTCGTTCGGTTGAGCGCCATGTGGGTAGGAACACGGTATGCACGATCGATTTCCAGTTCTCTATGAAAAGTGATCTTTAGCAAGGAGGGAAGAGTTTTGAGCAGGAATTCTCTTATATCTCCGACTTCCACCCCCTCCGGTATGCCAATGAGCCTCACATTGTTGCGACGGGCTCGATTATTGCTATCTTCTAACTCCTTTTGAAGATTCTGTATCTGGCGCTCAGCCTTGTCCAGGTTGCCCAAGCGCACCACGTGCGAGTCGAGGATCCCCGCCATGTTGTCCTGCCGTAATGAGAGACTTTCAAGTCGGTCCTGGAGCACTCCAAAGTCTTCTCGCATAGCTCGAAGCGCTTCTCCATTGGACTGCACCAATTCCTTCACACCGCGTATTTCCTCCAAAATTTCCAGGTGCATTTCGGGGTTTTCACGAAATGGAGCCATCTTCTGTGGGGAGGACACCTCTGTTTTGGAGCGTTTTCCGTGAGAAGAGGAAGGAGACCCGAAGTCCAAGCGCGCTGGTTTATGGGCCGCCATCCCCCCCGATGTACCCCGGTCAGCTCGGAACGAAATAGTAAGTTTGTATAGGTATTAAGTCAGGATTCTAAGTAGGCCTCTCGGGAGCTTCAACGCAAAGCGTCTTACCCGCTGGACATCAGGCTCCGCCCCCCCTATGTACCTTTCTGAGAACCTGGCAAGTACCTGTGACCTGGATTGGGCACTGGAATCTGGGCTTGAAGGACCTTGGTCTGATCCAGTAAGGCATATTTTATGTCTTAGATCTTACGTCTTATGCACTAAGGGGCTCTGACACTGCCATTCCCCCATGCAAGGAGTGGCCCTTCACAACAGAGGGCCCTGGACAACTGAGTCTTTTGCCCATTGGATAAAATGTCCCCGTGCTGGTGGACAAGCCTCACATATTCACTTGGTTTACATCAATATTAACAGTATCTAAAATTAAGCAGTGTAGTTACACCGACCAGAACTATTTTTAGAGCCTGAAGAAGCATTTATGGAATGTTATACAATGACCTGAAAAGACGTGTAAGTGCTTTGCAGTGCTGTAAATCATCAATATCACCATATTGGAATGAAACAGGATATGCAGGGCAGCCTGCTTAGGATCATCCATGTCTGTTAATTTAAGTGAGTAAAATTAATTTCTTCAATCGTTTCACCTGGGCAAAACAAACATATTCATTAATATTGCAGTAAATCCGAGATTCTATGGAGAAAGCTTGTGACAAGTAGCAACAGTGTGATGCTTCGGCATTTATCCAGTTGCATAAGAACAACATTCTTTTCCTCGTACACTCTTGACAGTAGTATCAGTCAAAGACGTTACCTCTGGCATAAATGCCAGGCATGCTAGTTTTCTAATGCAACAATGTTCACTAAAGAGAGAAAAGCTTCTCCTGCTGAAAATGATAGAGATGCAATGGAAGGAATCTCACATCTGGATCTTGCTGAGGATGCAACATTCACAACCCCTGGGAGGCAGGGACTCCTACCTACTGAACAACAGCACCACCCTTTGGCCAGAATGAAGGTGCATCAGTGCTGGATTTCAGGAAGATCTGCAGTCCATATGTGCTGACAAAGGACCATTGCTGTGATGATAGGGCTAGGCAGGAGGGGGTTATAAATGGGAATGCTAAGTTTAGTGTGCTTCCCATAGTTCATGTCCATAGACTGCTACATGTACTAATGTTTAGCACATATTTTGGTGCACACAGACCCCAGAGTCAGAGAACCATGCGGGTGAAAAATGTCTGCTTCTCAGTGTCACTCCTATTTACATTTGCAAGGTTAGGGGCATTAAAACAAAGTCAAAATAGAGGCAGAGAAGAAATTCCAATATGACTTACTGATGCATACCCCAAAAGCTATAAAATGTATCCAGATTTATTATGACTGTTTAATGATCCATTGTCCAAATACATAAACCAATCTAGAAATGTTGACGTGTCAAATACATTGGTCTTATAGTCACACTGATCTTTTATACCAAAGATTTTTTTTCTTTTGTTACTTCTTCTCGTACAGTTACAGAAAATATTGGATAAATTACTCCATCTTTTTGAAACTGTCCTGGAGGCTGGTACTATACTATTACTGGCTCTGCAATTATTCTTTGGGTAGCCTGCCAGTGTTCAACATCTCTAAAGAATCACAAGGGTTAATGTACCGGCATATGGGCAGATTACAGCAGTGAGTTGAGGTCTGCAGGCTGTATCATCATGAAGACATTGGGAAGAGCAGGCCAGAGAAAGGCTGCCAAAATGGTCCAGGGGCCTGCATCCCAAATCCTGAACAGAGAGCCCTAAGGAAATCATAATGTAATCACTGCAAGATAGAAGGAAACGCTGGATAGAATAGAAGGATTGAAATACTTAGCAAGCTTCAATACAATACAAAAAGGTGTTGTCCAGAAAGCAACAGAAATTCAGAGACAAATTATCAGGTATGAGATGGAGCAAGGAAGACAGAGAAAATATGATGAAATGCTTCTTTCAAGAAAATCAAACGGATCCATTTGAGAATTTTGTTGTTAGAGTTACTGTTGCTTTAGTTGATGTTTGGAAGTTGCATGTAAAGAAGTCTACTGACCTGATAGTTCTGGAGAAAGCTTGTGTTAGGGGGATGGTCATTCAGACATGCTCCCTGGTTTAATGCATCTGTGTAGGCGTAAAGAGATCAGGTTGGAGAGGTTCTGGAGAAAAATCTTAGCTTATGATGATACTGTAATTATGTAAAGTACAGACTCAGATTTGCTGTTCTGCAGTAAAGGCTGCTACTAAGAAGTATTTTGCTGCTGCCATTACTATAGCAGAGAATCACCAAGAGGCAATGTTTGGAGTAGCTGATAGTTTATTTGTCAGCCATAGGATGCTAATCCTCAGGATTTATCTTGTAAAAATGTAATGAACAATTTTTCAGATAAGGTTTCCTTTATCAGGCAGGATCATGAGTCTTGCTTGCCATTTTTTTCTGCTGTATGGAATTTGAGGTTTTACTTATTTAATAATACAAATCTAACTGTTACTCCTCTTAATCTAAGTTTATTGGATGAGTTTAAAGAGACTGATGGGTGGGGAGTAAGAGTTATGGAAAAGGATGAGGCTCACCATTTGTCTAAATTGCCTGCGACTGACTTGACGGAAGATTGGAACTGATATAAATTCACTCTTATCTGAAGGTATATGTCCTAACATCTTAAAGCAGGGCTGGAGAATGTCTAGTAACCTCCTAGTAACCCCACCCCCCGCTTGCCACAGCCAATAGGTAAAGCCAAATATGTATGCAAAGCATCACGCACTGATGCTAATCCTCAGAGGGGCAACAAGCCCTAGCATCAGCATAGATTAATCTGTACATAGCTATTTTCAGGCTGAATTCTCTGCAGGAAAAAGAGAAGAGACTTAGGGTAAACACTCATATCCCCAAGTACCCAGAAAAGGGCAGCCTGTGAGGGAGTGATGCTCGGGAACCAGAGAGCCAAGCGTGCTGCAAGTACAAGGGAGCTGGATGCTTAGAGTTAGACCCAGGAGAGGATACACAGAGTGAACCAACTGAATATGAGTAGTTCATAAGTGCTTGAAGAAAATGCATCTACAGAGACTATAAAGTGCAGACACTGCTGGTGGAGAAGGATTAGGAGCTAAGGTAGTGCCAAGGCACTAGAACTCTACTAATTTAAGTCAGAGAAGAGAGGAATTCACCCTGAACTGAATGCCAGAGAGAGTGAAAGCATGGAAAGGGAATTCTCCATTCCAGATTCCAATAAATTTAGGAGTCAGAATATGGAAAGGAGAAAGTCGAAAGGAAGAATCTCCAGGAACCTGACACGTGCACAGGAAGTTTTAATCAACATCCTCATGTAAGTCACTGAAAATACATGATTTATACACACAGATGCATGTAACTTTCCACAACTTTCTTAATTCCTTCTTCAGACTTCTTGGGATGTTGACTAAGCCCTCCTGTGACTTACATGTGTTGATGGGCCTTTAGCCTAGTTGTTGTTCTATAAATATGTGCTTTAGGTCAATGGTGCATACTTCCAATATGTGCAATCACATAGGTGGAGCTTGGCAGAGCATGGGTAAAGCACATATGTATGCAAATAGTTTATAAAATATATTTATCAGTTTATTTAATAATACTTATAGATCGAGATTGACCTCTGTGGTGCACATACAAAACACAACAGTACAAAGAAAATGGCAATCCATCCTTACCTGTTAATTAACAGCACATATCTGGAAACACCTTCTTAAATAACAGGGTCTTTAAATCCCAATGAAATCCTCTCAGGTCATCTATGAGGCACAAGTCTTTGGAGAGGGCATTCCAAAGAAAGGGGAGTACACCGAAAAGATGCAGTTGCACACACAATCCTGCATATGTGCGTAAAATACACATGGTCATTTACGTATGCTAGTCATAGGACCGATGTAAGTGATTGCATCTAGATATGATTGCATTTCCATCTACTTATTCCCCTATTTTATAAAGTTCCTACATGCTTCGACTTTATAAAATAGGTTCAATTGACATGTGTAGAAAAAGCACATTAGTGTTTCTGAGTTGGATATTTACTGTGAATCAATATATGAACTTTGAGGTATAAAGTCTCACTGTTAAGAGAAGCTAGGCTGATGGTAGGAATGAGCAGTACAGGTGTATGGCAGAAACCAGATGTAGAACAGGAACTAGATATAGAGTAGGAGCACTGAAGTGGAGCTAGATAGCAGTAGATGCAGTTCAAGCCTACCAAATACTGTTGAACCAACAAGGGTGTGTCTGGCTGGGCTTCCTTTTATATGGTGGCTCATAAGAGATACCTCTTGCTTGTCCAATGGGCTCCTCTAGGGGGGAAAGGGGGGCAGACAACTTCTTCTTCCATTAGTGATCATATTTCCTGGACTTGGTTTTACAACTCTGTGGCTCCAGCCATCAATCACTATCCTCTAGTTTGAATCCTAGCAGACCTCACACTCACCCAGTAAATTATATTTTAATCTATGTCATTATGGTGAGAGGCCTGACATTATTAACCAGAAATAAACTGTACACTGGGTTGGCTGCTATTGAAATGGTGTCCACTGATGTTTAAGGAAGTGGTACGGAGTGGAGAGATTTTTGCTGACAAAATATCATGCTCCAGATCAAGGTCTTGGAGACAGTGTCTTCCTCCTGCATTTTGGGACTCCAATCAATAACGTTGACCTGCAGCACCAAAGTCTGTCACAAGGAAAGGGGATTGACCAGGGGCCCAGTTACATCTGGATAATCATGGACAGAATACGCAATACAAAGGAATGTTTTTCTCCTCTAAAACACTCACATGTGGGGCCCTTTGAGGGTCTACCTTATAGCGCCTACTATTTAATATTTATCTCCAGCCCCTGGGAAATGTGAGTAGTAGGTCTGGAGTATATTTGCATTGCTGCAAGGATGATATAGAGTTGTATATCCCTCTGGCTATAATTAGGGCTTCTGTACCTAGGTGATGAAAAATTGTAAATTGAGGTGTTAATTGTCTAGCTAATTACTTTTTTTTTGAGGGACAGAAATCAGTGTTTATTGGTGTTTTCCCACTGCAGGTATTATTGCTGGGTACCTTTTCTGGTAGAGTCAAACAGGAATGTTTGTATCATTTAGAAATCGTTAACGCAGACAAAATTCCAAGTGCAGGACATAAGACAAGCCAGCAGAGGGCGAGATTATACTTGGGCAGTGATGTTTTTCTAGTGTTAATCCAATAAAGACTTATTTCATTTTTTTTTTTTTTACATCAGGAGTGTTTTATCTGTGTTTATCAAATAAAACCTAAAATCAGAAGCCCTAATTGTAATTAGGATTTTGTCAAACTCAAACTAAACACATGTATTGCAACCATAACAGATTGACTTTGTTTTAAGAAAGTAAAACTGAGCATTAAAAAGACCTTGGGGTATGTTTACTAAACCGTCTTATTGTGCGCCCGGCGATAGTGTGCAGGTTGCCATAAAAGGAGTGGGCATTTCAGTCTTAAAGCAGCAAAACGGGAGTATCGCGCGATAACGCGCGCTGCTGCGCACATTATCGGGCGAAGTGCCGCTAAGCGTGTTAACATGCGGTATTCTTAAGTAGGCGCCCAGACATACAAACATAGAGACAGAGGTGTAGCACAATGGTTAATACACTGCCTGCTAATACAGGGGTTATGAGTTTGATCCCCCAGTGTGCCTAATGCATAAGGCTGGCTGAGGCATCAGCTCTGACATGTAAGTATTGTTTCCTGAGGCAGTTTATTTGTATTTTAATTATGCTGCCAGCAAACACACCCTCACGTGCCGTAACCTAAGGTGCCGCATAAGGCACCCTATAAGGCGCTCCATAGGATACCTTAAAAGGCACCTTATATGGACGGTAACCATAAGGTGCCTCAGAAAGCGCTGTATAGGGTGCCCTATAAAGCGCCTTCTGAGACACCTTATGGGTACAGTACGCTGTGGGTGGTTTTGCTGGCAGCACTAATGTACATTAAAAATAGATAATGCTTTGGACAGCCCTATCAAATAACCCCACTGTGGGTTTGAACCCATGACTTCTGGCTCCACAAGCAGTGAAATAACCAGTGGGCTACAGCTCTAGAGATGCTAACAAGTCCCTGGCTGGCTGCAGAAGGACTGCACGTCACCACACAAACAGTCTGCTGTGATCACCAGGATAGGGGGCAACCCACCCATACCCATGATGCACTGCACATGCAAATCAGCAGTCTACAGATGAAAACAAGATGGGGTATGCACCCCCACAGCACCTCGGCCTGGTAGGGGGAACTGGCCGTGTGTTTTACTGGCACAGAGTAGCTACACACCGTCACATTGTGCGGGTACTGTGCTCACCCTGAGGGTGAGGTGGGGCTCCCAGCACCAGGTCCACAGCACCGTCCATGGCAGAGATAGGCCATGCTGCAGGTCCTCAGCAGTGCTAGTGTGTGAGATAGGAAGTTCCTGCAGACACACTTTGGATACATCTGTATTTCTCAGTCAGGTTTAGCCCTTATGGACCCATATGCGGATTATGTACCACCACCCTCTAAGGCAGGGGTCTCAAACTCAAATTGCTTTGAGGGCCGAATGAGGACTTCTAAAGTAACCCGGGGGCCGCATAAGACATGGGGGGCTCATTTGCATAAATATTTGCATAATGAGTGCATGGATAAAGAAAGACTAGAAAATTTCTATATTACTATAATCCAGTGCCAACCGCCAGGCACATTAGGAACTACTACTAACACTGCCCATTTAGAACCCATAGCAAACCCCCTGTATCATAACAGCACTACCAGGACTCACAAAGCACCAGACCCTACCTATCAAAAGGCAACACTGCAAAAATACATTTCAGAGAATACATGACCTACTGGGAAAAGAGAACAAGTAGCAATGTCAAATAGGAATTACACAGAATACCTCAGCACTGTAGAAATAAAACTATAAATTAATGGTAATGGTTCTGACCCCCCCCCCCCCAGCCCACAGCACATTACCAGTTCTGACCCCCCAGCCCACAGCACATTACCAGCTCTAAACCCCCCAGCCCACAGCACACTGGTAATGTGCTGGGGGGTTTAGAACTGGTAATGTGCTGTGGGCTGGGGGGGGGGGTCAGAACAGGTAATGGTTCTGACCCCCCCCCCGCCCACAGCACATTACCAGCTCTAACCCCCCCACCCCACAGCCCCCCCCCTCCCTCCTTCCTTGGCAAAAATCACAGGCTCCCCCCCCCTCCCTCCCTCCTTGACAAAAATCACAGCCCCCCCCCTCCCTCCCTCCCTCCTTCCTTCCCTCCTTGGCAAAAATCCAGGCTCCCCCCCCCTCCCTCCCTCCTTCGTTGCCAAAAACCCCCGGCCCCCCCCCCTCCCCCCTTCCTTCGCAAAAATCACCGCCCCCCCCTCCCTCCCTCCCTCCTTCCCTCCTTGGCAAAAATCACAGGCCCCCCCCTCCCTCCCTCCCTCCCTCCCTGGCAAAAATCACAGGCCCCCCCCCTCCCTCCCTCCCTCCTTGGCAAAAATCACAGGCTCCCCCCCCCTCCCTCCCTCCTTGGCAAAAATCACAGGCAGGCAGGCAGGCCCCCCCCCCTCCCTCCCTCCCTGCCTCAGTCCCTCTCCTCTTCGGCTTAGAACCGCGAAGGGAGAGTTCCTCCCTTGCGACTCTTTTAAGCCGGCTGAGGCTTATGGGAAATTTCCCCTCTGCCCCCTCGAGCTTAACAGAGTCGCGAGGGAGAAGCTCTCCCTTCGCGGCTCTGAAAGCCGAAGAGGAGAGGGACTGAGGGAGGCAAGGCTGGGCAGACTGCTTCCTTACCTGCCGTGGAGAGCTGTGCACCCTGGCGATCCTCCAAGCGATCCAAGCAGGCGATTCTTCAAGGCGCTGGTACCTCGTGGCTATTCAGACTGCTTCTGGGCCCGGGCCCCCCCCCTCCTCCTTTTTCTCCTCCTCCTGCCTGTCGCTCATTGGTGGAGGGCAGGCGTGTGACGCGGACGTGAGAAACACCATGCAGCCCCGGGAATCACGCGAGGTAAAAAAAATATAGAAACAGCAGGAGGACAAAAATGCAACGTAAAGCAGGACAATACTCCGTGGCGTCGCGGGCCGCAGAAAATGCTCTCGCGGGCCGCATGCAGCCCGCGGGCCATGTGTTTGAGACCCCTGCTCTAAGGGCTGAGGGTGGGAAATGGGGGGTCTCCCACCAACAGACCCACAATTTACCTCCCTGCTAATGGCAGCAGTAGAGGGGACCATCCACCGCAGTCCTGCTGGGGAACAGACAACCTACAGGGCAGTCAATGCAGAAATGCTCAGCTGCACCCCACCACTATCTGCAGCAAGCCTCTAGCGACTGCACCCTGCAAGGTGTTTCAGCACACCACATACTAGCTGCAGACAGTCTGCTAGCTAGTCCATAGTGCATGTTCCTGGAGAAAATGCATGCACACCAAGCAGATAGGTCAGTGATTGGGCCCCAAAAGGAAACCCATAAACATCACATAAAAAAAAAAATAGAGAGCACTATGGGGGAACCTAGCCATGCCGTGGTCACTGCTCAGTCAGGGCGAGAGTGATCTCCCAGCAGGACATGCTGTGGCCACCCTGTCTGTGCAGGTGGTGGCTAGGCACTACAATGTCCCAGCCATTGCCCTATGCCCTGTGAAGATGCATCCTGGCCAGGCCACCCTGTCCAGGCTATACCCATGGTACTTTGCTTCTCATTATGCACATTGGCAGGCCAATACTGGCAACAGTGCTGGCAGTGTGGGCTGTGGAGGGTGTTTGCAGCTACCACACACTGGATAGACAGACACCCACTCCCACACCTATGCCAGCATTTTACTATAGAGGTGTTTGGCAGCCCTGGCCACCACTCCAGTCCTCGGCAAAGTGCAAGCATGGCTATGGTACGCAATACTGTTGGGGTCACTCCCCAGGGTGGTAAACACTGTCAGACACAAGACCTGTAGCACACTCCACAGACATCAGAAAGGTTGCTATGACGCAGCTCAATCAGGAAATTGTACTTCAGAATTGCTATCTGCCAGTAATCATAGCAACCTTATGATAGCTGTGTACCGTATTCCCGGGTTTAGGGTGGCATTGCTAAGGTATGCAAGTGCTAGTATTGGGAGATGCACACAGGGCCCAATGTCCTGCCTCTCCAGGAGGCATTGGGTACTGGAGCCTGTGGGTGTGGGTGTGTCTGCCCCTGTTGGCTGCTGCTTTACGGCAGAGGTTCCCAACTCCAGTCCTGGTGTGCTAAACACTGTTCGGGTTTTCATGCTGTCTCTCATGAATATGCATGAGATACATCTGCATACCATGGGGGCGATGCATAGAAATGCAGCACAGGCATCTTTATTAGAGGCAGCATGGAACCTGAATGGTGTTTGGCCCTCCAGGACTGCATTTGCAGGTCTCTGCTCTAGGTAATGCACATGTTTATGGTGTCTGTGCTCTGTAGGGTAAAATGTAGGTGTTTTGGGCATGTTTACATCATCTGCATTAAAGGTTCTGTCTGTATTAGCACATTTCAGTAGTGGGTAAGATATGTGGACTGGGTTGGCAGGCACCACAGCTGAGACTTGAACCTATGACCTTCTGACTCTGAACACACTGGCTGTGTGCACTGCACCACTGTGCTGCCAGAGAGACAGTTCATTCCTGGGTGATACCAAGACTGTTCATCCGGCAGGGCCTGTCTGTTGCAGTGCATGGCACCCACCTACACAGGGCTAGGCCATGGTCTGCTCTGGGCAGCTGCCACTGCCCCCCTCCACCACCAGTACACCTCTGCCACCATGCTGACATGCCCTTCTGCTGGTGGTGCTGGTGGTGCGCAGTCTTAGGCCATCCAGTGTGCAGATCGGTGGCTGCCTATGGTGCGTGTTCTGAGGTAGGTGTGCCTGCATAGACGTCCACGCTTCCCCCCAACACCGCCTGCCAATGTTCTATGCCCTTGGAGGTACCTGCTGGGTACTATCCTCTGTGACACTGTGATAAACACACTCGTGCCCATGTTGGGCCCTAATCAGTTGCTCTCTGGCTGCTGTACAGTTCCAGCATTCCTAAGTGCCACCTAGGCATCTGCCTAGTCTGCACTGTGCCCCAGTTGCACCACTACATGTGCTGCCTGCAACCCTCTGTATCCCATTTCCAAGCATCTGTCCAGTTGGCCATTTCGACATGCCCGCCCTGCTGTTGCCGCACATGTGCATGCCATAGGAAACCTGTCTAATGGAGAGGAAAACCCTGCACAGCGCAATTTCACTGTGGGCTCATTCACCTTGTATGGGGACGGAGCATGGACCCTTCCAGAATTCATATCCTTTTTTTGGTGCCTCTTGGGAGTGTTTTTTGATGTTTCCCATTGAGATCACTATTTCCCAGCTTGGTTATTTTATTTTTCCATTTTCTGCTGGTCATTTTCACTGTTTATTTGCCCTTATGTTCCGTGCACATGTATCACACTTATCACTTTTTTGTAGGTTTCCCTGGTTTTGCTGTACATTGCAGACAGAAATGGTTTCTCTTCCCTTTAAATCAGCTCTAACGCCAGGGTTTCAGTGGCGTTAGTTTTGGCCTCGGATTTCACAGCGTTAGTGTGCAGGGAGCCTCTCCCCTCCCACTCTCCACCCATTGACCCCTTCTCTCCGCCCCTGGGGAGCCTTCCTCCGCCCTCCGGGAGCCTTTCTCCGCCTTCAGCGCTCGTTTGCGCCCCAGCGCACGTTATCGCGTGCTAAGGTACCTTATCACGTGATAGAGCACCATTATTGCGTGATAAGGTACCTTATCGCACGATAATGTCACAGAGCGCACAATAAGACGGTTTAGTAAACATACCCCCTTGTTTTTACTTGTCAATAAACAAATGGAAGACATGAAGACTTTTTTCAGTTGGAGGTCTCTAAATTCTACCAAAAATAGTTTATTGTTTGGGCAAACTGAATCATACCAAAGGCCCATCAGACTCAGCATCCTGTCTCTTACAGTGGTCAGCCAAGATTATAGGTGCAGGATCTGAAGGAATAGACCCATTCCTTCCTGTTCATACAGAGAAACAAATAGTGGCTTTTCAAAGCCTACATGGCTATTAATGGTTACCTTATCATCCATGACAGACCAGTCCATACTGTACAAGTGGCTTATATCCCCTTGCCAGAAGCTGGAGACAAAGAACTCAGAGGGAGCTCATGAAGCCCTCAGCTTTTGGTGCAGATGTCTAGGATGGTCTGGTGCAGTGGACTGAGAAAGAAGTCCAGATGGTAGGGCAAAAGGTTGAGGCTGGGATCAACAATCGGGGATTTCTGGACAACAGTCCATTGGGCTGATTCCCTTACATGCTACTAGAGAAATTCCTTCTTCTGGATGAATCACTGACAAATTCCCTGAATAGATATGCCTGATGAGAGACCTTATGTGGAGGACATGCAGTATTTGAGGGTTACTGAGTAGCTGGGAATATCCTGGGAGGAATTCTGCTGCTTTGGAGCAGGAAGCTCTTCAAAATTTGAAAAACAAAAACAAATAGAAGATAGATTTGTCTTGGAAGCCACTTGAATTCTTGACCAGCGGAGAGGCTATCCCCTCTCCCCTTTTCTTTACTTCTGGATAGGTTCGGGTCGGGAAAGAAGTGTTTAATTTATAAGACCCACCATTTGACAACTGGGCCAAAGTCTCAGTGTGATGCTTGCAAGTCCAGAGCAGGGCAGCTTCAGTTCCAGGGAGTAGTAGGCCTCTGTGCAACAGCTCATAGAGGGCCAATTTCCCTGTTCCCTAGGAGATATCTCAGCCCCAAAGGACATTAGCCTCTGACAGAAGCCAGGCATTATACTCTCTTGACTGGCTTTCTGATACCTGGATAGAAGGAGCCATGCAACAGGCCAGCCAAATTGGAGGCAGTGGTTTGTCTGAATGCCTCATGCCTTCTAAGAGGCTGACTGTGCATGAAAGTTAAAGAAAGGATGGTAATGCTTCTGAAGCAACTCAATTCCTCCAAAGCGGAGGTTGTCCTGGGGCTTGATTTCTCCTAATTCTCTTCTTTCTGGGTATGCCTGGGTTGGGCAGATGGGTGTGCTGTCAGTGACTCACCACACATGGCTGCATTGAGGTATGAGAGCAGCGAGGCGGGACAGATCAGCAGATGGCTTCCTCCACAGGAAGATCAGAAGCTGACAGTAAAACAGATTCCTCACTGGTCAACAAATTTTACAAACGTCATGTTACTGAAATAAAAATAGTCATTTCTTATCAATTTTTATATGCTGAACATGAATATGACAGTGAAATTGCAAAGTTGGCTCTAGTTTTTTTGTAATCTACAAGAATTAATGTTTACATCACGAAATGCATGTCAATAGTAAATATAATATGCCTTCGGTTAATACCTGTAAAAAAACAAGTCATAGACTACTTCTTAGATTTCTTCGCCTGTCTCTTGTACAGCTGTTTGGGAGCTTCTCTGGGGAGTGTCCAGCAGTAGTCAGCCAGCATTGTAGTGGACCATTTTCCATGGTATCTTTGCTCCATCGTTGCGGTATCCTGGTGAAAACGTTTGCCCTGTTCATCACTAACCATATCACAGTTGTCAGGAAAGAAATCGAGATGGGAATCAAGGAAATGGATCTTTAGAGACATATTGCAGCCAAGTTTCTGCTACTGCATCAGCATGTCTTCTACTAGTTCCTTGTAGTTTTCTGCCCTAACATTCCCGAGAAAGTTTGTTGACACTAGGCGAAAAGCATTCCATGCTTGTTTCGCATCACCCTGCAGCAAGTTGTTGAACCGGTCATCTTTGAAGAGCTCTCGAATCTGAGGACCCACAAAAACTCCCTCTTTTATCTTTGCTTCGCTGAGTCGAGGGAATTTTTCATGCATGTATCGGAAAGCTGGCGAAGTGCGGTCCATGGCTTTCACGACGTTTTTCATCAAACCTAGTTTGATGTAAAGGGGTGGTAGCAGGATTTTGTGAGTCTCAACCAGAGCTGGGTGCTGGATATTCTTCTCTCCAACTGTTACATTTTGTCTGCGATTCCATTCCTTCCGCAAGTAGTGCCAGTCCCTTGCTCGGCTATCCCACTCACATAAGAAACACATATATTTTATATATCCCTGCTGCAGTCCCATTAAAAGGGCAACTACCTTCAAGTCACCACAGAGGTGCCAGCTGTACTTGTTATAGTTAATGGAAGTCAGTAGATGCTTTAAGTTATCGTATGTCTCTTTCATGTGGACGGCATGCGCTACTGGAATAGATGGAAGACGGTTTCCATTGTTCAAAAGTACAGCCTTCAGACTCAGTTTCGAAGAGTCTATAAATAGTCTCCAGTCTTGTGGGTCATGAGTGATTTTTAAGGCATTCATGAGGCTTTCAATATCGGAACAGAATACCAGATTACTTCCTTTCCAACTGCATATAGTACACTGCTGACATCAGATGGCTTCAGCAGCTGCCTGGCAGTAGTATTGCATTGCATCAGAAAATGATCCAATCAACTCTGGATGATGTGTGCATGCTGGTATTATGCAATGTGATGCAATATTACATCATTCAAGGCTTATTTGGGATGTTGTTGATGTCCTACTGGATAAATTTACATGGTGAAATGTCAAAAATGAACTACAATTTCATGTAATGTTCAATGTAATTTCAGTTTGTTTAATGTAAACCGCACTGATGCAGAATAGCGCAGTATATAAGAGAATGTAAATAAATAAAATAAATACATGCAATATCTTCAAAACGAGAGCCAATAAAAATTTTTTAATGTTATATTTCTGTTCAGTTCACCAAGATACTACAGATTAGGGCCTTTTAAAGTCAGTAACAATTTCAATGTTGACTAGTGATACAGAGTCCCAGTAGTGCCACAGTATTAATCAGTTGGGAGACAGACCAGAAGTGTATGGATGCTAATGACTGTAAGCACGGAGAAGGCGACTGTGTGTATGCCCAGTCATTTTGCAGCATAGCAAGACCATTGATGAGTGTGGGAATGGTGTCCATGTTTAAGTCCTACCAGATGGCAGCACAGCGAGGCTTGAATGAGCTCTTTCCCTGCCAGAACAGCTGTGGGGTGAGCATGCAGAAGTAACCCTTCATATCATCTTCACAGAAGATCTCAGCAGTTCCAAATGCTCAGCAGAATTTATTTTATGATGCATAGAGCTTATTGTTTTATGCAGCAAACATCCATTACAGAGCATCCCTGATGAAGAGTTCATTGCTCTGTGCAGCCAATGCCAATGGAAAATTCTTCCTCCTCTAGGAAAATGACAGAGGAACAGATCCACCACACCTCAAGACTCCGAGGCTCTGAAGAGAGGGGAAATAGTTCCCCTGAGTTCTATCTGGAGTCAGTGAGTTTAGGATGACCTCTAGAAGTAGTGTAGAGGATTCAGACAAGAATCTGGGCAATACGAGGCTGAAGGGGTGAGAGATTACCCTCTTCTCCAAGGAGACATATAGTTAGTAAGGAAAAACTGATGGCTTTGATTGCTGAAGTGGCCAATGCAGAATATTACAGAGGAGCAAGGCCAGGTAAAGCCCAAGGAAGGCCACATTTATTTATTTATTAGTGATATTTATAATCTGCTTAGAAAGGACATGGAGTAGAAGCCTAGTGGTTAGAAACATAGAAACATAGAAAAATGATGACAGAAAAAGACCACATGACCTATTTGGCTGTCCTTCCATATCAACAGCTACAACAGTCTCCTTTTTTCCTTTAGAGATCCTCTGTGTTGGTCCCATGCTTTTTTGAATTCAGTTACTGTCCTCATCTCTACCACCTCCGCTGGGAGACTATTTCACGGATCCACCACTCTTTCTGTAAAGAAATATTTACGCATATCACTCCTGAATCTAGCTCCCTTCACCCTCATCCCATGTCTCCTCGTAGCAGAACTTGCTTTCAATCAAAACAGGCTCTCCCCCTGTGCATTTATGCCATGGAGATATTTAAACATCTCAATCATATCACCTCTATCCCACCTTTCCTCTAAGGTGTACATATTAGGGTCCCTAAATCTGTCCTCATATGCTTTATAATGAAGACCACTAACCATTTTAGTAGCCACCCTCTGTACTGACTCCATCCTGTTTATATCCTTTTGAAGGTGTGGTCTCCAGAATTGAACACTATACTCCAAATTAGGTTGCACCAAAGACTTATACAGAGGCACTATTGCCTCCTTTTTTTTTGCTAGCCATTCCTCTCTGTATGCACCCTAGCATCCTTCTAGCTTTTGCTGTCGCCTTTTCTACCTGTTTAGTTACTTTAAGATCATCAGACACAACCACGCCTAGGTCCCACTCTTCTTTAGTGGACAAAAGTACTTCACCCCCTATACTATATTGCTCCCTTGGATTTTTGCAGCCCAAATGCATGACCTTACATTTTTTAACATTAAATCCCGGCTGCCAAATTCTAGACCATTCTTCAAGCTTAGCTAGATCCTTCATCATTTTATCTACACCTTCCTGGGTGTCTACTCTATTGCAGATTTTGGTATCATCTGCAAAGGAACAAACCTTACCTGAAAGCCCTTCCGCTATATCACTAGGGGCAACATCCTGGGTTTAAAAATATCAGGGTTCATAATCCCATTGACTTTCTTTGTGGCATTGAGCAAGTCACTTAACTTTCCATGAATGCATAGGAGGAGAGCGTCTTTGACTTGAAAGAAAGCTCTTCAACAAAGGGGCATAGGAAGAAGGTGAAAGGAGATGGACTCAGGAGTAATTTGCAGAAATACTTCTTTATGGAAAGAGTGATAGATGCATGGAATAGTGTCCCAGTTCAGGTAGAAGAGACAACAGTTGTATCTAAATTCAAGAAGGCATGGCACGAACTTTGATCTCTAAAGGAAAAAAAGGGACTGTGGAGCTTAGTGATTGATATGGAAAGGTAGAGTGGATAGGTCAAATGGTCTTTATCTGCTGTCATGTTTCTATGTTTCACTTACTGCTTAATTAGTGGCAAAACTAACCTGCAACCGTTGTGCACTATTTGTTAAAGGCATGCCTAGTACGGTCCCAGAAGTTAATACATGATTTAGCACCACAATGTCTGGCGCATTTAATGTAGATGCACTTTAAAACCCTTTCAAGGCCTACTTTAAATTTTTAATCCACATTCTGCAGCCTGGCTAATTTTTGCATATTTCAGGAAAATTGTACCCGTCTTATTCAATATGTTGCAATAGTGATTTTCCTTCTGCTATGGTCATGTATTATATACCATTTGATAGGAATATTTAGTCAGAATTTTGGATCCCAAGAGTTTTGGGCTCGGCCTGGAAAGGGTTAAGACACCAATGGAGATATCATTATGTGCATTCACACTAATTGCCATATTGCCACCGAAAGCATGGCAATAACTTTTGTGCTAGTTGCAATATGCTATCCGCCTGCTCACTTTACTCTCTATTATGCGATAACGACATACTATACATTTTAGCAGCCAGTAGCTGGCATACACGCATTAGGGTTCTCGGCTGCCAGTTATCTCATGTTAAAACGCTCATTAACCAATTAGTGGCTTCTAGTAAAAAGGACCCCTTAGTGATTTAAATAGCCCAATATGAGGTGATGTCAAAAAATTCCCAAACTTGCACCACTGCAAGGAATGGAACACAGTATAGCAGTGAGCCACCATGTAGCACTATCCCACAGCCTTGTGAGTCAGTGATGTGGGACCATGTTGTGCTTCTTTGTTTATCACAGGCCCAATATTCAAAGGGCATTTAAAGTAAACCATGTAAATCCAAGGAATGCAAGGAATGGAACACAGTATAGCAGTGAGCCACCATGTAGCACTATCCCACAGCCTTGTGAGTCAGTGATGTGGGACCATGTTGTGCTTCTTTGTTTATCACAGGCCCAATATTCAAAGGGCATTTAAAGTAAACCATGTAAATCCCTTAAATGGGGATATTCAACAGCACTTAAATGTTTAGTGCCATCGAATATCCCCTTCTAAGTCCCCTACAGCCCCAATGCTATCCGGTTGGCATCTGGGCGTGTTGGGGGCGTTCTGGGGCAGAGCGGGGCTACTGTGGCTATCGGGCCCCACATATTTCACAACTTTCTTGCTTCCAAAAATGAATGAGAAATCGAGCAACGTGTGCGTCAAGAGCTCAAGGACACTGTGAATGCTGACAATGATTTTTTGAAATGTGCCATTAGTTGGGATGAAAACTGTATTTCTGGGTATGACCCAGAAACCAAACAACAGTCCTCACAATGGAAAACTCCATCGTCACCACGCCCCAAGAAAACGCAGCAAGTGAAGAGAAATGTGAAGCCGATGTTGATTGTTTTTGTCGACCACAAGGGAATTCTTCTGCAAGAATTTGTTCCTCAAGGACAAACAGTCAGTGCAGACTACTACATTTGGCATGCTGCAGCGTCTGCAGGACCATGTGAGGGCCAAATGCCCTGAGTTGTGGGCCACTGGGAACTGGCTCCGCACTGGATGTGCAGATGTCCATCAAAATGCAGCAAGTTTTGGCTCAAAACAACATAGTTGCCATCCCTCACCCTCTCTATTCGCCTGACTTGGCCATCTGTAAATTTTTCCTCTTCCCTGGAATGAAAATGAAGCTCCAAGGGCACAGATTTGATACCACTGTGAAGATTCAGGAAGAGACAAGGACTGTGCTGAAGAATGTGAAGAAAGAGGACTTTCAGAAGAAGTTCCAACAATGCCATCAACACCCAAGGTGACTACTTTGAGGGGGATGATGGCCACTAAATTCTCAGGTTAGTGTAACATTTTTTATGTGGTGAGTCTGGGAACGTTTTGATAGCAGCTCATATTATCTGTATATTTTCTGAAAATAGATGCATAAAGAGATTATGCTTTTTCTAGCTGCTGTTGAGCACATAATTGTTTAGTGACTGGATATCATCACTGAGACATGTAAATTATATGGCTAAGTGTCACTGCCTTTGGAATGCCTTAGACACTGCACCATTTTTGAATAATAGCAGGATATTTAACAGTTTATACATCCAAATTTATTCATTCTAATGCCTTGGATTTTAGAAAAAAATATATTGTTATGCTGTGGGGGCATCACTTATAACTATATATGTTCTTTTGGACATTGAATCCATTATGCTTGTATTGAAAATATTACTCTGCTGTTGAAAATATTCTCCTTTATTAAAAATTACTGCTGGCCTGAAGTTTTCAAATATGTGAGGTATATTCCCAAGTTTCATGCTTCTGATGTTTTTTGTTTTTATTAGTGATGTTCCATCCTCTCTTTCTGAACTAGCAGTCTCCCCCTTTTCTTCTGGATGAAGTACCTACTAACTATTTTATGCAAACTCAATGAGAATGACTAGCTCCCTCACATATCCAATCTTTCTCAAGACTCTGAGGGGGCTAGTTAGTAAGCTGCAGTAAAACTTTGCATTTTACTGCTGCTTAATTTATTGTGGGAGTTCCTAAGTTCTCCCTGAGACCAAAGGGCTGCTGCCTTGCTGAAAGTTGTGCAGGCTGCCTTTCCCAGTTGTCAAGAATCTGCACCCCTGAAGGCCCCTCTCAGACCCAAGTCAAGCTTTCTCACCCCCTGAAGTCATCCCAGAACACTTTTACTCCTGAAGAAGACCCCTGTACCTTATAAAGGCCTCCCACTACCATTAGGCCTCCCTGAGTCTACCTTGCCAGTCCCTAGTAGTCTAGTGCAGCGTTTTTCAACCACTGTGCCGCGGCACACTAGTGTGCCGTGAGATATTGTCTGGTGTGCCGTGGGAAAAATTCCAATTTCATCCGTAACATGTGGCCTCGGCTCACAAATTAGGGTTGCCAACCGGCTGGTTTTCAGCCGGCCTGGCCGGTTTTTCCATGGCCAGGCCGGCTGCCAGCACAGTTGTAAAACCGGCCATTGAAAAGCTGGTTTTTTGCTCTGGCCGCACGATCGGGAGCGGCCAGAGCAAAAAACCGGCTTTTGTGCCGAAGTCCGCGGCGCGAACGCGATCGCGATTCCCTATAGCAGTGCAGCCGCTGGTTCTGCTTTGTACAGAGCAGCGGCTGCACTACACTTACATTGAAAAGTAAAGAGAAACTGTGTCAGGAGCCCTCTGATCATGCAGAGCCCGAGGAAGTGATGTCATGGGGGCGGGCTCCTCACAGGCTGTCTTTCCTTTTCAAATTAACTTTAGCTGCAATAAAGTTAATTTGAAAAGGAAAGACAGCCTGTGAGGAGCCCGCCCCCATGACATCACTTCCTCGGGCTCTGCGATGACCGGAGGGCTCCTGACACAGTTTCTCTTTACTTTTCAATGTAAGTGTAGTGCAGCCGCTGCTCTGTACAAAGCAGAAGCAGCGGCTTGGGCAGAGGGTGTGTGTGTGTGTGTGTGAGTGAACCAGCAAGGGGGGGGAGTGTGAGTGAACCAGCAAGGGGGGTTGGTGTGAGTGAACCAGCAGTGGAGGGGGGGGTGGTGTGAGTGAACCAGCAAGGGGGGGGGGGCGATGGTGTGAGTGAACCAGCAGGGGAGGGGGGGTAAGTGAGTGAGTGACCCAGCAGGAGGGGTGAGTAAGTGACAGGGGGGTGGGTGAGTGAACCAGCAGTGGAGGGGGGGGTGGTGTGAGTGAACCAGCAGGGGAGGGGGGTTGGTGTGAACCAGCAGGGGAGGGGGGTTGGTGTGAGTGTTTGATTCCTATTCAAGAGAATTACTTTATATATAGGCACAGAGGTAAATTTTTTTAACATTTTCTAATGGTGGTGTGCCTCGTGATTTTTTTCATGAAAAAAGTGTGCCTTTGCACAAAAAAGGTTGAAAAACACTGGTCTAGTGGATACAGCAGTGGTTCTCAACCTTTTTTGTACCGTGACCCCTTTTACAATTGGTCAACTTGTGGTGACCCCCAATGATAAAATCAAATGCGTCTCTCTTCCTTTACCATTAACACATTGTCGCTGTAATCATTTGTTAAATTACACAGGTACACTAAAAAAAATTTTTTTTAAACTGCCTCTAATTTTTCGATTGATTTTTACGTTTTTTGGTGCGCTGAATCCAAATCTGGCAACCAATTTGCCCCATCACGTACAGATTTTTTGCTACATTGGGTTAGCAGTTTGAGGTGAACGTTTCAGATTGAGTGCGATCGAGATAAAAGTTTCTTGGATTAATTATTTATACTAATTGTTTAGTAGTTATTCAAATAAGAATAAAGAAAATTGTAACAAGGCAGCACATAAGAATAGAATAATGTTAACAAAACACACTGTGATGGTAGCAAAATTGTCTGCACTTAAAACAGCCACATACATGTGCACAAACATTGAGCATATAAGAGCGAGGTTAGACACAAAGCAAAGCAAAGAAATGTGCAAAAAAATGTTGTACAGGTATGTATGTAAGAATAGAAAACGCAAACCGCACCATTGCAATACATGAAGACAAACACCCGATAGTGTGAAAATAAAATTCTAATAAATGAGATCCGACACTGTGGTAATAATTAGCAAATTTTTATTTCAAAGTTTAGTAAAAACACGATATTTGTCAACACAGTTTAGATTTTAAAGTCATTCTTGGGTCAATCAATCTCCTGGTGGGCCCGTTTCTTCTTCCCCCGAATGCTTCTCTTGGTGCGCTGCTTGGCGTATTTTTCATCTGGGGTTTCCCGCAGCAGCAACCAGCAGAAATCAGCCATCATAGTGGTGTTCCATCTTCCTTGGTACCTTCTCTCTGCGTCCTTGATGTCCTGGTGAAACCTTTCACCTTGTTCTTCACTGTACGCCCCCAAGTTTTCGGGAAAGTAGTTCACATGGGAGTGCAAGAAATGGACTTTCAGGCTCATGTTACAGCCTTGTTCTTTGAAGGCATTGAGCATCCTGGCAACAATATCCTTATAGTTCTCATCCCGCCTGTTCCCCAAGAATTTGAGAACAACAACCTTGAAGGAATCCCAGGCTTCTTTTTCCTTCTCAGACATCGTTTCAGCGAATGCTCCATCTGAAATGAGTTTCCTTATATCAGGGCCAACAAACACTCCTTCCTTTAGCTTTGCTTCAGAAAGTCGGGGGACCTTTGAGCAAAGGTACCGAAAGCACTCACCATCTTTTGGAAGGGACTTGATGAATTGCTTAATGAGACCCAACTTAATGTGGAGAGGTGGTAATAGAATTTTATCACGAGGTACCAAGCTCTCATGAAGAACATTTTTCTCACTGGGTCTCAAATACTCCCGAATTGGCCAGTCTTTTTTCCCCCAGTGTAGGTCCGGGCCCGGCTATCCCACAAGCAAAGGAAGCAGGGATGTTTGGTGAAACCGGATTGCTGCCCTAATAGCATGGATAGAATTTTAAAGTCTCCACAAATCATCCACTTATGCTCATCATAACGAATCTTCTGAAGAATCAGGGCCAAATTCTCGTATTTTTCTTGGAGAATAACAGAGTGAGCAATAGGAACTGAAGCGAATGTGTTGCCATTATGAAGAAGAACACCTTTTATGCTGTCTTTTGACGAATCAATGAACAAGAAACTGAAATTTGACAGGAACGTTCATGTCGCAACCACCATGTTTGAGCGAGCGAATGAGGCGAGGCGAACAGGAAAGAACACCAGGCATCCGTGCAATTACTGACCTATCACAATTCAGAAAGGCTCTCAAATCCCATTTATTTACTCAATACTACCAGATTAACCCTACCCCTACATAAGTGCCTCTCCCTCACCCCCTCAAGTTAATATATCAACTCCATTGTACACATGTTCACACTGAATTCCCAATACTCGATCTCATTGTACATATGTAAGTAGTTTAGTTTGCATTCCCCGTTTATCCAAGTTATTACTCCTGTTCTATGTAAAGCATAAGCATGTTATCCAAGTTGTTTTCTCCTGTTCTTTTTTTTTTTTAAACTTTTATTTTCATTTTGCAACAAACAAAAGTAACAACACACCAAAAGAAACAAATACACACATACGATAAAGAAAACAACCCCAGTTACCCCCCACCCCAATGCTTCTTCTCTAAGCTGATAAGGATCATCATATACGCGCTTACAGACAATAATTATTGTACATCAAACAAACAGAAGTAGAGTCTATGATACCGGATGAGCATGTGACAGAGATTAATACAGAATCAAACCGTCAGCTGAGAACATTGAATAGTTTGAACATAATCGTGGAGCATCTTCTAACAAGACCAATAGTGAGTGATTTGAACGGAAGAGGCTAACATATAAGGGGTTTGCACATATTTGCAATGAAAACAAATATGATTACCGTTCATTAGAGCTCAAAAAAGAGCTATTTTCCCAAGATTTCGTGAGTGAGGAACCAGGAAATAGCAAGGCTAAAAGGAAGCAAGCCAATTTAGGAAGAGAGGGGATCCCCGCAGCTGAGCGGAGCCCCACAATCTCCCCAAAGAGGGGTTCCGGAAAATATAAAATAGAATGAAGACGACCCCAGACCAGACTCCAGTAATACTGTGATGCGGGACAATCATACTTAACAGGAGTTTAGTAGACCAGAGGCCACATGGCATGTCCAGCATCAAGTGCTCTGGATGGCTTTCCAATTAGCTAACCTATCAGGAGTATATGTCCACTTGGAAAAGTAGTACTGAGGAGAGAAGAAAAAATCAGATCTGGATTGTGAGTGATGGGGGGGCTGAGAAAGGTGAGCTCTAAGTCGGATGGGTAAAGCAGTTTCCATATATCTACTCGCACAAGATCTTTCATCAGAGCTGGCAGAGTGTAGAGACTCCTGGGTGGACCACGCGTTCTAGGCAACAATCTATCCATCAAAAGATCAAATACTTAGTAAAAGTCACCACCGGGTAATAGTGACAGGGTCATCCACATTCGGAGCATAAATACAAATACACGGAAATTCACTATCTCCAACCTAAAATATACAAAGGCCCAACTACCCTCCCCATCAAAGCTAGTATCCATTACAGTGGGTGGCAAAGATTTCTCAACCAAGATGGCTACCCCGCACCGCCTGGAAACAGCGGGAGAATAGGCAGCCACCATATAAGGTGTGGCAGTGAGTTTCAGTAGGTCAACGAAGGTGAAATGGGATTCCGGAAGAAACACTACATCAGTATGGTCATGATTAAAATAACTAAGAACGGTCATTCTTTTGATTGGACCATTAATGCCTCTTCCGTTCAATGACAAGAACTTATAGAAGGCCATACAACAAAGTCAAATATTCTGAGAAAGAAACATGATGGCGCAACGAGTTGCGCAATGTCCCTCATATCAACTATAAATGACTATACACACGATCTGATAAAAAATAAACCAATAAAATCATGAAGCGCCCTATATAACAGGAGAAGCACCGAAGTGCCTTAGAGAAGAAGCAAAACCCCAGAAATTACTGGCGACCTGATGTCTGCGGGGTGAAACCCCAGAGAAGGCCTAATTGAGACAGATAAGCGGTATAGCTGTGCGTGCTCCGAATCCAACCGAGGTGCACATCATGGAGGAAAAGGAGACCAAGGAAGGTAGATATTAAAGAAAGAAAGGTCCAGGCAGTCTCTATTCCAGACAATGATCACCACGTCGGGTCATTCAAAATGACGGGCAGTTCCAGCGGAGTCTATCCGAGTTGTTGACTTAGCGCATCTGATCTGCCTCTTTGGAATCCAAAAAAGTTGCTAGCAGAGCAGGATCTTCGAAGGTGCTAGTTTGGTTATGGAGAGTCACTCTGAGCTTCGCCGGGTATAAGAGGCCAAAGCGAGCCTGTAACTGTTGAAGTCTAGGTCGAAAAGCAAGGAGTCCCTTCCGCCGGTCAGCTGTGGCCTTTGCCAAGTCGGGGAAGAAAGAGACTTTATGATCTTCAAACTGCAAATGTTGAATCACCCGGGCAGCTTTGAAAATTTGCTCAACTTGCTGATACCTCAGTAATCGAAAGATAATGGGTCGGGGGGTCGTCCGAGTAAGTGCGATGTTGGTGGGAGCACGATATGCGCAGTCAATTTCCAGAGCTCCGTAAAAGGTAATCTTCAGCAAGGAGGGAAGAGTTTTAACCAGAAATTCTCTGAGATCTCCTGCTTCCGCACCCTCTGGTACTCCTATGAGCCTGACATTGTTGCGACGGGCTCGATTATTGCAATCCTCTAACTCTTTTTGAAGATTCTGTATCTGACGCTCAGCCTTGTCCAAGTTCACCAAGCGCACCGCGTGCGAATCGAGGACCCCCGCCATGTTGTCCAGCCGTAGTGATAGACCTTCAAGCCGGTCCTGAAGCATACCGAAATCTTCTCGCATGGCTCGGAGCGCTTCTCCGTTGGACTGCACCAGTTCCTTCACACCACGTATTTCCTCCAAGATCTCCTGCTGCATTTCGGGGCTTACCCGAAATGGGACCAGCTTTGGTGGGGAAGACACCTCTGTTTTGGAGCGTTTTCCATGTGAAGAAGAGGGAGACCCAAAGTCCAAGCGCACTGGCTTGTGGGCCGCCATTCCCCCCAAGGCACCCCGGTGAGTCCGGAGCAAAATATTAAGTTTATGTAGATATTAAGTCAGGATTCTGAGTAGGCCCCTCGGGAGCTTCAGCACGAGGCGTCTACCCCGCTGGACATCAGGCTCCGCCCCCATCTGTTTTCTCCTGTTCTATGTGAAGCCAAACAGTTTGTTATGGTCATTTTGTTGTATGTAAACCGCGCTGACAATAGTGCGGTATATAAGAAATTGTAATAATAAATAAATAAAATAAATAAATAAATAAACATGCGCCAGCGCGAGTACTGGATTTAGCCCCCCGCCTCCCAATTGTCCTGTTAATGTATAAAATGAATACAAAACACTCTAAAATATCATGAGGGAGTGTTTCTAGTTAGTTAACCATTACAACCTCTATTTTGGGCCAAGAAAATAAACTGCAGTCAGCTAAAAAGAAATTATGTGAACATTCCTTATATGGGTAAGAAATCTAATTTTGCAAGAAAACGTGACGTGATGGAACATTTTGGCTATTTTTCCTGGATTCAGCACCCCAAAATCTATAGGAATAAGTTGCAAAACTGGAGGCAGTTTTTTGGTAGTGTACCTGTGTTATTAATATATTATAGGCCTTTGCAATATGTTTTTATTTATAAAATTTACTTATTTAAACCACAATAATTAATCACAATAACAAGTAACAATATTTGATTTCAAATTTATGATGATTTTGTAGTCAAATAACTAATATGAAATAAAATTGTTTTTTCTACCTTTGTTGTCTGACCAATTTATTCTCTGATCATGCTGGTCCCGATCTGAGACTTCTGCTTTCCTATCTTCTCTTAGCTCTCTTTCTGTGGTCTATGGTCCATCTGCCATTTCTTATTTCTTCTTTCGTTTTCTTCACTTCTTTCCATCAGCCTATTTCCAGTCCCAGTAACCCTCCCCAGTATCAGCCCCTTTCCAGTACCTTCCAATGTCAACTTGCATTCCCATGACTGCCACTGGTGTTCATTCCCTTCCAGTCCCCCTCCTTCCCCACTGAGCAGTCCCTTCTAGTACAAATACCATGGCAGCCCCTCTCAGATCCACTCTCTTCCAGTTCCATTCTCCCATCCCCTCGTATCAGCCCATATGTAGCCAGGGGCGGCCCAAGGGGGGTGCGGGGCCATGTGCGGAGATTAATTGCGGGGCCTCATTTGCATAGGGAGTCTCATTTGCATAAATACTTGCATAATGTTAACATGCATTTTTAGTAAACATGCTTCTTAATGAGTGTCTGGATAAAGAAAGACTAACAGATTTCTACGTTACTATATTCCAGTGCCAACCGCCAGGCCCATTAGGAAGTACTATAAACACTGACCATTTAGAACTCATAGCAAATCCACCATATCATAACAGC
Source organism: Ichthyophis bannanicus (assembly GCA_033557465.1). NCBI lineage: Eukaryota > Metazoa > Chordata > Amphibia > Gymnophiona > Ichthyophiidae > Ichthyophis > Ichthyophis bannanicus. The sequence continues at coordinate 1,239,678,811 of CM066031.1, read as the reverse complement.
TCTGCCAGGACTCACAAAGCACCAAACCCTACCTATCAAAAGGCAACACTGCAAATATTAAACCAATACATCTCAGAGAATACCAATGCATCTCCTACTGGGGAAAGAGAACAAGTGACATGGTCAGATAGAAACTACATGAACAGAATACCTCAGCTTGGTTAAAATGCAGAACATAGACCGTCACCAAAGAACAAGGGATCACAATTTAGAAATAGGAAGACAATAATTAAACTGGGAACCCCAAAAGCCAAACTTGGGATGTACAACAACACTGGAGAAATAAAACTATAAATTAATTTCCTCTTGTACTAAACAAAACACAAAAGACGTTAACAATGCACATTTCCCAGAGCTGTTATATTCCAGTTAATATATTTATATCCCGCTTTGACCCGGTGAAAAGCGGGATATAAATACAGTTAAATAAATTAAATTAATAAATAAATAAATTAATTAATTAATTAAATAAATAAATTCAAAATAAAAGAGTATTTTTCTACCTTTTGTTGCTTGTGCATTTTCTTTTCAGTTGCAATTGCTCCAGTCATTTTCTTCTGGTTTCTTTGTGTCTTCTGTGAGCTATCCATTTTCCTTTCTTCTCTTTTAGATTTTTTTCAAAATTTTTTCTCTATATCTGCTTTAACATACTGATCTTTCCCCTTTTGCTCTTTCCTCCATTTCTTTCCTTATTCCTTTATCATCCACTCAAATTTCACCCTTCCATTCTCAATCCCCTCTTACTCTCCCAATACCCGGCCCATCGTAGACTTTTCTTCCCTCCCACACAAAATATCTTTTCCCCTCTCCATTCTCATTCCCCATCCCTTTCTAGTCCTCCCCCAAAATCAGCTCCTTTATAGTTCTAGACCCACCCAGCAACTGCCCCCTTCTAGTCCCAGTCTCCCAAGCTTCCACATCAGCCCATTTCCAGTCCTAGCCTCCCATATGCTGTTTTCCAGTTCCATTCCAGCCCCCCATCAGCCCATTTCCACTCCAAGCTCCCCATCAGCCCATTTCCAGCCCTATTCCAACTCCCATCAGCCCACTTCCAGTCCTATTCCAGCCCCCATCAGCCCATTTCCAGTCCTATTCCAGCCCATCACCCATTTGCAGTCCACGTTCCCCCCATCAGCCCATTTCTAGTCCTATCCTAGCTCTTCATCAGCCCATTTCCAGTCCTAGCCCCCCATATGCTCTTTTCCAGTTCCATTCCAGTCCCCCATCAGCCCATTTCCACTCCACACTCCCCATCAGCTAATTTCCAATCCTAGCCCCCTCGTCAGCCCACTTCGCCCTATTCCAGCCCCCATCAACCCATTTCCAGTCCTAATCCAGCTCTTCATCAGCCCATTTTCAGTCCGTTCCCCCCCACCATCACAGCCCATTTCGTCCATTCCCCCCACCATCACAGCCCATTTGCAGTCCTATCCCCCCTACCATCACAGCCCATTTGCAGTCGTCCCCCATCACAGCCCAATTGTAGTCCGTTCCTCCCATCACAGCCCATTTGCAGTCCATTCCCCCCCACCATCACAGCCCACTTGCAGTCCTCCCCCCCACAGCCCAATTGCAGTCCATTGCCCCCCCCCCACATCACAGCCCATTTCCAGTCTGTTTCCCGCCCATCACAGCCCATTTCCAGTCCGTCCCCCCCCACCATCACAGCCCAATTGCTGTCCATTCCCCTCCACATCACAGCCCATTTCCAGTCCGTTCCCCCCCCCCCACCATCAAAGCCCACTTGCAGTCCCCCCCACAGCCCAATTGCAGTCCATTCCCCCCACCATCACAGCCCACTTGCAGTCTGTTTCCCCCATTACAGCCCATTTCCATTCCGTTCCCCCCCACCATCACAGCCCACTTGCAGTCCTCCCCCCCCCCACAGCCCAGCCCATTTCCAGTCTGTTTCCCCCCATCACAGCCCATTTCCAGTCCCCCCCCCCACCCTCACAGCCCATTTCCAGTCCGTTCCCCCCATCACAGCCCAATTGTAGTCCATTCCCCCCCCCATCACAGCCCATTTCCAGTCTGTTTCCCCCCATCACAGCCCATCCAGTCCTAGCCGCCTCCCCCCCCCCTCCAAAGAGCCCCTTTAACCTCTCCCGGAATTCACGACTTTATTGAAACAGCCGCCAGCGGGAAGGTAAAGGCTCTTCACGCTGGCGGGCTATGCAGAGGGAGCCGGGGCTTCGGCGGGCTTCCCCGGCTCCCTCTGCAGCCATCCATTGAGCGAGAATGTGATTCGCGCGGGGCCCCCTGAAGCGCGGGGCCCTGTGCAAACAACATTCTCGCTCAATGGACGGGCCGGCCCTGTTTGTAGCCTCAGTACCCAGTTTTCTTCCAGGGCCAGCAGCTCTATCCTCCCCTCCCCACAATCAGCCCATTCCCAGTCAAAGCCCCCCCAATCAGCTCGCTTCCAGTGCTAGTCCCCTCTCAACCCCATTACTAGTGCTAGCCTCCCCTAATCAGCCCAATACCAGTCCTACCCCCCCATCAACTCATTACCAGTCCTAGCCTCCCCTAATCAGCTCATTTCCAGTGCTAGTCCTTCCTCAACCCCTTTACCAGTGCTAGCCTCCCCTAATCAGCTCATTTCCAGTGCTAGTCACTCCTCATCCCCATTACCAGTGCTAGGCTCCCCTAATCAGCCCATTACCAGTCCTACCCCCCCATCAGCCCATTTTCAGTCCTAACCTCCCCGATCAGCTCATTTCCAGTGCTAGACCCCCATCAGTCCATTACCAGTCCTACCCCCCTATCAGCACATTACCAGTCCCAACTCCCCCTTGATCAGTACATTCCCAGTCCTAGCCTTCCCTAATCAACCCATTACCAGTCCTAGCCCCCCCATCTGCCCATTATAATCCTAACCCGCACTGTCTCTCCCCTCTGTCCAGCATGTATTGCCCGTCTGTACAGTATGTCTCCCTGTCTCTTCCCTTTGTCCATGTCAGCCCCCCTTCCTTCCCTACTTCCATCCATGTCAGCCCCCCCTCCCTCCATGTCAGCCCCCTCTGTCCATGTCAGCCCCCCTCCCTCCATCCATCCATCAATGTCAGCCACCCCTCCCTCCCTCCCTCTCTCCATGTAAGCCCTCCCCTCCCGCCTTCCCTCCATCCATGTCAGCCCCCCCCATCCATGTCAGCCCCCCTGTCCTTGTCAGCCCTCCCTCTCCATGTCAGCCCTCCTTCCCTCCCTCCATGTCAGCCCCCGTCTGTCCATGTCAGCCCCCTCACTCCATCCGTTAATGTCAGCCCCCCTCCCTCCACGTCAGCCCTCCCCTCCCTCCCTCCATTCATGTCAGCCCCCCTCTCCATGTCAGCCCCCCTGTCCATGTCAGCCCCCTCCCTCCCTCCATCCATCCATCCCTCCATGTCAGCCCCGTTGCAGGTTCCCTGCTCCCTCCTCCCCTCTCCCTGTCTGCCTGGTTAACTTCCTTTGGAGGCGGGACAATGCTGCACGGAGCCCGTCAGGAGACAGGAAGGCTCCGCAACGGTTTTACTGGCATAGCCGCGGTTCCCTAAGAGGCAGGGAGCCATGGCTGCATTAGAAGGGACTGGGAGGCGGTGAGTTTGCCGCTGCCGAGAGGCGGACTTGGCAGCGGCAGCAACTTGGGTGCTTTTTTTTTTTAACAGCGGAGTGAGGTGAGGCGAGGCGACCCCCGCTAAATCCTGTGGCGACCCCCGTGGGGGTCGCAACCCACAGGTTGAGAACCGCTGGGATACAGTGATGTTCCTAGCCTCTCATCACCCCTGGTGGGTGCCTCCCCATGCTGCCACCACCACACATTGCGATGCATGCCCCCAACTCCTACCGGCTTCAAAAAGGCAGCACGGCATACTTACAATTAGGCTTGCTGCAGTGTTTCACGCTCCAGGGGCCAGTTGCTCTTCTCTCCCCACTGATGTATTGCGATTCATGAGCCTTCGGTCAGGAAAGAAGGGTGGCCAGCCCCTGGAGCACAAGATTCCGTGGCAAGACAAATTCTGAAGGGCCTGGAGCAGGACCTCAGAAAACACCCACAAATAGTAATAGTAATAGCAGCAATGAGAATCTCAAACGATTTCACTGTGTAACAAAGTTTTACTTCTTTCTTGTTCCTGGGTAATAACTTTTATTTTCCAAAATCTTATGTCTCAAAACCATAGGAAATGGCAATTATGGCCAACAAACATTACTTTTGCGTCCAGGAAAGTGATATTTTTGAAAATTACCTATTTTGCAGGACATTCTAGATAGATTTAGTTCAAAGTAAATTTGGAGTACCTTTTGGAAAATTCTAAAGTTTTCCAGAACTTTGAAAAACTTTTGGAACTATGTATAACTTTTGAGAACTTTTAATAAAAGCCTTTTGGTGACTGTTATAATATCACTTCTGTCTCGCATCTATATAAACAACGGATTTGCGCAGAGTGAGCACAGTCATTCAGCAGCCTCCTTACCGACTGGAAACCAAGGAGTAAGCAAAAACAACACGTGTCTTAAGCTCACCAGTTTATTTTCATTCTAGCTTCTTAAGTGGACTGACATGGCTTCAAGAGGCTGTAAGCATCCGGCAGATGCATTTTTCTATGTCTATGGTGATTTTATCAAGACAATAGCGAAAAAGGACTCAGTAGAAACATCTGCCAAGATGTGTGAAGCTTACAAGGCATATGAGGTCTGACAAAAAAGAAACAAGACTGTCCCATAAATGTTTTATTACAAAATCTACAGAGAAATTACACATTGTCCTCTTCAAATGAATCCCTCCCCCCCCCCCCCCGAGTTAATGCACTTCTGCATTTGCTTCTGCCAAGTACAGAAGCACTCGGTAAAGTCCTCCTTGAGGTTCCTCAGCTCCCTCATCACAGTGGCCTTGATCTCTTCTACAGAGGTGATATGAGTTCCTTTGAGCAGTCTTCAGCCTGGGGAAAAGCCAGAGGTTGCACAGTGTGAGATCTGGGGAATAAGGAGGATGGTCAAGAGGATGGTCTGATCTGTTTGTTGGCTATGAACTGCCTCACACTGAGTGCAGTATGCGCAGGCGCATTGTTGTGGTGGAGCAGCCACGACTTGTCTCTCCACAGAGCCCGCCTGCTGTGCCGAACCCAGTCATGGAGGCAATTGGGGACCTGCTGGTAGAAGTGCTGGTTGACTGTCTGACCCTGAGGCACAAACTCATGATACACCACTCCTTTCTGGTTGAAGAATGCAATCAGCATGACCTTGATCCTTGATTTGGACATGCAATCCTTCTTGGGTCTGGGTGACAGTCGAGTCTTCCACTGCAGGCTCTGTCTCTTGCTTTCAGGGTTGTACTGGAAGACCCAAGTCTCGTCTCAGCCAACAAACTCTGCATCTTCTCCAATCTTCTCTAGCAAGTCTCGACAAACATTGACCCGGTGCTCCTTCTGGTCATCCGATAAAAGCTTGGGCACCATCTTGGTGCAAACCTTCCGCATCCTCAGCTCCTGCATCAAGATGGTCTTCACTGACTCCCTGTTCAGGCTGAGCTCCTCAGCTATCATCCACACCATCAATCTGCGATCACTCCGTACCAGCTGGTTCACTCTGTCAATGTTCTCAGCCATCTTTGTTGTGGAAGGCCATCCTGACTTGGGGTCATCCTCCACCTCCTCGCAGCCAGTCTTGAAGCGTTTGTGCTACTCGAAGACTCACGGTCTTGACATTGCATCTTCTCCATAAGCCTTTTGGAGAAGTTGGAGACACCCAGTTGGGCCCTTCTCCAACTTAACCAGAAATTTCAAGTTGATTCTTTGCTCCATATTTCTGCCACCTCAAGTTGCGTGACAAAGCAATGGAGCAGTGTACTACAAAAAAACCTGAAAAAGAAAAACAGAGTGAGAGTGATGAAAAATATTATAGCAGAATAGTGGTGAGATGTTGCACAACACAGTGACATAAGTGGTTAGCCAATTGGCATAGAGTCATGGGCGTGGCTGCCACAGTCTCATTTCTTTTTTGTCACACCTCATATTTCACCATGCCTGTTGGGGAATTAATTGTAAATGTCAAAAATCTACTCACTTCTAAATGTTTTTTGGTCTTTCTTGAATAACTTAAATATAAGTAAATATTATATCTTGTGTTTTTTTTCTTTTATGTGAACAAAAAGGCACAAGTAAGACTATTTTAACAATGAGAATATGTAAATTTCACAGATATCAATCTCCTGCTCACAAAAGCAAGTTTAATGAGAATAATAACAATTTTCCATACTTTTAAGTCATAAGCAATTAGAAAATAACAGTCACTACCCAGGAACAAAAATTGTGTCACACAATGTTTTCAGAAGACTGTGTTCGAGAGGAAGTAGCTAAAATAAAAGTAGACAAAGCCATGGGTCTGGATGGGATACATCCAAGAATACTGAGGGATCTTGGGGACATTCTAATGGCTCCATTGTCTGAGCTTTTCAATGCTTCTTTGGAATTGGGAGCGGTGCCAGAGGTCTGGAGAGAGACACATGTGGTCCCTTTTCACAAAAGCGAAAGTATGGATGACATTGAGAACTACAGGCTGGTTAGTTTAAACTCTGTGGTTAGTAAATTATTGGAAAGACTACTAAAAGAGAGAATAGTGAGGTTTCTGGAGTCCAATGGATTGCAGGATGCGAGGCAGCATGGATTGATTAGAGGCAGGTCTTGCCAGACAAGTTTGATAGATTGCTTTGACTGGGTGGGAATTGGACCAGGGGAGTGCCCTAGATGTGGTGTATTTAGATTTCAATAAAGCCTTTGACACTGTTCCACACAGGCAACTTATAAACAAACTGAATGCCCTAGAGATGGACCCTTAAGTTACTGATTGTGTTAGAAATTGGTTGAGTGGGAGGCGACAAAGGGTACAGGTAAATGGAGCTCACTCTGAGGAGAAGGAGATTGCCAGTGGTGTGCTGCAGGGATCTGTCCTTGGTCCAATTCTGTTTAACATCTTTGTTGGTGATATTGCGGAAGGACTCTCGGGTAAGGTTTGCTTGTTTGCAGATGATACCAAAATATGCAATAGAATAGACACACAGGAGGAGTCAACCACATGAGGCGGGATCTAGCTAAAGTTGAAGAATGGTCTAGAATGTGGCAGCTGAAATTTAATGCTAAAAAATGCAGGATCATGCATTTGGACTGCAAAAATCCAAAAGAGCTGTACAGTGTCGGGGGTGAAGTACTTCTGTCCACAAAAGAAGAGCGGAACCTGGACATAATAGTGTCTTATGATCTTAAAGTACTAATCAGGTAGAAAAGGCGACTGCAAAAGCCAGAAGGATGTTTGGGTGTATAGGGAGAGAAAAAATGAGGTGATAGTGCCTTTGTATAAGTCTCTGTTGTGACTTCATTTGGAGTATTGTGTGCAATTCTGGAGACCTCACCTTCTTAAGGATATAGGCAGGTTGGAGCCGGTATAGAGGGTGGCTACTAAAATGGTTAGTGGTCTTCATTATGAAGCATATGAGGACAGACTTAAAGATCTTAATATGTATACATTAGAGGAAAGGCAGTATAGGGGCAATATGATGAAGACATTTGAATACCTCCATGGCATAAACGCACAGGAGGGTCTCTTTCAATTGAAGGCAAGCTCTGCTACGAGGGGACATAGGATGAAAGTAAAAGGGGAAATATTTTTTTACAGAAAGAGTGGTAGATGCGTGGAATACTCTTCCAGTGGAGATGAGAGAGATGAGGACAGTATCTGAATTCAAAAAAGCATGGCACAAACACAGATGATCTGTAAAGGTAAAAAGGGGACTATTGTAGTTGATATGGAAGGGCAGACTAGTTAGGCCATATGATCTTTTTCTACCATCATGTTTCTACGGTATGTTTGCCATGCTGCCTCTGTGAAGTTGGCAGGGGTGCACCCCCCCTTCCCGGCCAGCACCCGGGGCAGGCCGCATCCCCGCCCTGCTCTCGATATACCAATGAGAGGATATATTCAAAAAAGCCCTTATATGGCAGCTTGAACTCTAGTGGTAGTACTGCAAAGTTACTGCTAGGTGTTGAGAGGCAGCATTTTGAAACCTGGATCCAGATGGAGCACACTGAAAGAGACTGACTGGGGTCTCGGGAAGTATTGTGGGGGGGGGGGGGGGAGTGGAGAGGGGTGGACTGGGGGGAAGGTGCAGTTTGTGTGGCTTTTAACACCATACCAGCCTTTTAAAGATGGTGCCTGGGAGCTCTGGGCCCTGTGTTAGTAGCCTGATACTCCCAGGGAGAAAGATCCAGTAATGCCAGCTATGAGCCGGTGCTGTTTTCCCAGGAATAACACAGCTTGTTTTGCATCTCTCTTATATGCTAACATGCGCTGTGCTCAACTATCAATTTGCTACAGTAAACTAACACATGATTTAGTCATTTAGCACTTGTTAAGAGGCAAAAATCATGCGTTATTCCGTTAATGCCTGTCAGTAACTACCCTCTGAGTGTTCCCATGTTCCTGATAATTTTCAGGGTACTCTAGTGTTACAGACACAATATCTTCACCAAGCATAGTACCTGTTCTTCTTGAGGAATCAGCCAGTGATGACCTTGGGGCTTCTGCCTTTCCCCATCCACCAGAACCCTTATTTTGGACTTTTTACCTTTTTGGTTCCCTCTGGGCAAATCCTCACCCCACTGAGAGACAGGCTGCTCATGCCTTTACCAGTTCAAAAATTGGAGAAAAGATTAAGCAAGTTTTCTTCATGCGCTCGCTTTTATTTCATTTGTTTTGTGTTAAGAAAAATCTGCTTCTCAAGCACTTAGTAATTCTCTCCTGGTGAGTTTGTTCTTATAAAACCTTTAAAGGTGCTCACACGGCTTTGCTGTTTCTTACAGTTCCAATGGCATTTCAGCTAGTGTGCTGGTACAGATTTCACAGTGACTTGTTACTAAATCCCAGAAACATCATCTGAGGATATTTTTTTATATTCCACAGGGTCACAGCCTCAAATATTAATTGATGCCCATCTTATTAGTACCCCACTTATCTCAGCATGTCTCATGAGGGTCATTTATTTAGACTCCAAAATATTTTACTTTCAGAAGTTTAGATTCTGGAAAGCCATATCCCTTAGCATAAATGTAGGATTTGGAAATGGCCCAATTTTGGTTTACAAAACCTTATTTTTAGTTCAAATCTTAAAGGCAACATTACTCAGAGGGCAAGTTATTTTAGCTCAAGCAAATATTTTTATATTCAACAGTTTTTAAACAGGTATTTTGTTAATTTAAACTTTCCAGTAGGATATTTCTTACTAAAATCTCAGGACTGAATGTTTGGCTCAGATTCAGTCGGCCATTCTTTGCTGAGAGCAATTAGACATCACATCTTCTGGGTAGCGCCAGCCACAGGGTTGGTTCAAGGTGTTGACACCGTAGGCAAACCTTAAGTCTTACCACCACCCTGGCTGTCAGAATCTATAGTTTAGCTTTGAATGCCCTGCTTTTTGCTGCCCCTCCCCAGAAGCTGCTGCCTAGCCAGTCGCCTAGTTTGCTTGTTGGTTGCACCCGCCCTATTTCTGAGGATTTAAAAATTAACAGATTGCTAAAAAACCCCGTCAAAATATCACAAGTGAAAAATCAAAAACATTTCTCAGTTATTAAGAAAAATAATTCCCTAAAATTCTATTGTAAAAGGTGATTTCTTCACACATACAGAGCACGATTTTATTTCTGTCTCTGTCTTTCTCCCATTCTACTTTTCAACTGACATTTCCAATGGAAAGCTCTGCCTCACTTTCAGCCTGATTACTAGACAAAAACCGACACAAGACCCCACTTTAGCTTTTCTTCCTTGCATCACTTGCACTATGCTCTGGCTTATCCAATCTCAGTCCCAGAACATTACAGACCCGTTTCTGGTTGTCACTGCCAAGACGTTTCAGCCCAACCAGGGCCCCAGAATGCACTTTCTGTATTTCTCATTAGAGGTATTTTTGCTGTTTCCCCACTGTACAACCAATGGTGAATTCCATTCCAGTCTTCTCACGGGGAGTTTCTCCAAATGGCTTAATTTTGCGCATGCCATGACAGTCCTGAACCTCACTTCTAAGCCAGGGTACGTGGAGTATGATCTCAGTCTCTCATATTTACTGCTAATGCTTGGCGTAGCACTTGCATAGTGTGAAAGAGAACCTGCTGCTGGAGTTCGTAAGATGTAACATGGATGGGTAGTTAATCAAGATGTGCTTGGAAATTCTTCTTTATCAAGCCTGTGACACGCAACACGATAGGAAATATTTCTGTAACTTTCTGCCATATTTTCTTGGTCTCTGACATAATTTCCTGATATTTCAGGATCTTTTGCCTCTCCATGCAATTCACATAGTAATCACTTGGAACTGACACCTCTGTTATCAAGGCCATTCTGGTATTTTTCCCCTTAACCACTACTGTATATCCAGCTTCCTCACATCCAGTTTATTATCAGTTGAAATGGGAGAATCTCAGGTGATTATAACCTCCTCATGTAATTCTCTTAGGGTCATTATTCCAGTGCTTTTCAGGCACAATGATGTTGTAGTGCTTGTAGAGTTTCCAGTGGATGAGGTGCGCTAATTTATTATGTCTTTCTGTATAGAAATTTTCTACCATCAGAACTTCACAGCCAGTTATGAGGTGAGTCACTGAATCAACATATGTCTGTGTTGCCAGTTTTTTCAGTGCTTGCTGTAAACCATTTCATCTGTAAGCCATTGTCCTGGGCTGCAACTTTCAACCTCTCATCCTTCAGTTTCAGTTCACCCCTCCTTAACCATTCATGTGTCCGTTCTTGATCGACAAAGGATTCCTGGAGTAGCACTCTGTATTTCCCACTATATTTGTGTATCTGCCACTTGTTTTTTCTTGTTTGTTGATCTAATTCCTAGAAGAGTTTTTTCTCTTGTTTTATTTATTTAGTATACCACTACTTCCAGCGATCAGCAGCGGTTTGATTACAGATTGGAAATTGTCAAATCATGACAGGAAATTTTTTTGAGGTATAAACACATTGATTAGACAGGAAAGCATAGCACACAGAGAACTATTTTACAGGGAACATGGGCTATGGAGGGTTAAGTGGCTTGCCCAAGACCACAAGGAGCACCTGTGGGACTAGAAACCCCAGTCCTTCCGGCCCAAGGTTGCTGTCCTCTAGTGGGATTTGAACCCCAACCTTCCGGCCCGAAGTACCTTGCCCCAACCACTAGGCCACTCCTCCACTCAAAGTCTGTTGCTTCCTTCCCTATGCATGCTTGTGGATTTTCACTCATTCCTTCTAGTCATTGGAACACTTGTCCAAATTTGATGATGGAGACAGATTCTGGACGTTTACTCTCATATTTCAGCACTTTTTGCGTATTTGGATCTGAGGATGCAGTTAAGTAGGCCTGAAGGCCTATGATAGTTGCTCTGTATGTGCAATTAATCTCTATGAACATAGCATACATTGATTCTTGTAAATCACTTCATGGGCATGGAGGAGTTTTCGTGTTTGCACATCTAGTTTTTCAAGATCTTGAAGAGGCCATTCCACAACCCCAAAGCTCTATGAAAGTAGAGGAATTGCTAGTTGATTAATGGCTTGTATCATATTCTGTGATAGTAAAGCACTTTTCAATAATGATTTTAATCTCCTGCAGTATTCTTTGCTGATGTTTTCTCTCAATAATTTCTGCTTGAGTGTCATTCCTTATACTTATATACGCCTTCCTGTTCAAGGTCCTTAATGTCACAGCCTTCAGCAAGGGAGATGTTTTCTGTTTTGCTCAATTTTCCTCTAAAAAAAAGTTGACTTTCAACCTGATTACCATACAAAAACTGATACAAGACCCCACTTTGTCAAGGTCATCCTGATGTTGTCAGTAAACGTTTTCACCACACAGAGCTGTTCTCCTAATTGTTGGTCGCTGGAACTATAGAGCTTCAGATTGTCTACAAGTAATAAATGAGATGCGGTTTCTGGGTTGTTATCTTCTTTAGGATTCATGATAAATCCATATCCCAAAGAGTTGATAAGAGTACTCACTGGATTAAAAGCAACACAAAACAGATGGGGCGACAGGGAATCCCCCTGAAATATTCCTCGCTCGAAACTGATGTTAGGAATAATATACTGACCATCTTCATATTTCAGAAAGAGCATGGTTTGCCACCTTGTCATGGTGAACTTAATGTATTCTATCAAATCAGGATTTATTTTATACATTTCAAAGCAATTTGTCATCCATGAGTGTGGGACACTGTCAAAAGCTTTCTTATAATCAATCCATGCTATACTGAGATTTCTACTTTTTTTTTTTAGCACTAGCCATGATGGCCTTTTTTAACATTAACTGGTCTTTGGTGTCATATGTCCCTCTCTTGTTGCCCTTTTGCTCTATTGCCATGATGTTATTGACTGCGATATGATCATATATTCTGTCTGCATCTATTGCAGTGAACAGCTTATAGATTGTAGGTAAACAAGTTATTGGTCTATAATTGTTGGGAGTGTTACTAGGGTCTCCTTTTGGAAGGAGAAATGTTCTTCCAGTAGTAAGCCATTGTGGTGTTAAGTCTGGTTGCATAAACAATTGATTTTTGCAATTCACCCCGTCTGGGTGGAGTAGTGATAAATGTTTGAGCCAAAGGTTGGTTACTCCATCTGGGCCAGAGCTCTTCCAGTTTGGTGCTCACTTTAACACTAGAAGCCCCAAAGTGTGTCAATTAATGCAAATGCATCTTCGAAGTTGTATACCAGCACCACTGCTAGAACCATGTCAGTCATGTTCCATGACTTTGTTAGCAAGGTCAAGATGTTCAAATATGTGCATCAAAAATTAATGACAGATGCACCAATTAGCGGGAAAATGAACTTATTTCTAGAAGCCCCAAAGTACTTCAATTGATGCACTCAGTTGTCTTGGATGCATCAATTGATTTACTTTGGGGCTTCTAGGTATAAATTCATGTTCCCACTAGGTGGCGCATCTCAATCACTGTTTACAGTTTTACTCTGACATTACAAACAATAAACACACGATGACATCATGTAATGACGTCACATGCAAATGCAAATGCAATGTGTGCCTTCGAGTCAGTCCTGACTCCTGGCGACCCAGAAGCTCCTGGGTTTTCTTGGCAGTGTCACCGGAAGTAGATTGCCAGGCCTTTCTTCCGAGGCAATGGAGGGTTAAGTTACTTGCCCAAGGACACAAGGAGTGCTAGCGGGAATCGAACCCTGGCTGCATGTATTTAACAAATAAGTAACTTCACATTAATTCACATCTGCATTTCATGCTAAACGCAGCTGTTGTGATAATGCGTCAATTGACGCACTTTGGGGTTTCTAGGTAAAATTTGTTTTGGGGCTTCTAGTGTTAACCTTTCCAGCTCTTTTGTTGTTACTGCAGGCCATTCCATAGGTATGATGTCTGCTTTTTCTAAATGCTCCCATATGCAGGGTAACCATTCCGCTTCTTGATCAAAGAGATCCATTGGTGTGTGAATTAAGAATTACCCTCCAGGACTGAGACTGGAAGTGGTGATCCTACCATTCTATTATAAAACTAGCTACCCTAGCTGAAAAAAATTAAAGTTGATGTTCTTCTGCGACCCATAAAAGATATTTCACATGAGGTTTATGCGCTCAGTGATAAAGTACAGATGGTACATCATAACTGTCTTTTAGGGATGTGCATTCTGGGCTCATTTGGACATTGGTTCATATGCCTAGAAATTAAAGTGCATGCAAATCATGTGTGTGTGTATTTTATACTTATGAATGATGTTGTTGTTGTTAAGTGCTGTTAAATCAATGCCAACTCTGGCGACCCTCTGGATAGTAGTCCAAAACTGTGTTCGGTCTTAAATCAGGTGGCAAAATGTTTGACAGAGTGGTGTTATTGCATCCATCCATCTGCTGTTATTGTATCAATCCATTGCATTGCTGGCTTTCCTCTATTGTGCTTGACCTTCAACCTTGGCAGGCATGATGCATTTTTCAAATAAGCTCTTTCACATGATGTTTCCAAAGTAGGAAAGTCAAAGTCTTGTCATCTGAGCTTCTAGAGATAGCTTAGGTTTTATGTTCTTTATGTGGTCCATGGTATACACAGTATTCTTAACCAGCACCATAATTCAAAGACGTCCATTTTCTTTCCATCTTTCTTCTTTACTGTCCAACTTTCATCATGGCTTGGACAAGTGGAATCTTTGTATGCAGAGATCTGTATTTGAGAATCTTGTCTAGGTCTTTCATAGCCATTCTGCCAAGAGCAACGAATCATCGGATTTCTTGACTGCTTGTCACTTCTTTATTTATTGATCCAAGCAGGTTAAGGTTTTCTACTATATCTATTTCTTCTCCATCAAGGATGAAATTAGTGATTTTGCAAGTGTAAGGGGAAAATCAGTTTCTTGTTGTACAGAGGGACCATGAGGCCCATCTGTGAATACCTAGATAGAAAGGAATGTGTTGCGCTAAGACAAGATTCAGTGATCTTCACAGAGACAGGTACCAGTTTGTACGGTTGCTAATTAGCAATATCAGGAGCAGGGCTATGCTGCTGGGATGGGTCTATGACGTATATATGTTTTTGATACTGTATAAAAGATAGACTGCACTTCTAACGTACGGAAAAAACTTACATACTACTTATGTACGAGTGTGTGTGTGTGTTTGTTCTACTGGGATCCCAGACAGTGAAGGTAAGGTAAATTCCTCGACCCAGAGCAATAACGGATGTCCCAGGGTAAGTGATATAGTGCTGGGAAGGGAAAAGGACCCCACCCTTACAATTTGGTGTCAGAAGTTGGCCTTTCTCCATTGCACTAGGTTTTAAAACCCCCTAAATTGCTGCAGCTTTGGTGGCTGTACTGGAATTTTTACCTTGATGCTTTGGGAGCTCATTTTGGGTATGCGCTTGGGTAGCGCTGGAAAATATGTGCTTGGGTAGTGCTGGAAAATATGCACTTGGGTAGCGCTGGACAATATGCACTTTGGTAGTGCAGTGAATAACAGGGATGTCCTGCTGGGTCTGTGGTAATATCCTTCTCCTTCTCTGTGTGCTTGTATGCCTGTGTGAGTTTGGCAAAACGCCCCTGCCGTACTCCGAAGCGATATAGCGCTAGTGACGGGTACTGTGCAGAAAGCAAGTGTCCAGACGTGCGTTTGTTGTGAATTCATTAGAGGATGGGGGGTCCCAAGGTAAGGGGACCACTTCAGAATCCATGGGAGTGCGTGTGCAGCTACATGTTGTGATAAGGTTTAAAACTGCAGTTAAAAAAAGGCATCTTACATAGGCTGTCGGTGTAGGTTACACTTACATGTTGGTTTGTTAACAAGAAATAATCGTAGTGTTTGTTTACATCAAGGACATGATGTTTGTTTTAATTGAGTGAGTTTTTGATTTGGTATAGGGTACAGGACATTTGCTAATTCTGCTGAAGAAGTCTGTTAGCATGTTTACTGTGCTTAGTTTATCTCTGTGCCTATACGACACCCCCCCCCCCCCGCCCCCCACCAGTCTCCGACGAAGGTAAAACTGATGACTCAGAGTCCCTGGAATGCAAGTGACAAGCGGTGTTTGTTTATTTGTCTCTCTATTCTTCCAAGCCTTTCCTGTCTTCTTTAGCTAAAGGGGGGGGGGGGGGGGGGTTCCTGGGTGAAGGGGACCAGCCTGGTTTTCATTAGGTTTAAATCTATTGTTAAGCAGACTTTGTATTCCAGTTGTACTCCTGTACCCCCCGGGGCCCCTCCCTGTAGATTCCGAATCTCCTAATCACTGAGGGAGTTGTTAGGTTTTTAGCAGTTTACTTTGTTGTTTTTATAAATACTGAAATTAAGTACAAGTAATTCTTGCATCTAGAGATAGCAGAGCCTTAGCGACACATACTCCGCTCTTCCCTCCCCCTCCCTTCCTGTTCTTTGTTGTTCAAAGGCTACGGACAGGCAGGTACAACAGAAACCTAAAGTTTAACGGCATACTAAAACGTAATTTATGATTTATTTGCAGTGTGTCTATTTATTGCCATATTGTAAGAAGACAAGCTAAATAGAAAAAAAACAAACCAAAAAAATTACTTTTGTACTCAACAACGGTATAACTGTCACTGAAATATGTAAAAGGGTGTGTCTGTATTTAGACATCCATTGCTATAGCAATGTACTGAATAATAACAATACTCAAAGAGCTCTTAACCTGCTTCACAATATTCCTCTCTGAGTCTCATTGGCCAGGTTGGCCAAAGGTGAATTGGCCACAGGTAAAGGTGTAAATAATAGCCTGGGCTCGCCGGGATTTTCCCACAGTAGAGTGACTCCTGCTAAGTGGAGGTGCGAAGACGCGTCCTGTTGATTTCAACAGTCTCACCTCCTCCTCTGCAGAGAGGTTTCTCTGCTAGCTGGTAATGGTCCCGGAGTTGAAAAACCCAGAGGTGTTGTGAACCAGAGTGTGAAAGACGGTGAATTAAAACCAGGCACTGCAACAACCAAGTAAATTCTGTGCACAGACCGAGGTAAGGTGGTTGGGACATTCTCTTGGGAACTGAGACTGATTGTGTGTGAGTGAGACGTACAATGTAAATACTGAGTCTGAAGTGGAGAAATCCAGGGAAAGGGGTGGGCTCCAAATACCCCGAGGGTCTAGTTCATTATGCAGGGTGAAATTTCTTAAGAAAGCACTTGTAAGCTTTGACTTGTCTTCTGTTTAAATTAAAAAACCTCTGTAATATGTTTTAGTGGCTCGGGCAGCATTTAAGGAATTTGAATAAGATTGTCTAGACCCAGCATCCTGTGGTCCCAAACCCTTATATATCTTGTTGAGCAAAATTCTGCATGACCACACATGGTTCAGTGTAGTAGATTTGAGGTACATGTTTTGGGCCTGCTAAGTTCATAAAAAAATAAAAAAATAAAAAAAAAATAATAAAAAATTACAATCTGTGAAGAGGGAGGTTAAGTATTTGAGGTTAAGTATTTGGGACACCTCATAAGTGAAGGAAAGAGGAAATAAACTAAGAGAGCTGATATCTGCTTGGCTGGGTGTATGCCAACGTGTGAGAAATCTCAGATTTTTTCTCCAGCTGTCGCTGTGCTCCCCCTAGCTGATGGTACAAGGGCTGGGATGATGTCAGAAAGGTATGGTGGGAGCTATTCTGTTTTTCTTTGACCTTCAAAGTAGGGGTTGAGAACCCTGTCAGGACAACGGGGCATTCTGAGCCAGTAATTACGAGATTGTATGAGCCAGTAGTTACGAGATTGAAACTTGAAAATGATTAAAGTTTGGGTGAATAAGAAGGTAATATGTTATATGTTTGTTTTGTCTTTGACTGTATGCTATCAAGCAAACTTAAAGAGTTAAAAGAAAATTTTATATATTGTGGCAAGCACCTCATAGAGGGCATAATTATTGTTCATATATTATAAAACACAAAGAGTTGTAACTATAGGAATTTAATAGCAATCACAATTAGTGACAATTCTCAAGCAACTTTTTCTTTTTAAACTCTTAATATTTAGGACTTTTCTCTCTCTTGTTCAACTATATAGTAATCTGCATTTGCCTGAAGGAATCTGGACACAAGAGAGACCTGCTGTTTACTCTGCTATTTGTGTTTGAGATAACATCAAGGTTGAACTGTTACTCTAAGCAAATTGCTTTAACATAATTTCATTGTTTCAGATCATTTTGATACCAGTCTCAAGTATTATGTATAAGGTTTTAATTTAAATGTGACAAAGTATGATTCTGAATTCACCTTTTTGCAGTTTCATGTTATTTGAATGTCTGTTTCCTAAACTGTAAGATTTAAGTTAATTACTTTGCATTGTTTAGCTTGGTGCGGATGGCTGATGAACAGGACAGTAGCACCATGGGTGCTGGCTATATTGATCTTTCCAGTTTAATTTATTACAATATTGGATTTTAGGATAAATTCATCTGTTTTTCTGTATTTGAATTTTATGTGTTGGGGTCCAGAGGAAAAAAAAATTGTACTTTGTTTTGAAAGTTTTTAAAATTTCAGTTTTAGGAATAAAGTATATTGTAGCACTATGACATATGAATTTTCTTTAGTTTACACACTTGCACTTATGTTACCAAAATACTTGTAGCAGTACATTATGTAGAGGTTCAGTATAAACAGAAATTATAGAATTTTGGAAAGAGGCTGATCTGAAATTGCTTTGTTCCCAAGCACATAGATCACATTTAGTGGAAAGATGGAGCTTAGTTCCCAGGAAATATGAGAATATTTGCAAAGTTAGTAGACAAATAAAACAATAACATTAACTTGAGATCATTGGAAAAAAAAAGAGAAGAAAAAAAAAACCAACAACAACAACCCCAAACCAAGGTCTTGTTTGTCAGCAACGATCCCGGGGTGGTTTGGAAAAAAAGAATCAGAGAGAGAGAGACAGAAGATGAGGCTACAGCCTTGGGAAAGGCAATAAACGTGCTGCTCCAAGTGTGATGATCTGGGCCACCGGAATTCTGACTGCTTTAAGACTCCTCGAGGACCCCCAAAGCCTGAAGAACATGAACCTTGTATATTTATGCCTCGGCAGAGACATGAATAGGCAGGGGAAAGTAGGCCAAGAAGAACCCGAGGAAGTATCATCATGAGGCCCAACCACAAATGCCTTGAACCTTCTTAGGCCTCTCACCTCAAAAGGATCTCTTAAACACCATGATTAGTGAGTAACTTGCACAGATCCTTGCGGGCACTGCAATTATAAGATCAGTCTTCAAATATTTTTAAGTTTCCACAGCACTCTCACTGGGAACCGGGTATAAGATAGACTTTAGTCACACCTGAGAGATTATGTGGCCGTTCTGTTAGAAGCCATACTCCTTCCTATTGGGATTGATGTTATAAAATGCCGTGAAGCACTAGTTTATATTGTAAGGACTTTACCTATATTTTGTTTAGGCAGTTGCTAATTAGAATGAGCACTGTTTACTCATATTGTTAGGCTTATTGAAAAGGATCTACATTTATATTTTATATATACCTTTTGTTTACAAAAATACTAAGGGGTATGTTTACTAAACTGCGTTAGTGTGATTCGCGTTAGGAGCCGCGTTAGTGGAAGAAATGCCAAAAAAGGACATGGGCGGTACATCGTTACCGATAACGCGCGTTATAAGGTGCCACGCAGCAACGATCGTTACAGGGCACGTTACTGCACGTTAAGCTTAAGAAGGCGCGCAGACACCCAGATTCAAAAACAGAGCTGTAGCACAATGGTTACTACACAGACTGCTGGTACAAGAGTCATGGGTTTGATTCCCCAGTATGCCTAATGAATGAGGTGTCATGTGTAACCCTTTGAAGGCCTACTATAATATTTTAATCCACATTCTGCAGCCGGGTTAATGTTTGCATATGTCAGGATAATTGTACCCATCTTATTCAATATGTTCCAATAGTGACATTCCCTCTGTCATGGTCATGTATTATATACCATTTGATAGGAATATTTAGGCAGAAGTTGGGATCCCGAAAGTTTTGGGCTTGGCCCGGAAAAGGTTAAGTATTGGGCTGTGAGGAAGTTTAGTTGTACTTTAATAGTGCTGCCAGCAAACACACCCTCACAGTGGCATAACCTAAGGTGCCACATAAGGCACCCTAGAAGGCACTCCATAGGGCACATTATAAAGTGTGCTGTCTGCCAAGGCACCCTATAATGTCCCCTATAGGACACCATATAAGGCACCTTATAAGGCGCCCTATAGGGCGCCTTATGAGCCACCATAAGGTGACAGTACCCTGAGGGTGTTTCTGCTGGCAGCACTAATATACAATAAAAATAGACAATGCCTAAGACAGCCCTATTGATGAACCCCACTGTGGGTTTTGAACCCATGACCTCTGGCTCCAGGGGCAGTGAAGTAACCAGGGGGCTAGAGCTACTAACAAACACCTGGCTGGCTACAGGAGGACTGCACTGCACCACACCCACATTCTGCTGTGGTTACCAGGATAGGGTCAACCCATCTGTACCCAGGATGCACAGCACATGTAAATCAGCAGTCTACAGATGATCACAAGATGGGGTATGCACCCCACAGCACCTCAGCCTGGTAGGGGGTGCCGACGGTGTGTGTTAGTGGCACAGAGCAGCTACAGACCATCACAGTGTGCGGGTCCTGTGCTCACCCTGAGGGAGAGGTATGGTGCCCAGCACCATTCCCACAGCACCTGGCTTTGCTGACATAGACTATGATGCAGGTCCCCATCAATACCAATGTGTGATAGGTAGTCCTTGCAAACACCCCTAGGATATGCCTGTGTTCATCTGTATGTCACATCTAGCCCTTGTGGACTATGATGCATCCAGAAAAGTGCATACCCTATGTGGGTGCCATGGTCACATGATGTAAGTGAATGGGGGTATTGGGACCCCCAGAGAGATTACATACCACCACCCAACGCACCCTCTGGGGCTCAGGGTGGGGGACAGGATCTCCCGCAAACAGATCCACTTTCTACCCCCCCCCTCCCTGCAATGGTGGCAGTAGAAGGGACCATCACCCCAGTCCTGCTAGGGATCAAACACCCTACAGGGCAGGCAGTGCAGAGCTGTACACATCCATAAAGCAATAGCAGACAGAAGGCCTGGAAATGCACAGCTGCCACCCCCCCCCCTCCCCTCTGACATTCTCCAGCAGCAAGCCTCCAGCCGCTGCACCCTGCAAGGAGTTCCAGCAACACACATACTAGCTGCAAACAGTCTGCTAGCTAGTCCATAATGCATGGTCCTGGAGGAGATGCGTGTACCCAAAACTGGGAGGTCAACATACACGCCAAACAGATAAGTCAGTGATCAGGCCCCCAAAGTAGAACCCATAAACATCACATGAGAAAAATACTATACAGCACTATGGGGGAACATAGCCATGCCGTGGTCACTGCTCAGTCAGGGTGAGAGTGACCTCCCAGCAGGACATGCTGTGGCCACTCTGTCCGTGCAGGTGGTACCGGGAATTACAATGTCCGAGCCATTGCCCTATGCCCTGTGCAGATGCGGCCAGGCCAGGCCACCCTATCCAGGCTATTCCCACAGTACCTTGCTCCTTATTATGCACATTGGCAGGCCAATACTGGCAACAGTGCTAGCAGTGTGGGCTGTGGAGGGTGTTGGCAGCCACCACACACTGGATAGACAGACACACACTCCCCACACCTATGCCAGCATTGTGCAACTATAGAGGTGTTGGGCAGCCCAGGCCACCACACCAGTTCTGGGCACAGTGCAGGCATGTCTATGGTACGCAATACTGTAGGAGTCACTCCCCAGGTTGGTAAACACTGTCAGACACAAGACATGTAGCACACTCCACAGACATCAGAAAGGTTGCTATGATGCAGCTCACTCAGAAAATTGTACTTAACCTAGGAGTTGCTATCTGCCAGTAATCACAGCAACCTTTTGATAGATGTGTACCACATTCCCAGGTTTAGGGTGGCATTACTAAGGTATGCAAGTGCTAGTATTGGGAGATGCACGCAGAGCCCAAAGTCCTGCCTCTCCAGGAGGCTTTGCATAATGGGGCCTGTGGGTGCGGGTGTGTCTGCCCCTGTTGGCTGCTGCTTTACGGCAGAGGTTCCCAACTCCAGTCCTGTGGTGCCAAACACTGTTCGGGTTTTCATGCTGTCCCTCATGAATATGCATGAGATACATCTGCATACCATGGGGGTGGCGCATAGAAATTCAGCACAGGCATCTTTATCAGAGGCAGCATGGAACCGGAATGGTGTTTGGCCCTCCAGGACTGCATTTGGGAGGCTCTGCTCTAGGTAATGTGCATGATTATGGTGTCTGTGCTCTGTAGGGTAAAATGTAAGTGTTTTGGGCATGTTTACGTCATCTGCAAAAAAGGTTCTGTCTGTATTAGCACGTTATAGTAGTGGGTAAAATATGAGGACTGGGTTGGTGGAAACCACAGCTGGGACTTGAACCTGTGACCTTCTGAATACACTGGTTTTGTGCACTGCATCACCATGTTATCACAGAGATGGTGCATTCCCTGGTGATACCATGACTGTTGGTCAGACAGGGCCTGTCTGTTGCAGTGCATGGCACCCACCTACACAGGGCTAGGCCACGGTCTGCTCTGGGCAGCTGCCACTGCCCCCTCCACCACCAGTATCCCTCAGCCACCATGCTGACATGCCCTTCTGCTGGTGGAGCTGGTGGTGCGCAGTCTCAGGCCATCCAGTGTGCAGGTAGGCAGCTGCCTGTGGTGCGGGTTCTGGGGTAGGGGTGCCTGCATAGATGTCCACGCTCCCCACCAGCCCCGCCTGCCAATGTTCCGTGCCCTTGGGGGTAGCTGTTGGGTACTATCCCCTGTGACACTTTGGAAAACACACTCGTGCCCATGTTGGGCCTTCAGCAGTTGCTGTCTGGCTGCTCTGCTGTTTCAGCATTCGTATGGGCCACCTAGGCATCACCCTAGTCCGCACTGTGGCCCAGCTTCACCACAGCATGTGCCGCCTGCGGCCCTCTGTATCCCCTTCTCTGACATCTGTCCAGTTGCCATTCCGACATGCCCGCCCTGATGTTGCGGGACATGTGCATGCCATAGGAACCCTGTCCGATGGTAGGGAAAACCCTGAGCAGCACTATTTCACTGTGGGCTCATTCACCTTGTATGGGGACGGAGTATAGGCCCTTCCACGATTTATATCTGTTCTATGGAGCTTACTCTGGGGGGGAGGGGTTGATGTTTCTCATTGATACCACTATTGGCCAGCTTGGTTATTGTTTTTTTCCAGTTTGTTGGGGTCATTTTCAGTGTTTCTGTGCCCTTTTGTTCTGTGCACATGTATCACACTTATCACTTTGTTTTGGTTTCCCTGCCTGGGCTGTACATTGCTGACACTGAAATGGTTTCTCTCCCCTGTAATGTGCATTTAACGGCAGGTTTTCATTCGCGTTGGAATTTAGCTCTGAAAATCAACGCATTAGTGTGAGGGGAGCCTCTCCCCGCCCACTGTCCGCCCACTGACCCCTTCTCTCCGCCCTCTCTCCACCTTCTGCGGTGTTTTATCGTGCCGCGAGACATTACTATTGTTAGCGCATCATAACGCCTGTTATGTAATGTTAACGATCGTTAGCGCATCATAACGCGCGTTATGATGCGCTAATGATCATTAACGTTACATAACGCGCGTTATGTACGATTACCGCAGTTTAGTAAACATACCCCTAAGTTTTTTAACAATTGTTTGATGTTCTTAGCAGCCTTGCCAAATAAGGATACACTAGTATGGTATAAACAAGACAGAAGGACCTATGCATGTAGTTTGATGGAATGATGTAAGTGGAAAAATAAGTGGTGTTGAGAGTAGTGTGATGTAATATTCATGTTGGAAAAGAGAACTCAGATTAATATTATAAAATAGTGAGGGTAAATTGAAATGTGAAATGATGTATCCGATGTATCCACCTAGAAAGAAAACTGACAATGAATATTCTACAATATTTGATTATGCCATCTCCATTAACTCCAATTTTGGAAGTCATCTAGCCCAGAGATATACCCAATAATTGGAAATAGACACTTGGAGATAGGCTGAGTGCACTTTTCATCCTAATGAGCTTTGGGGAGACCCACACTGGCCATGTGGTGCTTTTCAGATGCTTTTATCCCTTTTTGCCTCTATGTGTCCTGGCCCGACACATGAAGGTAAAGGAGGAAAGTTACCTACACACATTTTTATAAATTGGTATAATTCTAAAAAATTGTGAAAAATTGAGGAAGGATGGGCATCTTGTCAAAATGTATTAGCTAAACTGAGTTGCTTAGGAATGGCTGTTGTATGCAGGCAGCAACCCACGAAGGGGGGAACCTCCGAAACCTTAAAAAACAACAACAAAAAAAAAACTTTGTAAAGACACTAAACTGTCTTGCCTTTGACTCTGTTCAACAAAAAACAAACAAACAAACAAAAAAACCAAACCAAATTGCCCTAAGTGAGTAGACTGAAAATGTTCTCCCTTTGAACTGTTATATGGAAGACTGCTTACTTTTTATACTCCTGAGCCTCACATTTGATCTCTTGTATTTCCTAGCAGCAGAGGCAACTCTCTTCCCTCCACAGGTATGCTCAGCAGGTCCAGTCCTTTCTGCTGGATGACTCAGCTCTTTTCTTTCAATCCGGAGACTGGATTTTGGTAAAGACATACCACCAGCACACAGTACAAGCCCCTTTTCCAGTATGGGACAGTTCCAAGTTCTTCTGATAACACCGATTACAGTGAAGGTGGCGGCTAAACGATCCTGAAGCCATTGCCCTCGCTGGAAACATTCTCCATCTATAGATCTGGCTTCAGGACCAGGATGAGAAGTAGCTGACGCCGGGGCAGCGAAGGCCCAAGCAACTGGAGAGGAGAGGAGAAGACTCCTGAAGAAAAGCAGCTTTCGGCCTAGAGGTACCGAACCAACATATCCCTTCAAGGTTGGTGACCAGGTACAGGTCAGAGCATCTCACAAGCACAGTACCCTAGACCCGCCCTACGGACTTCCAACTACAGTGATCGCCATCACATGGACGGCCATCCTGTGGGACTCCTGCCCTTCGTGGGTCCGTGTGTCAAGAATCAAGCGTGTATCGTCTCCACTGACATCTTCTTCGGTTCCAGACCACCCTCCAGCCTCCTGACCATCATGCACAAGACTGTATTGACTCCTCCTACCACTCATGTGGTGCCTCCTTCAGCCCATTTCTGGAACTGTTAATACGGCAATACTAATTGCCCAGACTGCCTTACCTTTGTGTGCGCAGCTCGCTACAAGCTGGAGCTTTTCTCTCAACATGTCTCATTACTGTACCTTCTAATCTGTGTGAAATGCAGAGGTTTACTGTACTTGACAATTTAAACTGCACCCAGCCCCATGTTTCTTTTTCTACTTTCTTGTATAACATTGGTGTTACTCGCCCCTCTTTGGGATATGACTAGGTCCCTTGCCCATTGTAAACTGTCTCTAGTTTTAATGCTACAGATTGTTTTATTGTTTCTGCTTTTAGCTTGTCTAATACTGCTCTATACTGTTCTTCAACTACAGCAGTTTCTCATGCTTACTCTCTGATGTATCTTCCTTTGGGCTGGTCTCAAAGGGCTGATTATTGCCCTATGGAGCGGTTTTATAATCCTTGTTCTTTTCTGTTGTATATTTTCATTTGTTCTTGGCTGCTGTCGGAAGGCCCTACAGAGCTCCACCACTTTTATGTACTCTTATACACCTGTTTCCACGGTGGCTGATGTACCTGAACTACCGCGTACAGATATTATGTTAATAATGCCTGTTTAGTTATTTTGTAGTAGATTGTTAGGCTGTTCTTCTAGTGAGCCTATACAGGCCCAAAGGGGGGAATTGTAAGGGGAAAATCAGTTTCTTGTTGTACAGAGGGACCATGAGGCCCATCTGTGAATACCTAGATAGAAAGGAATGTGTTGTGCTAAGACAAGATTCAGTGATCTTCACAGAGACAGGTACCAGTTTGAACGGTTGCTAATTAGCAATATCAGGAGCAGGGCTATGCTGCTGGGATGGGTTTATGACGTATATATGTTTTTGATACTGTATAAAAGATAGACTGCACTTCTAACGTATGGAAAAAACTTACATGCTACTTATGTACGAGTGTGTGTATGTGTTTGTTCTCCTGGGATCCCAGACAGTGAAGGTAAGGTAAATTCCTCGGCCCAGAGCAATAACGGACGTCCCAGGGTAAGTGATATAGTGCTGGGAAGGGAAAAGCATCCCACCCTTACAACAAGTTGTCAGGATCTTTGGCTTCTTCATGTTAAAGTGCAGGTCCATTTTAAGAGTATGTTCCATGATCTTAAGAAGTAATAACCCGATATTCGAAGGGCTGTTACACAGTTTACAGCCTTGTAAACCATGTAACTGCCACTGAGAGGGATATTCAATAGCACTAACATGGTTAGTGCTGCTGAATATCCCCAATAATGGCCCTTAAGCACCCCAATGCTAACTGCTTAGCATCGGAGAGTGTTGCAGGCATTCTGGGGAGGAGTGGAGGAGAACCCTTGCCTATCTTTAAGGTGCAGGACCTAATCGGGCAGCATGTAATATCGCTGCTGCCCGATTTGCTAATGCAGCTTCTGTCATGTATGGCGATCACCAGATATTCAATGCTGAGGCCAAATATGACCCTGGCACTGAATATCCTGGGTTAAGGGTCGACGGGCACTGTTATGAGCTTAAGCGGCACATAGCCTGCCCGATTAAATATTGGGCCCTAAATATTATAAATCGTCTTCACTTCCATTCAGTAACATAACAAAGATTGTGGATGAGTCTTCCACCAGTCTTCATACCTCGATAGTATTCATACAGTCCTGCTTCTCTGATGATTTGTTCTGCATATAAATTAAAACAGGCAGGGGGAAAGTATGCAGTCTTGTC
Source organism: Ichthyophis bannanicus (assembly GCA_033557465.1). NCBI lineage: Eukaryota > Metazoa > Chordata > Amphibia > Gymnophiona > Ichthyophiidae > Ichthyophis > Ichthyophis bannanicus. The sequence goes on along the minus strand of CM066031.1, from coordinate 1,239,652,419 downwards.
ATACACCACTGCTGATTTTGAACCATTTTGTTTCTCCTTGGTTTGTTCTAATTGTTCCTTCTTGAACAATGTGAAGGTTGCCCGTGATGACTATCAGGTGTTCTGGTATAACCAGGAAGGAGGAGTGGTCTAGTGGTTGGGGCAAGTTATCTCAGGCTGGAAGGTGAGGGGTTCAAATCCCACTAGAGGTCAGCAACCTTGGTCCAGAAGGATTGGGGTTTGAAGTCCCACAGGTGCTTTTTGTGGTCTTGGGCAAGCCACTTAACCCTCCATAGCCCATATTCCCTGTAAAAAATGGTTACCTCCAAAGTTATAATGCCCTGTTCAATATAATTTCAGTTTGCTCAATGTAAGCCACCTTGATATCATGAAAGGTGGTATATGAGAAATGTTAAATAAATAAACCATGCACCTTAATGTGGCTCAGAGATTCTTATGATTAATACAATCAAAGGCATTGCTGTAGTCAATACAACACATACAGATATCCTTTTGGCTTTTGGCTTTTCAAATACCTATCTCCCATCCGTGATGATGTCTCTCATGCCTCACCCTTTCCTGAACACTTCGGGCAGTTCTAGGTTGTTGTTGTTGTTGTTAAGTGCCGTCGAGTCGGAGTCGACTCATGGCGACCCTCTGGATAGCTATCCTAAATTGTGTTCGGTCTTCAGTCAGGCGGCTCATTGTTGACAGACTGGTACCCGTAGCTGCTGTTATTGTATCGATCCATCTCATTGCTGGCCTTCCTCTTTTGTGTTGACCTTCTATCTTGCCAAGCATAATGTCTTTCTCTAATGATCTCTCTCTTCGCATGATGTGTCCAAAGTATGAAAGTCGAAGTCTTGTCATCTGAGCTTCTAAAGAAAGCTTAGGTTTGATCTCCTCTAGTACCGACTGGTTTGTTCTTCGGGCAGTCCATGGTATACACAGTATTCGCCGCCAGCACCATAATTCAAAGGCATCAATTTTCTTCCTGTCTATCTTTTTCACTGTCCAGCTTTCACATCCATATAATGTTATTGAAAATACCATGGCTTGAACAAGTCGAATCTTTGTATGGAGAGAGACATCTCTGCTCTTGAGAATCTTATCTAGGTCTTTCATAGCCATTCTGCCAAGAGCAATGCGTCGTCTGATTTCTTGACTGCTTGTTGCTTCTTTATTGATAGTTGATCCAAGTAGGTTAAAGTTGTTCACAATTTCAATTGCTTCTCCTTCAACGATGAACCTGTTGATTATGCCAGTTGTCATGATCTTTGTCTTCTTTACATTAAGGTGCAGGCCCATTTTGAGACTATGTTCTTTGATTGTGAGAAGCAAATGTTTCAGATCATCTTCACTTTCAGCCAGTAATGTGGTATCATCAGCATAGCGAAGGTTGTTGATGAGTCTTCCACCAATCTTCACACCTCTGTTGTCTTCATACAATCCTGCTTCTCTGATGATTTGTTCTGCATATAAATTAAACAGGTAGGGGGAAAGTATGCAGCCTTGTCTTACACCTTTGTTTATTTTAAACCATTCTGTTTCTCCTTGTTCCGTTCGAACTGTTGCTTCTTGATCAATGTACAGATTGCGCAAGAGAACGATCAGGTTGTCTGGTATACCCATGCTTCTTAATGTGGCCCAGAGTTTCTCATGATTTACACAGTCAAAAGCCTGCAGTTCTAGGTATGGGTTGCTGTAATAGTTCAATGGAAATGCCATTAATGCCAGGGCTTTATTCTTTGATAATGCTTTGAATGCTGCCTTGAATTCTTTGGTTAGCAATGGTTCCTGATTATAAAGTAGAAGATGAAATGGATGTTGGTCTGCTTTGTCTTTATGTATAATGACACTTTGCACTTCTTCTTGATCTTCTTAGCCTCATTCATCATGGAACCTTGAGCATCTTTTAGCATTCCAGTTTGAGGCTGGAATTTTCTTTTTAACTCTCGTAGCTTTAGGAAAGCCAGTCTTGCTCTTCCTCTAATAGTTTCTGATTCTATGTCCTTCCATGCATCATTGCATTACTTCTCCTTGTCATGTCTTGCTGCACATTGGAAATCTCTGTTAAGATCTATAATTACCTCTCTTTCTCCCTTGGCTTTCATTTCTCTGAGTTTCTGGACAGATTTCAGAGTTCCTTTAGTTCCTTTAGTTCATTTTGGCTGTTTTTGCTTTTTCACCTTTTGTAGAGACTTCTTGCTTTCTTCACGTACAACTTTCTTGATGTCATCCCATAACTCTTCTGGTGCTCTGTCATTTTATCCAAGGCGGCAAATCAATTTTGCAAGCAATCTTTAAATTCTCTTGATGTGTATCTATCGATGTCTTGAATATGATTACAATGGTTAGTGTTGTGCAACCTCTGGATTTTTTTTTTTTTTTTGGGGGGGGGGGGGAGATGATAGTATGTACTTTTTAATATAGAAGGCCTATTTGTTTATGAAAATCTTTAAATATTTTTTTAAATTCAGATGATGCATTTTCAACATCATATTTTTCGACATTCATGAGTGGCTTGCTCTTTTTCAACTTTAGCTTGAGTTTGCATTGTAGTAGCTGGTGATCTGTACCACAGTCAGCTCTAGGTTTTGTTTTAATTGATGTGACTGGGCTTTTTCATTGTTGACTTCTAATTAATGAATGTGAATACAATCAGTTTGTATGTGCATAAAAGCTCTAGCATACATGGAAGGTGTGTAATTAAGATCAATATGCATTCCCACTCAAAAAAAAAAACAAAAACCTACATGAAAATCACTAAAACTTCATTTTAAAAGAAGACCAGTGAAACATTTTTGGTCCTGTTGGTAGGAATTTAACATTTTGTGCATAGTAAGTTCCATGATAACTGACAAATGCAAAATAAGGTGGGAAGAAAACAGTTAGAGGCTGTGCCTTACACTTTATGCACAGTACAGTATTACACATCAACGGTAGAGATACAATATAACACATAAAGCAGAGCATTTAAGTGCATCTACAGCACATTATATGCAGTGCAGAAGTCTAATTCACAATTTCCACTTGTAAAATCAGGCACTTGCACATGTAAATGGCATCTATGTGGAACTGGTTATTTAAGAAAGGGCTGCTCCCAGGCACATATAGTGCTCCTTGTGGCCAGCCCTTTGTAGGAGGTATTATCCCCCTTTGTTTATTTCCCCTTCCAAATTGGAATTAAAGATAGTGGCATTTGTAGTTAATTGGTGGAATTTATATGTGAAGAAGTGCAAAATGGCCAACAAACTTGTGTGTCGGCACCTGCACATGAAAATTGCTTAGTTGCCCCTGTTGACTTTTCTCACATGTAGATTGGCAGAAGGGGTCTTTTGGCTCCATGTATCAGCCAATGCATGTGCACTCCTATACTATTTCAGAAAAAGCTCCACGTTTAGCAGAGCATTTTCTAAAATATTGTTGGAATTTTGCACGACGTGACCTCGATATCTCAATTCCTATCTCCACACACTGCCTAAAAAGCGCTTTTGCATGTATTTTCTCTATATTAACTGCATAGGCAGATGCTGGAAATGCCCCAACAATTAACACAGAGTCTTTGCATGTGTAACAGCAAAACTTGCCATGCTTCAATAAAAGTCCCTTTGAGTTAGTTTTAGGGTAAGGAATTCTCTGAGCAGCATACAGTGTTGTCCATATCTTGATATGCATGTTGAGCATTGAAGGGTAATGTCAACCAGTAAGATCTTGAAGTTCCAACTCCCCTCAGACCCTACCCCCTTGAATTCATCATAGAGGCCGTTTCAGAAGCTGTCAGTATATTGGCTACACACAGTAAAACAGTGCAAGGATATCTACTTGCCAAGAACAGTACTACGAACTGAAACAGAGTGCAAATATCACTGATCTGTGTCTGCTTTCTATTGAGAAGCAAACTGTTTTCATTTTTCTGCATGAGACTAAAACCTTTGACTTGCCAAGAGCGAATGCCTGCCTTTAATAGATCATAGCAGCATTACAATTAGACAAGTTAATTTTCTCATTAAACAAGCACAATTATCTATTTTAAAGACAAGAAACCAGAAACAGACAAAAGGGAGTTCACTCAATCCAGAGCATATGCTCAAAATTTAACTAACGATTAAAACACAAGCTCATTCTGTTACTATGGACAAGTAAATAATCCTTAAGTTTTTTGTGGCAAATGAAATTATATGCACAAAACTAAAGGGTATGTTTACTAAACGGCAGTAAAGCAGCATGTGCACACTTATCACGTGCAAAAAGGCACTTTAGTGGGGGCTAACGGCACCAGCAGCATAAAGTGCCCTGTGGGTGGAGAGAAGGCGTGCATGGGGCGGAGAGTGAGGGTAAATGGGCAGGGAATGGGCGTGAACAATGCTTGCTCCTTTAACGCAGGCATCTCAACGACAGGAACTCTAACGCAATTCAAAACCTGGCGGAAGATTTTTTTTTTTTTTAGGAGAGAGAACCTATTTTAAGTCTGCAATGTGATGCACAGACAGGGAAGCCCAAAAGAGTGATAGTAGTGCTCCATTGGCAGACAGCATAGTGCCCAAGTATGAAAGGGCACCATGTTGATGGTGCAAATGAGTGCAAAGGAGATATAACATGGGTCATGCAGTGGGGGCTGCTGGTGCACAGGGGGGGGGGGACCAGGCAGCTGCCTAGATGGCACGTAAGACTACAAAATATACCAAACTGTATCAGACTAAGGTTCATCATGCCCAGTATCCTGTGTCCAAAAGTGTCCAAAAGTATCCTGTGTCCAAAAGTGCAAATCTAGGTCACAAGTACCTAGCAGTTTCCCCAAAAGGCACATAGGATCCCCAATAACTGTAATGGGGCAAGCAGTGCATAGCTCAGATCCTGTTTAGCAATGGTTTATGTACTGTTACCCAGGAACCCGTCCAAACTTTTTTAAACCCAGCTACACTGACAGCTTTTATCACATCCTCTGGTAATGGATCGCAGGGTTTGATTACACATTGACTGAAAAAATATTTTCAACTAGAAGACCCAAATGGGTTACACTGTAGCCACAATGCAGATCCCCTAGTCTGTCCACAGTCTGATGGTATAAAAAAGTGACCTACGTTTACCTGTTTCACTCTGGTCAATAATCTATAGACCTCTATCATATCTCTCCCTCAGCTGTCTCTTCCCCAGGTTGATGAGCCCCAAACTTTTTAGCTTCTCCACAAAGGGGTATTCTGCCATCCGCAGAACCATCTGTGATGTTTGTCATGATCCCACAGTGACAGTGGCAGCACACAGTCCTGCTACTGCTTGTATATATGTATATAGCTCATTATGTAAATAGTTCACCGATATAATCTAACGCACTTCCCCACACACTACACTTCTCAGTTCTCACACTGCATGCTACATACCACACTTTAGTATTGATTTTGATTGATGTGCCACACCGCCTTGATTTAACGATAAGGCGGTATACTAAATCCTTCTAAATAAATAAAATAAATAAATACTGCTGCGGAAAGGCAATGTGCCACAAGGGGTTGTCTAAATGTCCTGGCACCCCAGGCAGAGATCCAGGGTTCCTCCTCCCTCCTGCTGCCACAGAACCCAACTGTGGGGGAAGAGGCCGATAGTGCCAGATGCTGTAGCCCTCCAGGTAGCTGGAAAATGCAGATGCCTGGGGAGATACTGCAGCAGTGGCTGTCATCCTCCCCACAAGATGTATCGGTGGCAGGCAGTGATGGGTCCCCTGCATGGGCAGCTGGTGGGGGGCTGCATGGCCGTCCATGTGTGCCCCTGCCCCCCCCCCCCCATCTGGGCTTTGTGCCCAAGGTGCCTGCCAAACCCACATGTTTAACATGCTGGGATGAGACACCACAGTGCATGGGCATGTTTGCATGGTGGGTTGTTGGTGGTGGCATGGGAAGTGGCATCAGCCTGCAGCAGACAGAAGCCTTGTCCTGCAGGTGTACACCATGTGCAGTGCAGAATGTGCCAAATGTCAGCTGAAGGGAAGCATGTCAACAGCAGGGACTGTTGGTTCCCTACAGTAGCACTGTGGTGAAACACACACACAGTTGGTGTGTATATGTGTTGAGGGTCACAGGTTCAGGCCCGTGCTGGGGTTTCCATATTGCATATTCCTGTTAACAAGGTTTAGCTGACAGTGTAAGTGCATCTCCAGCATGTTCAAACCCCAAGGAGATGGCCAGCAAGAGTGGAAACACCCACTAACAGCACTGACAGGCTCCACTATCCACAATTGGTTGGAGGCTCCTAGCACATGCAAGCAGAGCACAAGTTATCAATCCTTGAGCTGACATTGAGACAGGAGTGTTAAGCAGGAATGCCAACTATCTCCACTTTTGCTCAGTGCGCCAATGAGAGTGTAAGCGTGTGTGTGAATGGCTCCCCTTTGTCTTGTGGCTTTCTGCACTGCTCTTTGGCTCACATTGTCTGACTTTTTCCCAGCCTGTTTGGAAAAAGTGAATAAGGTGAGGCAGAGGATTGTGGGTATTGCCTGAAACAGCACAGATTGGCCTAGATGTGTCTGCCGCAATGGTAGGGTCACCTGCTGAGACGCTATTGTTCCCATCTGCCATAGATGGTCACTCTATGTCATGCTGAGGTGACACAACTATGTATCCACATAGAGCTATTATAATGTCTGGCTCCAGTAATGTGGAGCAAGCTGCCACGTGGGCAACAAGAAACCAGTCCAGAGACATGGCAGGGAGTTCTAAAATTGCCTTTATTGCTCCACGGATAAAGAGTGCCAAACCCGACACAGGCCGTGCTTCGTATACCACTTCTTCAGGGGCTCAGGGCTCACTAAAAAACATATCATATACATATTAAATAAAACCACAACAAATAAACCATGTATAATAATACCATGACCATAAAAAATGAATAAAATGCATATCATAATGAGTAAAACAATAAATACGTAAATAGTTATAATGTGATAAACCATTGATAAAATAACTATGTTGCAATAAACAATAAATAAATAACATGTAACAATATCAACTACATCAGTATAAAAACAAGAACTAAGAATACATATACAATAAACAATATATGTTCTCATAAAATCAAAACTATGAAAACAAAAAAATAAAAACAAAACTAAACTTAAAATCTGGAGCGAAAGGAGAGAGAAGAGGACTAAGAGGACGTACTGTGGACATTGTCCAATATGGAAAAGTTAAATGAGTAGAAAGGGAAAGGAGTGAATCAATGGGGTACATATGAATACATAAAAAAGGACATCTAAAAAATATGCTGTAAATTGTAAAATATAAAACACTCATAAAAATATAAATATATAAAAATATAAAAATGTGATCAAAGACCTACCACTATGAACAGCCAATGTAAAAGACAACTCTCATTGATTGGCAGGACCGTGGGAGCCACCTGCCTCAACACGCGATGTAGGTTAAACTGTACTTAAATAAATAAATAAATTAATTAAAAATGCTAAATATGCGTGCACATACCTATCACTCCTTTCCCTTTCTACTCATTTAACTTTTCCATAATGGACAATGTCCACGGTACGTCCTCTTAGGGGTATGTTTACTAAACTGCGCACTTGTGCAGGGCGCACTTGAGCGCTCTAAAATGATGCATTTAAGTGCTCTTAAGCGCCCCGCATGCGTGCGCGTCACATTAACGGGCCCCGCATACGTGCGATGAAAACACGCACGTTTGCGGTGCGCTGATGTGCGATAGAGGCAGGAAAGGCTAACGGAGGGCGGAGAAAGGCCCCCGAGGGGCGGTGAGACGGGGTCAATGGGTGGAGAGTGGGAGGGGAGAGGCTCCCCGCACAGGAGCGGGGCCGAATTTACAAGTAAAAAATACCGCGAGTGAAACACTTGCGTTAGAGGTGATTTAAAGGGAAGAGAAACTATTTCCGTCAGCAATGTACAGCAAAACCGGGGAAACCTAAAAAACGTTAGCAGTGTGATACAAGTGCATAGAACAAAATAGCAAATATAATATGAAAATGACCACAACAAATTTGAAGAAAATTATAATCCAGCTGGGCAACAGTGATATTCATGGGCAATACTAAAAAACACTCTCAGGAAAGCCCCATAAAATATAAATGATTTTTGGAAGGGTCTACGCTCCGTAGACTCTTTCAATAGCACTGCATTGTAATGGAGCTTTCCTGGGAGTGTATTTCAGGTTGCCCATTGATATCACTGTTGCACTGCTTGTTGTTTTTATTTTTCTACCCTTTTTTGGAGGGCATATTTGAGTTTTTTGTGCACCTTTGTCCCCATACAAGGTAAACGAGCCCACAGTAAAATTGTGCAGAGCAGGGTGTCTGACTCTTGCGGCCAGGTTTCCTATCTCCAGAGACTGCACTGTCTCTGTGGCCACAGTGTGGTGCAGCAGACACAGCCAGTACCTGTAGCACCAGAGGGTCACAGGTTCAAATCCCAGCTGGGGTTCCTGACAACCCAGTCCCCATAGCTTTACCCACCACTAAACAGTGAGAGTACAGACACTCTTTTATTGCAGAGAACATAAGCATGGTCCCAACACCTATATTTTACCCTATACCGCATACAAACCATAACAAATGGGCATTACCTACAGCCGTGTCCCCCAAAGTCAGTCCTGGAGTGCTACAACTCACTCAGGTCATATGTTTTTCCCAGATAGGGACATGTCTGCATGTTGGCGGAAGGGTACAGGTGGTGGAGGGGGCAGTGGCTACAAACCACAGCAGACAGTGGCCTAGGCCTGTGCAGGCTGGCACCGTCCACCACAACAGACAGGCTCTGTCGGATGTACAGTCATGGACCCCCCAGGGAACACAGCATATCTGTGGCAACACGGTGGTGCAGTGCACATAGACAGTGTGTGCAGGAACAGAAGATCACAGGTTCAAAGCCCAGCTGAGGCTACTGGCAATCCAAGTCACATATTTTTCCTTAAACTAAAGCGTGATAGTAAGGACAAAACTGTATATCTAAGAACATATGCATGGCTCATACGCCTATATTTTACCACACCAATCACAGACACCATAAACAGGCGCATTACCTAGAGCAGATTCTCCCAAATGCAGTCCTGGAGGGCCCCACACCATTCAGGTTCCATGCTGCCTCTAAGAATGATGCCTGTGCTGCATAGCTATGCACCATCCCCATGGTATGCAGATGTAGCTCATGCATATCTATGAGGGACAGCATGAAAACCCGAACAGTGTTCGGGACAACAGGACTGGAGTTGGGAAACCCTGCCGTAGAGCAGCAGCCAACAGGGCCACACACACCCACACACACACACACAGGCCCCATTGGCCAATGCCTTCTGGAGAGGCTGGACATTGGGCCCTGCCTGTATCTCCCAATACTAGCAGTTGCATACCTCTGCAATGCCACCCTACACCTGGGTATAGGGTACACAGCTATCAAACGTTTGCTATGATAACTGGCAGATCTACAGTCCTACGTAAAGCGCAGTTTGCTCATTGAGCTCCACCATAACAAACAGTCAGATGTCTGCGTTGTGTGCTGCAGGTCTCAGACAGTGTTTACCACCCTGGGATGTGACCCCCAACAGTAATGAGTACCATATCCATGCATGTACTGTGTCCATGACTGGTGTGGTGTGAATGGCTGCTGCTGAACCCCTCTATAGTAGCACAATGCCGGCATAGGTGTGGGGGTTGCTGTCTGTCTATCCAGGGTGTGGTGGCTGCAAACACCTTCCACAGCCCACACTGCTAGCAATGTTGCCAGTATTGGGCTGCCAATGTGCATAATGAGGAGCAAGGTACCATGGGTGTAGGCCGGACAGGGTGGCCTTGCCAGGGTGCATCTGCACAGGGCATAGGGCACTGACTGGGATATTGTGGTGCCCAGCCACCACCTACACAGACAGGGTGACCTCAGTATGTCCTGCTGAGAGATCACTCTCACCCTGACTGTGCAGTGACCACAGAATGGCTAGGTACCTCCATAGTGCTATATAGCATTTCTCTCATGTGATATATATGGGTGTCATTTTGGGGCCCAGTCACTGATTTATCTGTGTGCTGTGTATTCTGACATCCCAGTTCTGGGTGCATGCACTATGTATTAGCTAGCAGACTGTTTGTAGTTGGTATGTGTCCAGATGGAGTGACTTGCTGCAGGAGAATATCAGATAGTGGTGTGGAGGCTTACCATATCCTGGTCTAATGTCTGTCTGCTATTGTGTTATGGATGTGTATAGAGCTGCATTGACTGCCCTGTGGGGTTGATGTGCCCCTCTACTGCCACCTTTGCAGGGAGGTATGTTTGCTGCCCTTGGCTGGGGGGTGGGGGTGGTGATGCTGCATGTCCCACCAGGGGGGGCGGGCGGCATGCTGCACCTGACTGGGACAGATAGAGATATCCATGGTGTTTGTGCAGACACTACCTATCTTACACATTAACACTGCATTAGACCTCCCACATGGCCTCCATCAGCCATGGGAGGTGTTGTGGACCTGGTTCTAGGCGCCTCATCGCACACTCAGGGTGAGCACAGTACCCGCACAATGTGACGGTGTGTAGCTAATCTGTGCCAGTAGAACACACGGTCAGTACCCCCTACTAGGCCGAGGTGCTGTGTGGGTGCACCCAGTCACTTCCTCCTACCAGGCCGAGGTGCTGTGGGGGTGCATTCCACATCTTGTGATCATCTGTGGACAGCTGATTTGCATGTGCAGTGCATCATGGGTACGGGTGGTCTAACCCTATCCTGGTGAACACAGCAGACTGTCTGTGTGGTGACGTGCAGGCTCTCTGCAGCCAGCCAGGGGTTTGCTAGCAGCTGTAGGCTGATGGTTACTTCACTGCCTGTGAAGCCAGAGGTCATGGGTTCAAACCCACAGTGGGGTTGTTTGATAGGGTTGTAGAATGCATTATTTTTCTTTAACGTACATATTTTGATGCCAGCAAAAACACCCTCAGCGTACTGTACCCATAGGGTGCCTCTAAGGGCGCTTTATGGGGCACCCTATAGGGCACCTTATGGTTGCCGTCCATATAAGGTGCACTATACATGATCCTGTGATGCAACTTATAGGGTGCCCTATAGGTGACAGTTTAGGGTGCCGTGGCGGACAGTGCGCTTTCTAATGTGCCCTATGGAGTGCCTTATGGGGTGCCATATACGGCACCTTCAATTACGGCACGTGAGGGCGTGTTTGCTGGCAGCAATTAATAAAATAAACATACGGTGCTGCAGGAAAAAATATGTACATTGCAAAGCTGATACCACAGCCAGCCTTATGTATTAGACACCCTGGGGAGCAAACTCATGACCCCTGTATCAGCAGTCAGTGCCCTACCATTGTGCTCCACTGCTGCTCCTCCTTGCATGTCAGTGCAGCTACTAATGCTTTTCATTCCTTAAAATGCACAGTGCTGCCATCAAAAAACGTACTCTGACCTTGCGGTACCTCATACGGCACCCTCTAAAGCGCCCTATAAGCTACATTCTAGGGTGCCTTGGCAGAAAATGCACTTTAAAATGTGCCTTATAGGGCGCCTTATGTTAACACGCTTTGGGGTGCGTTTGCTAGTACTGATAATTAACATACAAAATAACATGCCCCCTAAAACATTCTTGCCCATAATATGCAATGCCTCAGCCAGCCTTGTTCAATGGGCACTGTAACCCCTGATCCCTGCACCATTGGTCAGTGTCTTAACTATTGTGCTGTGGCTCTGCTCTTCTGTTTGCACATCAGCGCGCCACTTATACCTCCCAGTATTAGAATGCCACAGGAACATCAGCGCGCCGCCTTATGCCGCCCAGTATTAATATGCCGCCAAAAACATCAGCGCACCGCTTTCTGCCGCCAAAAACATCAGCGCACCGCTTTATGATGCCCAGTATTTTACTGCCTCATAAATTAATGCATAGGCCAGCTGTTTTTATTGGCCTCTGTGGGGGATTAAACCCCTGATCCCTGCACCATTGGTCAATGTTCTGACCATTGTGCTGTGGCTATGCTGTTCTGTTTTAACATCCGTGCACCACTTATGACACCCAGTATTAAAATGCCTCAAAAACCATTAGTGCGGCGCCTTATGGCACCCATTATTTATATGCCTCCTAAAATAGCACCTCAGCCAGCTGTCTGCATTGTGCGGAATTGAACCCCTGATCTTTGTACCATTGGTTAGTGTCTTAACCATTGTGCTGTAGCTTTGCTCTCCTGTTTGCACATCAACACTCCACTTATTCCTCCCGCGAAGCCACCTCATGTGCTAACGTGTGGGGCGCATATGGGCGCCACGCACCTTAGCGCATATGCAAATCAGGGATTTCCTTCTTCAGCGCGAAACGCCCACTCCTTATATGGCACCCGCACTCTACTGCGGCCCCGCACAATTTCGGAGTTTAGTAAATATACCCCTTAGTCTTCCTCTCTCTCCTTTCTTTCCGGATTTTAAGTTTAGTTTTGTTTTTATTTTTTTGTTTTCATAGTTTTGATTTTATGAGAACATATATTGTTTATTGTATATGTATTCTTAGTTTTTGTTTTTATACTGATGTAGTTGATATTGTTACATGTTATTTATTTATTGTTTATTGCAACATAGTTATTTTATCAATGGTTTATCACATTATAACTATTTACGTATTTATTGTTTTACTCATTATGATATGCATTTTATTCATTTTTTATGGTCATGGTATTATTATACATGGTTTATTTGTTGTGGTTTTATTTAATATGTATATGATATATTTTTTAGTGAGCCCTGAACCCCTGAGGAAGTGGTGTACAAAACACAGCCTGTGTCGGGTTTGGCACTCTTTATCCGTGGAGCAATAAAGGCAATTTTAGAACTCCCTGCCACATCTCTGGACTGGTTTCCAGTAATGTGGATGCATTCTCTGTCTGGGGTTGTCAATGCTGAGTATCCCAAGGCAGGGTGCTTATGGTTTCACTGCACACATGCTGTGAATGCTGACCAGCAGACCAACTGCAGTTGGTTTGTGCTTAGCTGACACAGCCCAGTGAAGGGCAGCGAGTAGTCTTACCGCCCGTACCATAGTCAATTGTTAGTTCTCAATGGTAAGGTCAACAATGCTTCATGGCCTACTCAGTGGGGTCCTGGCAAGACAACAGCCCCAACACCAGCCTATACACCCCCACTGCAATAGCCATCCACAGCAGCACTAAATTGACAGTGACCCCTAACCTGTATTGTGATTAGAGAGTTAGTGCCCAACATGGGTAGAACATAAGTACATGCTGTTGCTGTCACTGTTGCCTTCAGAATGCAAGAAACAAAAAAAAAAAAAAAGAATTACATGCTGCAGGACACATCTGACACACACTAGCAGCAATACAGACCTGCAGCACAGCCAGTAAAGACCATTTCTAGCAGTGCAGGTTCAGTGGGCCAGGTACTGGGCACTCTTCCTCACCCTCAGGGCGACATCTGAAACTGCTCTGCAGCATGGCTTGCTGTTGATATGTGCATGTAACACATGCATCCAGTGCGTCTTACTGAGCTGATATGCTGTATCAGTGCATTCTCCATTGGTTCTTCAGCTGCAGACTGCTGTTTTGCATGTGCAGTGCCACATGGGTAGTGGAGGGCACAGCCTATACTGCCACAGACAGCAAATAGTTTGATCAGAGATCTGCAGGCTCTATCCATCCGTGTGGAAGGGTAGCCTACTGATTAATGCAATGTCTTCATGGTCAAATGTCAAGGGTTTAGTTCCCACTTGTTCTTTTTGTGCCTGGGTGTGCTTGCCCACTTCACACAGTCCTGGCTCTTCTGTGACCTGCAGACAACCATTTTTCTACAATTCTATGCGTAATGGCCACATGTTGGGTAGTCCAACATAGCATTCCCCATCATGGACATCTGTGAGTATGGCTTTAGTAGCTCTGCTGCGGAGCATTGCAGTGGGTCAGTGATATATATGCAGCAGATGTCTGGGTCAACTGGTATGGATGTGTTTTCTGTTTTGCCATCATTGTGACCTTCAAGCTTTACATAAAGAGAAACTATTTCGTATATTTGGGCACCTAACACTCATTGCATAGCCATCCCCTGCACTGTTCTGCCATCATTACTTGCTGCACATGGGACAAATGGGTTCAACTTATCCTTTTATATCATGCCACTCTGTTGGGTGTATTGTCTTGTAGTTGCACAGGCTAAGGCACCAGTCCCACCTGCACAAATGCTGTTTCATATACCCCATGACATTGCTACTTTTGGTTCACACACACCAAATGCTTTTGGCCTGTATGATCCCATACATCCACCCACCACACACAATGCAATTTCTCTGCTTGGGTGCTTCATGGCACAGTCCTGCACCCACCATTTGACTGTCAGGGAGATTCATGGTGAGGCAGCTTACTGGCAGTAAGCTGTCCCACCATGGCCCTCAGGGGTCATTTGCAGCAGTTAGCCATATCATGCACAACTCTCCTGTGAACACTCCTGTGAACACTCATGGACAATTCTCCCTTTCTTGCCCACATCAGGCACATGCTGTCTCCACCCAGAAACTGTTCTGGCATATGGCATGCCACACACTGACAGTACATCTGGATACCTGTCCACACCTCACAGACACTCTAATGCAGCTTATGGCATGTCCTCTCCCCCCCCCCCCTCCGCTGCATCCCCTACACTGACTCCACTGCTGCCTCCACCCACCCATGATACAGCCAACACCCACACTGACCTTCATCACTAGACAGCTGCCTATCCTAGCTAGTCAACAGCATAGGCCTGCTGTATGGTCAAACATGCTCATCACACATACTGCTACATTGCCAGGCATCAGGTGAGTCAACTCCATCAGCTACCAATTGTGTTTGCATCCATACCATCCCCAATGGCTTCCCTGCCCCCTTTTCAGCATTTCAGTGGATTTTCTGCATTAAGGTACATGCCAGACACCTTCCCGCAGCATGTGCTATTACAACATGGTAAGTATCCACTACCACCCTTTAATGTCCTATTACCACCCGCTAAGTGTCCACTACTGCCCCTTAACACAGTATATGCTATTACTGCCTGCTAAGTGTCCACCAGCACCCCTTAATGCCGGAATGCCTCTGACACCCCCAGCACACTTACTGCACGGTAACCCCTTATCACTGCCATTACCACACGGAAAAGACTGCTCCTTTACCGCCGTTTAGTAAACATATCCCTAAGTTAAGTATGAAATGATAAGCAGTATGGAGGTCATTCCGATACGTGGACGTGCAGCCCTGCAAGCCTCCTGGACCCTATTCCCCCTATTCCCCCATGCCCTCTCCGCACATCCCACGCTCTAAGATGGGGAGAGCCGGCAAGGGGCAGGAGGGGAAGGGTCTGGGCAGAGTGGGGGCAGGTCAACCTGGCAGCACGTACAGGGTCGATTCAAGTCACGGTTCTGTATGTGCTGCCGGGCTTATGGGGACATGCTGCTTATACCACTGCAAAGGTGGTGTAAGTACGGTAGCTCTTTTGGGGAGATCAGGGCTGGGCTGGGTGTGGGAGGTTCCCACCGCCTGATCCAGGCCCTGGCTGACAAGTCATGGGTCAGACAATGGGGAAGTGGGGGGGGGGGGGGCCGAGCCATGGCGTTCAAGGAAGCCTGCGGGGAAGACATCCCCGCAGGCAGCAGGGGCATGTTGGGCCCGATTCTGGATACTGCAGGAATGTTTTGCTCTCATGGTCCAGAATCAGGTCTAAATGGGCCCATCTTGCCTGGGGCCATCCTGACAGCCCAGACATACCCCTATGGGAATCGGGCTCCATTGATTTTTATGAGTTAAAGCATTTTTGGAAAAGTATTTAGCAAGTTCTTAGTAATCAATTACATTTGAGTACTAGAAGGAAAATGAGTTGCCCTGACAATGGAAGATGTTAGGGGGTCTTTCTACTGACATCATTCAGAGCTGATATTCAACAGGACACATCTAGCTAACTTTATTCAGGAAATATAGAAAGACAACCAATTAAAGCTAATTGAAGATAGCTGGCTAACTTTAGGATTGGTACTTACTGTACCTCCTGAACAAATTGAACTGGTCCACTGGAAGACTCTGAACATTGGCGCTTTTGGGTTCTTTATCAGATATTAGCAAAACTATCAGTATCTTATCTGACAGAGAGTCTGAAAGAGGATCTAATCCTTAAGTTTGCAGTGAAATGGTGTGAGGTTTTTATCAATGGTACTTCTGCAATGTGTATGTGAGTATGTACACAGTTACTCATTGCACTACTTGTCTACGTCCTGTAACCAAACTTGTTGCACTCTACTACTCTTTCACCCTGTCTTTCTCCTGTTATTTGTTCACTGTTCTTACTGGCATTAAATCTTACTTGCAGCTGTTAACATTTCTGCTACTTAAGAATTTGATCCTTGAATTACCAAGTGAAATAATATATGTATAAATTGGAGAGGAGGGTGTCAATATCCAAAAGAATTTATGAAGTCAGCTTCAGAACTAATCTAAAATTGTCACATTTGAGAATTTGGAGGCCAGTGACTGCTTAACTTTGACTGGAAAACTCAATGTCCAGTCAAAGGCTATCCAGATAAGAATGGGAAGATTTGGAGGTATGCTGGGAGTGTGGCTTAATATTAACTGCCACTCTATCAATAATAATTAGCTGCCTCATTGAAGACCAAACACAGTTTAGGACAACTTTCCACAGAGTCAACATGAATCAACATCAACCTTTGTTCAGCACCATTTACTGTAGTTCAGCTAACTTGGACCACACAAATACTATAGTTGTTCCAAAGTTATTTGGATAACTTTAGGATTGTGTATTCAGTGGTTGGGCTTAATAGCGTATGTCAGCTGAAAATTCATTTGAAGTGAACCAGATAAATGATCCTGTTAACTTTAAGTGGATTTCTTCCCACTGAATATTGGCCCCTGTACGTATGTCTGTATAGCCAGTCTATCTTCTAAGAAGGAAGCAGAAAAACTATAACTTATTTTAATATGGTAAGTATAAGTCCTCATTGCAGCCCATAGATTCTGAAATGTTTAAGGCTTAGAAGAAAAGACAAGACCTCAAAACACATAATGATGGAAGAGTCTGCAGACTCCATTATCCCATCCTGTTGCAATATTGCAGAGCTTGCTTGGTCTCTGATATGAAAGATCCTTTGGGGTAAGATACTGACAAAGAGAAAATTAATATAGGCTTATGAGAGATTTCATCTTCAGTCACTTGGAACAAATTAATTCTTAATATAAAAAGATATAGATTTTGCATGTAGGATAACTTAACCAAAATACCCCCTCCCCCAACAGTAATATTTTACCTTGATGGTTTTCAACTAGTTTGGTGTGTTCAAAACTTAGGAATAGAACATTGAGATTTGGAAAATGGAGTCACAAATATCACAGGCACTGAACATTTTGGGAATTTAAAGTCAGTGAGGAAGTTACGCCCTTTTCTGGATTTTGTAGCGTTTTGAGTATTATTACAAGATTTAATTATGTCATGCTTAGATTCTCCAGGACCAAGCAGGAAGTCAGTCCTCACATATGGGTGACGTCGGCGCCGACGGAACTCTCATGCGGAGCATTTCCCCAGCTTTCAAAGAAAGCCTTTGGGAATTGCAGCGCGCATGCACGGTCCCCTTCCCGCCCAAGGGTGCCATCTTGCTCAGTCTTCTTTTTTCCGCGGAGCCCGACGGACGTAGTTCGTTTTTCCCCGAGGAAAAAGTTGATTTTCTCTATTTTTCTATTTTTTCTCCGGTTCGACGCCAGATCCTTTTCCCGCTTGGACCGATACGCCGGTATCGAGTCCTTTTCTCTCTTTTTTGGTTTTTGTCCTTTGTGACTGGCATTCATGCCTTTTTTCTTTTTTCCCTGGCAGACCGGTCTTTTGACCTCGCAGGGACCCTTTTTCCCCCGTTGGCTGCCAACGGGTTTAAGAAATGTGATCGGTGTAAGAAATTTATGTCTCTTACCGACACACATGACTGCTGCCTCCGTTGCCTCGGACCCGATCATGACCCGATGATCTGTGGTCCGTGTGGCAAAATGTCCTCAAAGGCGTTGAGGAGTCGGCAGCACCAGAGGGATAGAATTTTTTCTGACTCTGCGTCCGGCCGAGCCCGGACCTCGTCAGAGGCCTCGATGTCTCGGGACTCCGGCCCCGAGTAGCGTCGGGGTTCCTCTGAGCGGGGGTCTCTTTCGTGGGAACATCGCAGGAAGAAGAAACCCGCGAGGGCGGCGTCAGTGGATGCTCCTGGTTCCTCGAGGGCCAGGTCGCATAGCCCCGATAGCCGTCCCGGGTCTTCGGAGTCAGAGAGGCCTGCAAAGCATCCTCGGGTTGAGATGGAGTCTCCTGGACACGTAAGTGCTGTTGTCCTCGTTGACTCTCCTCCGAGGGAGCCGACGTCGGGCCCGACACCGTCGGGGCCCGAGTCGGGGGCTGCTGGGTCTCCTGAGCTCGGACTCAGGTTGACGGCCTTGGAGAGCAGCTTCGCTGCCTTCATGGAACAGCAGCGGGCATTGATCACCGGTCTCACCAGTGCATCTGCCCCGACCACTGGGACTTCGACGTCCAAGTTGACCCTGGAGGCCGAGCCGATACTCGAGTCCATGCGGGCTTGAGTCAATCCTCGGCCACGGTCTCCCTCGACCTCCCGTTCGGGGCCGAGGTCGTCAATGCCGATTCCCTCGGCATCGGGGCGGAGGGCATCGGTGCCCGCCCGACCGGAGCTGCTAGATTCCTCCTCCGAGGAGTCGGGCTGGGAGACGGAGGACGAAGAGTCACCTGACACCCATCGGACTCGGTGTGTCCCCTCGGACTCACCCGAGTCCGAACCTCGGAGACGGTCCCCACCGGAGGATACCCGGTTCTCAGACTTCGTGCGGGATATGGCCAAGGCCTTGGCCTTCCCCGCGAATCCCGAGGAGGAGCCTCAAGCCGAGGAGCTCGAGGCCCTCCAGTATGACTCTCCCCCGAAGGAGGCCTTTACTGTTCCGGTTCCTCCGATGCTGGAGCGGCTGCTCTTCCACATGTGGGAGACCCCGGCCTCAACGCCAGTGTTAAGCAAGCGGGTCGATTCCATTTATCGAGTCCGCAAGAGACCCGGGTTCCAAAAGGCACAATTGAGTGGAGGAGTGGCCTAGTGGTTGGGGCAAGGTACTTCGGGCCGGAAGGTCGGGGGTTCAAATCCCACTGGAGGACAGCAACCTTGGGCCGGAAGGACTGGGGTTTCTAGTCCCACAGGTGCTCCTTGTGGTCTTGGGCAAGCCACTTAACCCTCCATAGCCCATGTTCCCTGTAAAATAGTTCTCTGTGTGCTGTGCTTTCCTGTCTAATCAATGTGTTTATACCTCAAAAATTTCCTGTCATGATTTGACAATTTCCAATCTGTAATCAAAACCGCTGCTGATCGCTGGAAGTAGCGGTATACAAATGTATACTAAATAAATAAATAAATAAACAATTACCGCACCACTCCATGGTTGTGGAATCGGCCATGCATCGACTGCAAAGTCAGAAGATGCACTCCTCGGTGCCTCCCGGCCGGGAGGCCCGGAACCTGGATGCCCTCGGTAAGAAGTGCTTCCAGGGCTCTATGCTTGCTTGCCGTGTCCAGACTTACCAGCTCTACATGGGCATGTACCTCCGAGACTTGGCAAAGGAGATTGCCGGGTTCTCTGCTGGTCTCTCTGAGGAACCTTTGCAGAGGTTCCAGGCCTTGTCAACCGGTATTCGAGAGTGCTAGAAGTTTATCTCTCGAGCAGCCTATGATGGCTTTGAGGCTTCGGCCCGAGTAGCCGGGGCCGGCATCGGTGCCCGCCGACAGGCTTGGCTACAGTCATCCGACCTTGAGCCATGGGTCCAGGACAAGTTGGTCGATGTCCCCTGCCGAGGTGAAAACCTCTTTGGCAAGCCCATGGCTGAAAAGGCTGCAGAACTAAATGGCCGATAATCACCGATCTGGTCACATCCCTCGATCTTGACATCCTCTTGATCACAGAGACTTGGCTATCGGAATGTGACAATGCAATCATCAATCAGATGTTACCCACAGGATTCTCAGTCTATGCATGCCATAGAACCAACCAGAAAGGAGGCGGAACACTCATCCTGGCCAAAACTGCCCTATGCTTCCAGATGTGTAATGCAACCAGCACAGCTCACCTGGACTCCCTTACTATAACAAATGACACATGCACAATCAACCTACTATACCGAGCACCAACACCATCTTCAGAGGATCTCGCAACAATAATTGGCCTTGCCTGCAACTCAAAAAGACCACGATCCCAAAACTGGATTCTAGGCGACTTTAACCTTCCTACGCTACAGGAATCGCAAGCCACTGCCTTCCTAGAAGCACTACAAGAACTAGGGTACGATCAGCTAGTCAATAGTCCAACTCACATCAAGGGAAACAAACTTGACCTGATCTTTGCTCCACAGAAAGATATGGATACCACCGAACCAATGCTACTAACCATATCTCCTGTGCCATGGTCTGACCATAGCCTACTCAAGTTCCAGATACCTATTAACACCTACAACCAAGACTCCCACAAAACCAACGCTGTCCACGAAACCTCGCTGAAGCACTTCCGCCCCTTTGATAAAGAAGAGATTCGAGGGAAGATCCTCCCACTTCTCAACAATATACCGCACGACCTAGATACGATGGTGTCCACATGGGACGAGAGCCTCAAGACCATCGCATGCATACCAGCCACACATAAAACAAAAAAGAAAAGAGAACACGCACCATGGTATACCAAGGACCTCCGAACTTCACTCCAGTGCCTACGCAAGCTCGAGAGAAGATGGCATCGGACTCGCTCTACCGAAGCACAAAGTACTTACATCACTCACCTAAAAGCACACCGTGATGAATTAACAAAGAAGCGGAAACAATATCATTCCGACATCCTGAAGCGATCGTTAAACAAGCCCCACGACCTCTTCAATATAGTAAAATCCCTCATAAAAGAACCTCCCACAGACCAATCACATATGCCACAACCTCAAGCATACTCTAACTACCTACAAACAAAAATAATCCAGACTGGCGCAACCTCAACCAACTATCTACAACCAGGAGTGACCCATGCTGGTACAACTTCGAGCTCCGCAAACAACACCCTTCAGCATAACTTACCCCAACCATCACCACTAGCCAATTTTGACAAAATATCACGCAGAGAGATTGAAGACACCATCGCTGCAATCAACCCTACTACTGCACCCAACGACCCATGCCCAGCTCTATGGATAAAGGAGTTGCGATGTGACTTAAGCCAATATCTGAGCGAATTAATAAACCAATCCCTCACAACCGGATCTTTCCCACAGAGCCTGAAACAAACATCAATCAGACCACTGCTGAAGAATAACAAGCTGGACCCAATGAAGGTGGAATCATACAGGCCAATTTCAAGTATCCCCATGCTTGCCAAAGTAATTGAAAAGTTAGTACAGCGCCAAATTCAACAGCATATTGATACTGAAGCCCCACTGGACCCCTCGCAGCATGGGTTCAGAGAAGCACACGGGGTGGAAACCCTCCTCACCACCCTACTTGACGACCTAGTCTCCGGAACAGACAAAATTCACCAGGGATACGCTCTCATCTTCCTCGACATTGCAGCGGCCTTCGATTCTGTGAACCACGAGATCCTCATACAACGCCTCAGCGAAAAAGGAATTCAAGGGACAGCCCTAGAGTGGTGCAAGTCATACTTGACCAATAGATGGCAACATGTAAGGTCTGGCTCCACAACCTCTGAACCATTTTTGCAAAACCAGGGCGTGCCACAGGGTTCTTCTCTATCTGCATTGATGTTTAACATCTACATGCAGCCCATATGTGCCCTAGCACGTTCATTCAAGGTCAACTGTATAGCCTACGCAGACGATATCCTGCTATACATCCCTTTCAGGACCAACCAACCAGACCTCTTCCCTCTAACAAGCTGTTTTGAGGCAGTAGCAGAATGGCTCAACACACAAAATTTAAGAATCAACTACAGCAAAACAGATGTCCTTTTCATCTCAAGGAACCAGGACTTCACCCCTCCACCCTCCTTAAAAATCGGCGACACAGAACTGAAAACCAAATCAACAATCCGCTACCTTGGCATTACTCTGGACCAACACCTGGATCTGAAAACCCACATAAAAAACACCGTAAAAACAGTATACATGAAAATAAGGACTTTAAAGCATCTCCGACCACTACTAGATTTCAGCGACTACCGATCGATCTATCAAGCATTAATATTACCACATTTTGACTACGCCAACGTAATCCTACACAGTCTCCCCCAATCAACACTAGCACCACTCCAGCTCGCAATGAACACTGCTGCGAGAGTACTAACAGGGGCCTCACGGAGAGAGCACATAACGCCAGTACTGATGAACCTCCATTGGTTACCTGTTCAAGCAAGAATCCTCCACAAAGTCCTAACCTTGACCTTCAAAGCGTTAAACACTTTGACTCCCACAGCTATCAGCAAGATGATACACAAAGTACCACACAACAGAAACAGAAGACCCACGACGCAAAACACCCTCGAGGTCCCAAAGGCAACAACGAAATGCACGAAAGTAACAACAAACAGAGCCTTTACAATTTATGCACCTAGAGCATGGAATGCCCTCCCCACCTATATACGGAACATCACCCACCTAATCCAATTCAGGAAAGCATTAAAGCACCACCTATTCACCACATACTACCCTGAATCCAGCCTCAGTAATCATACATGTTGCCCCTCAGACAATCACGCACCACACCTAAACAATCAGACTTAGTATGAAAAAGGCTAACCCACCGATCCTTCAAAAGTAAATAAGATGTAGATAGACCCTGCTTGAAAAAGGTAATAGTGTAAATACAATGTAGATAGTTTCCCCAGTTGTTTCCATGTTGATTTCCCTGTTTATTGTAAAGTTTACAACTCAGAATGCCTGTGTTGTATAGTTGATGTTGGATGTAAACCGCACTGATCTGAAAAGCGCGGTATAGAAGAACTGTTAAATAAATAAATAAATAATAAATAATAAATAAGAACCCGAGACCGAGACTCTGACCAGGACTAGGCTTTCCAGGAAAACCTCTGCCCCTTCTCAGAAAAAGAAGGGCTCGGGAAAATGACCTTTTACCCGAGGAAGTCATCTGCCTACAAACAGTACCCTCAATATCAGGCCTCTGCAGCTCCCCAACAGGGTCAGCAGGCCAAGGGGCAGGGTCAAGGGCCCCGTAGGCCGAAGACCCCCAAGCCACCAACACCGGCCCCTGCTCAGCAGGGTGGGGGTTTTTGACTCAAACAGCATAGCCTCTTCTCCTCAGCTGGCTTCTCTCAGCACAGGAGGCCGGCTGGCCCACTTTGCCCACAGGTGGTCAGCCGTCACATCAGATACCTGGGTTCTTCATATAGTCCAAAAGGACTATCTTCTCCATTTTCACCAGGTGCCTCCCTCCTATTTTCCAGGGGAGCCTCCAAGACTCCCTCTGCACAGGGACCTACTCCTTCAGGAGTTGACAGGTCTGCTACAGGATCAGGCTGTGGAATCAGTGCCCCACCACCTGAGAGATCAACGTTTTTGTTCAAGGTACTTTCTGGTACCAAAAAGAACAGGAGGCCTCAGACCCATCCTAGACTTGCGAAACCTCAACAAGTTCCTGGAGCGGGAAAAGTTCAAGATGCTTACCCTTGGAATCCTGCTGCCCTACCTCCAGCAGGGAGACTGGCTATGCTCCTTAGATCTAAAGGATGCGTATACTCACATCCTTATTCATCCAGACCACAGACAATATCTCAGGTTTGTTGTGGGAGGAAACCACTATCAGTACAGAGTACTTCCCTTTGGACTATCATCCGCTCACAGGGTGTTCACCAAGTGCCTGGCAGTGGTGGCGGCCTACCTGAGGCTTCAGGGTCTTTTTGTGTTTCCGTACCTGGACGACTGGTTCATAAGGAGCCAATCTTCCCAGGAGGCCAACCAGGCCACCCTTCGCACTGTGGCTCTGCTTCAGCACTTGGGGTTTGTCATAAACTTTGCAAAGTCCACTTTGCTCCCATCCCAGAACTTAGAATTCATAGGGGCCAGACTAGACACTCTTCAAGCAAAGGCTTTTCTGCCTCTGGACAGGGCCCACAGGCTAATGGATCTGGCCAGCCAGTTTCGCAGCAATTCCCTGGTCTCTGCCAGGCAATTCCTGAGACTACTCGGCCATATGGCTTCCACGGTCCATGTCACCCCCAATGCCCGCCTGCACATGCGACCTGCTCAGTGGAGCCTTCGCACTCAGTGGCATCAAGCCACAGGGGGCCTAGCAGACTCAGTGATGATCTCCAACCTCCTGGTCTCCTCTCTGCAATGGTGGCTTCATCTTCCGAATCTGGTGCTCGGTGTGGTTTTTTAATCCCCTCCGCATACTGAGGTGCTGACAACCGATGCCTCTCTTCTCGGTTGGGGTGCACATTGCCAAGGGACATGTACTCAGGGTCTCTGGACCCCTTGGGAGGCTACTCAACAGATAAACTTCCTGGAGTTACGGGCGATATGCCTAGCTCTGAGAGCCTTCTCCCACCTTGCCTCTCACCAGTCTGTACTGGTCCAGACGGACAATCAAGTTGCCATGTTCTATGTGAACAAACAAGGAGGCACAGACTCCTTCCTTCTTTGTCAGGAGGCACAACGACTGTGCTCTTGGGCTGTCAATCACGGAATCCTTCTCACGGCTGTCTACCTCCCAGGTCAGGAAAATTGCCTGGCAGACAGACTGAGCCAGATCCTGCAACCACACGAATGGAGATTGAACCCATTGGTGGTTCAACAGGTCTTTCTCAAGTGGGGGCTACCCACCATGGATCTTTTCACCAGTCCTCTGAACCAGCAACTCCCGAGATTTTGCTCCAGACAACCGCATTCTCTCAGAGTAGCAGCGGATGCGTTTCTGATCTCGTGGTCCACAGGCCTCCTGTATGCGTTTCCTCCCACACCACTAATGTCCAGGACGCTGTTCAAAGTCCTCAGGGACGGGGCTTCCTTGATTCTCATAGCTCCCAGGTGGCCAAGACAACCGTGGTTCCTGCTTCTGCTACAGCTGGCGGTGGACACACCTCTTCCTCTGGGGTTTCAACACGATCTCCTGTCTCAGGATCAGGGGACTCTCTTGCACCCCAACCTCCAGTCCCTTCATCTGATGGCCTGGCTGCTGAAAGGGTAGTCCTAGCTCCCTTACTACTACCTCGAGAGGTGGAAGATGTAGTCTTGGCCTCTCGGCATCAATCCACCAGGAAATCCTATGCTCTTAAGTGGCGTAGATTCTCCGCATGGTGTGCTCAGCAAAGTGAGAATCCCTTCTTGTGCTTGGTAGCGGTAGTGTTGCAATATTTGCTCTACCTCTCCAATCTTGGCCTTAAGTCTAACTCTGTCCGAGTTCACCTTAGTGCTCTCTCAGCACACCACTCGCCGGTGGACGGCAGGCCTCTTTCCAACCACCCTTTAGTGGCTCGTTTCCTTAGAGGCCTTCTTCTGCTTAAGCCTCCTTTGCGTCCACCGGCCCCTGAGTGGGATCTAAATGTGATCTTACAGCGGCTTACTTGTCCGCCTTTTGAACCTATGGCTACCTGCCCTCTCCGTTTTCTCTCCTGGAAAACTTTATTTCTGGTAGCTCTCACCTCTGCTAGGCGAATGAGTGAACTGCAGGCACTAGTGTCTGATCCTCCTTACACTAGGTTCTACCGGAATAGGGTAGTCCTACGGACTCACCCTAAGTTTCTTCCTAAAGTTGTCTCACCTTTTCACCTCAATCAGGAGGTGGTTCTTCCGACCTTCTTTCCCAGGCTGCATGCCAACCGGGCTGAGATAGTCTTGCATACCCTGGACTGTAGGAGGGCGTTATCCTTCTACCTTGACCGTACGCGGGAGCATCGGAAGGCTGTTCAGCTTTTTGTTTCTTTTGACCCCAATAAGTTGGGGCTCCCTGTCTCCAAGCGTACATTGTCCATATGGGTCGCTGACTGTATCGCCTGGGCTTATGGGGCAGCTGGCCTCTCGTTGGAGAGTCGAGTCACGGCTCATCATGTCAGGGCGAAGGTTGCGTCAGTGGCTCATCTCCGCTCTGTTCCATTGGCAGACATCTGCCGGGCCGCTACTTGGTCTTCAAGCCGGACTTTTGCAGCCCATTACTGCCTTGAGAGGGAGTCCCGCAGGGACAGTGCTTTCGGACAGGCAGTACTCCATAATCTCTTTGGGGTTTAGGCAACTCCTACCCTCCGGCCCTGGTGTTGGGCTACCGGTCGGGGGCGTTCTCAGAGAAGATTCCTTCCTTCTGTGCTGACGAGCTAGAGGGAGCTCATTTTTCCGCTTGAGGTCTCCGGTAGCCTTAAGCTGGGGAGTCCCATATGTGAGGACTGACTTCCTGCTTGGTCCTGGAGAAAGAGCAGTTACTCACCTGTAACAGGTGCTCTCCAGGAGCAGCAGGAATCAGTCCTCACAACCCTCCCTTCTCCCCTTGGAGTTGCAGTCATATGATTTGTTTTTGCTAATTTTTTGCTGTCTTTTAGCTATGTCATCAGACTGAGCAAGATGGCACCCTTGGGCGGGAAGGGGACCGCGCATGCGCGCTGCAATTCCCAAAGGCTTTCTTTGAAAGCTGGGGAAATGCTCCGCACGAGGGCTCCGTCGGCGCCGACGTCATCCATATGTGAGGACTGATTCCTGCTGCTCCTGGAGAACACCTGTTACAGGTGAGTAACTACTCTTTATTGCAACTGGCTTTATGCAGGATTGACAAAGAAACATCTGAAGAGGTTTATGAATAGCACAAAATGCAACAGCAAGAGTGATTTTTGGTGTGATTTTTGGTGGTGGTTAAACTGCTACTATTCATACAATTGCATGGGTTACTAGTGGTAGCTTGGTTGTATTTTAAGTTTATGACAGTAAGGAAGTTTTTTTACTAAGGGGTGTTAGCTGGCAGCGCAAGTTCTGCAACTGAAACTATGGCATGTTAGGTGCATCACCATTGCGTGAACTGTTTTGGGTATAGAAAGCAGAGCATTTCCCCCTAATGTGGGCATCATTAGCATGGGTGCACTTCATTTAACCTATGGAGGTGGCATTAGGTGACCCCGCTCTAATGCAGTTAGCATGCAGTGTGAACCCAGCACTAAGGGGTATGTTTACTAAACCGCGGTAAAGTTAGTAGCGGTAAGGGCAGTGTTAAGGTACCTGAAGCCATATAAGACAGTGGGTGGGTAGGGGGCGTTCCAGCATAAAGGGAGCAATAGGCCGTTTAACGCACGTCAACAGGGCGCCTTGGCCGTTTAATGCACATAAATTGGACATCACACGTTAAGGTGGAAAGCATGCACCTTAGGGCACATTAAGGCTGACTAACTTGCCTTAAGCTGCCCTAAGGGCTGTAGTGCACCTTAACTTAAGGCATCTTAAGTCAAGGTGCCCTAAGAGCTGTAAGGTGCCTTAAGTATTATCCATTGTGCAATATCTTATGTATATATTTTTCATGTATTCCGCATCTACCCTGATTTATTTCAACATGTAAATAGTCTCCCATGTTCTCCAAGTTTTATTCCCTGTTATAATGTAAATTCAAAATTCTTCACTGTTTTGAATATTTTTGTTGAATGTAAACCGCACTGATAACAAATAGTGCGGTATGTAAGAATTGTTAAATAAAATAAATAAATAAATAAACCTAAGGCGCCTTAAAGTCAAGGTGCCTAAGGGCTTTAAGGTACTTTAACCTAAGGTGCCTTATTAAGGTGACCCAAGGGATGTTAAGGCACCTTAACCTAAGGCACCTTAAGTCAAGGTGCCTTAAGGGCATTGAGGTGCCTTAACCTAAGGCACATTACAGCCCTTAGGGCACCTTAACTTAAGGCACCTTAGGTTAAGGCGCCTTAGTCTAAGGTGCCTTAGGTTAAGGCACATTAAAGCCCTTAGGGCACCTTAACATAAGGCACCTTAGGTTAAGGTGCCCTAAGTTAAGGTGCCCCAAGGACATTAAGGTGCCTTAACCTGAGGTGCCTTAAGTTAAGGTGCCTTAAGGGCTGTAAGGTGCTTTAAGTTGACAAGCATGAACTGTGAGGCATAAAAAGAGCTGTAACCCTAATGCTGGATAGAGCACCAAGGAAAGGCAATGAGCAGGAGATGGAAGGAAGTAGAGATGGGAGCTGATGGACCTGCCATATCTGTGGGCACCCTATGTGGCAGCCAGTAAAGTAGACAAACATGTTGGAGGCAGCTGTACTGATGCACAGGGTGGTGCCAATGTTAAATGCTGCAATGACAGTGGCTTCCATAGTATTATCTATATATCAGAAAAAATCTCTCAAGGGGCCAACATATATGCCAAACCAAAAAAGTAACTACCCCTACAAACACTAAAAAAAAGTATTTTTTCCTCCTTAAATGGTGGGTTTTTCTTTGCAGCGTTTGGGTTTGTTTTTTGCTCATCTCTTGCTTGTACCTTCTTTTTTTCTTTTTCTTTTTTTTCTTCTTTTTTTCTTTTTTGTTTTTTTAGTGTTTGTAGGGGTAGTTACATTTTTGGTTTGGCAATGACAGTGGCTGGCAGAGGATGGGAATACATGTCCCCCAGTGGAGGCAGAGGTGGCAGGATATTTGCAGCAATAGGAGGACAGAGGAGTAGTGGTGCCATGCAGATCCAGCACAGGAGTGGCAAACATGAAGAGCCGCAATGCAGAAAAGGGTACCAGTGCAGGACATGGGG
This sequence comes from Ichthyophis bannanicus, assembly GCA_033557465.1. NCBI lineage: Eukaryota > Metazoa > Chordata > Amphibia > Gymnophiona > Ichthyophiidae > Ichthyophis > Ichthyophis bannanicus. The sequence continues at coordinate 1,239,623,709 of CM066031.1, read as the reverse complement.
TAGCAGCCTGCACAAGAAGACAGGACTGCACTCAGCTGACAGAGGCAGATAGATGGGCTGAAGGATGGATGGAAACTGAGGTGAGGGTGTTATGGTCTGGCAGCACAGATCTGCCATGACTGTTACAGGCATGGAAATGATTTGAGTAGGACAGGCATAAAAAGAGAACAAAGAGGAATTGAGCCCATGATCCCTGCTTAGAAAGTCATTATACTAACCAGTAGGCTACACCTCCACAGCTTTCTACACAGCAATGGCTGGATACAGAAAGACTGTAGGTCACCGCACAAACTGTCTGCTGTGTGTGCCAGAATAGGGTAGCCCCACTAGTACCCATGATGCAATGCACATGCAGAACATCAGTCTACAGCTGATCACCGAATGGAGAATGCACCTCTCCAGCACTTCAGCTTGGTAAAAAGAACTGACAGTGTTTTATAGTGTCACAAAGCAGCTACAGACCATGCAACTGCACAGGTTCTGTGGTCACCCTGAGGGGGAGGATGGGCACCCAGCACCAGGTCCGCAGTACCTGTGGTGCTAGAGATGTGTTCTGCTGCAGATTTCCATTGTTACCAGTGTGTAGCAAGTAATTTCTATGGGGGAATCTAAAGTCACTCTATGTCTATCTGTCTGCCCTAGTGGCTTGGGATTCACTCCGAACAGTACATACCCCTGTTGCACTGTGGTTGCTATGGCCACCTATTACCAGGGCAGAAGAGTGTCTAGACTTGCATGAGGTTTATAGGTAATGCCTATATACTGCTCTTTCTGGGTCAAAGTGGAGTACAGTATATGCCCCTTGTCCCCAAAGGGCCCACCCTCTACATTTTGCAACTGAGGCAGTGGAGGAAGATGTGGTATGGCTATGAGGAGTGGGTGTGGGACCAACAACCCCAGTACCACTGCCCTGCAGTTTCTGTCCTCCAGGAGGAGTTGGATCAGTAGGCCACATCTGTACCTGTTCCTAGGGCATTGGCAAACCACCAGTAATGCTGAAAGGAGGCATGGAAGACCTCAGTTGCCAACCACCATGGTCTGACGTTCACCAGCAGAAGGCACAGTCAGACTGCACCTGCTGCATCCCACCAGGTGTTCCAGCCATGCACATTTTAACTGCAGTCGGCTAGCCAGTCCACATTGCATGTTCACAGAGAAACTACATGCAACCAGAATTGGGATATGCAGCATAGACACCCTGCAGTTGCTTCAGTGATTGGACCCCCAAACAGAAAGCACACAGATATCACTAAGACAGATCCTATATAGCACTATGTGGAAACATAGCTGTGCCATGGTCAGAGTGTCCTCCCAGCATGACATGCTGTGGCCCCCTGTTCATGCAGGTGGTGGTCTGGCACTATGATGTCCCAGCCATTGTCCTACCCCTGATGCAGACACATCTTGCCCAATCTGCCCTGTCCAAGTTATACCCACAATACCTTGCTCCTCAGTATGCACATTTGCAGGCTAATGCTGGAAACAGTGTAGGAGGCCCAGTGAGGAGTAGGAAGCCACAAAGCAATGGATAGATATACACAGACACCCACTCATATTGCAGCACTGTGCAAAGATAGGGATAGTTGACAATCCTGCCTGCCACACTGGTCCTGATCACAGTGCAGGCATTTCTAAGGTGTGCAGGAGCTAGTAGTAGTGCTCTGAGGATAATTGCTGCTTCTTGTGCTGGAGCCAACAGCCTGATTCTTCCTGAAGCTTTGGATGGTGGAGCTTGTGTTTGGGGGTGTTTATACCCCTGTTGGCTTGTGGTAGGCGACGGCCTATGATCCATGCTAATTGAACTAAGCAGACAGGCCTGAGCAGCTTGACCTGTAACTGAAGCCTGTAGTTAGGCCCAGAGGAATGAAAACCCCCCTGAATGATGACACCATAGAATTGAAACTTAACTCAGTTTAACTGAACATAGCTAAGCAGAAACGAAACTTAGAAAATAAAGAAAAACAAGTTTAATTGGTACTGATAAGGTGTGCTATGCTTCTATGGAATTAATTAACTCTGCAGAGAGCAAGGTCACAGTGCCTCTGCTTCCCATATGTTTTAACAAGCTCAGCGACCTTGGAGGAGAGAAGTAACAAGTTGGAGACACTGACCATTGTAATTGGGACTAGAAGGGGGGCAACCAGGTGCTGGGCCCAGACCAGAGTCCCGATTGGGTAACCATATCAGTACCGGGACCAATAGATGGGTGAGAGGGGTACTGGGACCAATGAAAGTTTGCCTATGCTTAGAATGGACAAGAAAGCTATAAAAGTTGTTGTTTTACTAACAGCCATTGCTCAGCCATTTTGAAATTGCTTATTGCTTGAGCCATGTGCACATTAAACTGGCTTGGATCCTTGAAAAGACTCCTGGATTTATTTATTGCATGCTTATCTGCTGCTACAGGCTGATGCTTTGGGGATTGCACATGTTGGTGTTGTATCTGCAATGTAGGGACATGCTCTGCAAGATCCACAGCTGGGACCTGAACCTGTGACCTTCTGCTCCAAGACACACTGATTGTGTGTAGTGCATCACACTGTAGCCAGAGTGCATACTGCTAGCCTGCACCCATGAGTAAAAGAGCCCCTTACTATCAAATCTGGAAGAAGAATGGGAAGGCGTATATATTGCTCTATTCAGGTTTATTTGTGTTTTTCGATTTTTTACATTGCCTTGGGTGAACCGTTGAGATTTGGGCAGGTGGTTTAATAAATATGTATAAATAGATAACTACATAGTATGGTATAGATAGTTCAATATTGTTCTGCTCTTGGAAAAACATAAACCCATTTAATATGTCATCAAATAGTTTCCAGCTGTACTGAATTTTGCAAAAGGCTAAGATAAGCAATAAGGATACTTTTATGCATTCTGATTTACTGTACCTTTTATTGCAGTATACAGAATTCAGCAGAATTTTCCATGATCATTAGGGAAGTCAATGCTTTTCCTGAGGTAAATAGCAAACACTATAAAAATATGAGTGCTGTAATTGACAGGTTTCTGCTGATAAATAGAGTTCATTAGTTGGCTGGTAAGAAAAATAATGGATAAATTATTTACATTGAAATCCTACTCGGTGATACATGAAATAGATGTTGCCAGAGCTAAATTGGACTAGTTTTTGAAGGGGTAATGTAAGTGCTGGTGTTTTACTTGTAGCTTTAAGAAACACTAAGCTGTGATCTAATTGCAGTGAAGGTTTGCTGAGTGGAACACTTCTTGGGAACAGATTTAGCAGAACCGCTCAGATGGAGTAGAAAGTAAATGATTGTCACTACCCTGACATTGATTACAAAAAGAGAGGTGCTTTGTGCCAATTGCCTAACTCTGCCTGGAAAACTAAATTGGGCTCCCAAATCTGATCGTACGACTGCGGGAAGGTGATGGGTGTCAGCTAACCGAGTGGAAGAAACAGGGCTAGAACTGAAATATGCAGGTTTTGCAGAGTTTCCTTCCAAATAACTTGGAGGAGGTGTGGAACCCAACCCCTTAGGAAAACATTAACCGTGGTCTTAGGCGGCCAGTGAAAGGGCTTTTATTTTTATACAGTGGCCTAAGGTAATTGAACTTTGTGAAATATGTGGTACTGGTAGCCAGTTCAAAGCAAATCACTACTAAAAGTGTCTACGTCAGCTGGTTTGATAGCAGTACATAGTATACGCTGAGGAAGCAGCCAGCTATGGAAAATACAAGTAAAAATACAGGCAGTTAACAGAGGAAACTGGAAGGGTAAAAAACTTGTCTGGGTGTTGGCTTTGTTTTCTCAGTAAAGAAGGCTGCCTTGAACTTGGAAAACTGCTTTTTAAAGATTTTAAACTACATTTAGCAGATGATTCCATCACCTTTGACTAAGGTCTCCTTTTTATGAATGCTTACCAAAGAAAAACTTGATGCAATATAAAAACAGTGGGCCCTGCTAACCATGTTGCTCCCTTTCTCCAGGATATTCGGGAACTGTGGTCAGTGCTACTGCACACCCCTGTGCTAACCGGATAGCACCAGGGTGTTCTGGGATCAGCTCCCTGCCTTAACCGAACCACTGCCTGCTTATGGCTATGAGGTGAAAGCAAAGGCCGGCCTAACTTTTGCCACCGAAGCTAACCGGGCTGCGACTGAATATCACCTGCTTCCTGCAACTGCGGTCAATCCAGATATTCAATGCTGAGGCCCGGCACTGAATATCTGGATTTAAAGTTCAGTCATGTTAGATCAGCTAGCCACCACCGCTGAATATCAAGCCCAGCAATTATACATTTTGCCAAAACTCTAGCGGATTTTTCACTTTGAAAAAATGCAGTTCAATATACTGTATAGTCTGATAGAATGTTCTCAGAAGACAACTCGATTTGTTTTTAGCTTTACAGGTATGACAATCTGGATTACACTCCTTTCATCTGCTTCCTAGAAATTGTTTGTGAAACAGAGATTAGCAAGCAGGATAGATTCATTTCTGCAGAGGAAGTTTGCAGCATCATCAGATGCAGAAAATGATTAATGTTTTCTGATATGAGGTGTCAAAGTGCAATATTTGTATCTGAAAAAAAGCATAGCACAGTCATTTGTTTTGGAAGTTTTGCTTGTTTTTGTGCAAAACGTCAGTGAATGCCAATCTAAATCAGTTTTAAGCCAATGTCTTTTGCTAATTTTGTAGTGATGGATATCTTCAGAACTGTCTATTGAAGGCAGGATATTGTAGTTCATGAAGTTTTGTGCTTCATCATAAGAACATAACAACAGAAGATTTTCCATACTGGGTCAGACCAAAGATTCATAAATCCCAGTATCCTTTTTCCAACAGTGGCCAATCCAGGTCACAAGTACTTGGCAGAATCCCAAAAGGTAGACAGATTCCATGCTGCTTGTCCCAGGGATAAGCTAAAGACGGTGGCATGCAGTCAGGGATTTCAAGGGATTTAGTGAATCTCTAGCTATGCTGTTTGTTTGTTTGTTTATTTGTTTTACAATGTTTGCAGGGGTAGGCAGTAGCATTTTCCAAAGACCTCTCCTGGCCCACTGCTGCAGCTGTGGCCACAACAGCAGTAAGGTACAATAAACCTGGGGCCTCTGTGACTTAAGCGCTCCTCAAAGTTGAAGGTCCTACTGGGCCCACCTCCTCTGATGCATGCTTTCACATTAGAGAGGCCTTTGAGGAGCAACTGAGTAATAGAGCCCGCGTTTATCATATTTTTTATTATTGCTGTAGCTGTCATTTTGTGGAGATGCCGTGGCAGTTGCAGCAGTGGCGGCCATGCCAGGGAGGGGGGATGAATATTAAGGAAAATTCAGGAATGGAAGGTTGGAAGGGCAATGCGAGGGTCACATGGCAGAGAGGGGGAAAAACAGAGAGATGGGGTGGGGGCCAAATAAGGAGACTGAAGGGAGCTGCGGGACAAGTGGTGCAGAGAAGCCTAGGAAGTTGGAAGAGAGACTAGATATGGTGATGGGGGCCTGGGAGACAGGAGAGATACTGGTCAGCTGGTACATAGGCAGATGGAGGGGACATGGAGATAGAGAGCAGATGTTGGACACAGGGAGGTATCACAGGAAAACACAGGGCAGATGCTGGAAAAGAGGAAGTTGCAGGAGATCCAGGGAGATGCTGGACTGGGAAGGCACAAAGAGGCAAAGAGAAGTTGCTGGATGCAGGGGAGGAAATTGAGAGGCAGGGGGACCTGCTAGACATGGGGAGCTAGGAAGATGGAGGAGAGATACTGGACATGGGAAGGGGCATAGGGAGATGGAAGGGAGATTTCTGAGATGGCGTGGTGATGCTGGACACTGGGGGTTATTTATTTATTATTTATTTAACAGGGTTTCATACCGCTTTAACATTTTAGTCAAAGAGGTTTACATTCTAACTTAAACTTGGGAATGTATAGTAAACAGTGACATTGATAACTTGGATTCTTCTGAAGCAATAGAGGGTTAAGTGACTTGCCCAAGGCCAGATGGCGTGCTAGTGGGAATTGAACCCTTGTCACTTGGTTCCCAAGCCAATGCTCTAACCACTATAGGGAGAGAGAAAGGGGGGGGGGGGCATGCTAGATGAAGGGAAAGAGAGTGTGAGAGAGAGGAGAGGAGAGACACTAGATGGGGTGGGGAGAGATGTTAGACATGAAGGGAAAAGAGAGCTGAAAGTGAGTGAAAGACCAGGGAATAATAGACTAGACAAGGAGAGGTAGGGAATGGGAGAACTGGAGTGAGATAGAGTAAAATAGAGGGGGATTGAGGACTGGATAGTAAGAAGGTGTAGTGAAATTTGAGTGGACAAAGAAATGGAAAAATAAATGGAAGAAAGCCAAAAAGGAAAGATCAATATCCAATATGGGAGGAAGTTAAGAAAACAAAGTGGGAGACAATAAATAGCAGACTAGAGAGCCTAGAAAGAGATCTAAGAGAAGACAGAGAAAAGCAGAAATCAGAGACTGGAACCAGCATGATCAGAGAATAACATGATAGACAAAAAGGTAAAAAAAATAATTGTATTTTGAATTTAGTGATTGGAATATGTACTATCTTTATATTTTACACACTTTAGAGGGAAATGCGTCTCTTGCTATTTTGCTGCTGTTGCACTGCATGCAGGGTCTGGAGTCTTGAGATTTCATTTTAATTTTTCTCTACATATTTTTAGCTTTTGTTTGTGGTTGTTTAACTTTGTGCTTAGGGTGGGACTATCGGTGTTCTGAGTGGATGACTGATGCCAGGGGGTATGTTTACTAAACTCCGTTGCTGTGCGGGTCCCCGTTAGTGTGCTGGTGCCATATAAGGAGTGGGCGGGCCAGGCAGAAAAAAGCAAAAAACCGGACCGTACGTGTGTGCGTCGCGCAATGTGCGGGGCCCACATTAGCGCGTGGGAAGGCTAAGTGGGGCGCTGCTGCAAAACCAAACAACAGAGCCGTAGTACAACAGTGAAGACACCGACCAATGGTGCAGGGGCCAGGGGTTCAAACCCCCATTGCACTCAACAAAAAAGACCAGCTGAGGCACCAACATTTATGGGCAAAAGTGGTTAGGAGGCATATTACTTTTGGGCGGCAGAAGGCGGCGCACTGTTATTTTTATTACGGCATGAGGCGGCGCACTGTTTAGTGTGGGCGGCAGATGGCGGCGCATTGGTAAGTTTGGGCGGCAGAAGGCGGTGCGCTGATAAATGTGGGCAACAGAAGGCGGCGAGCCGGTGGGCAGAAGGCGGCGCGCAGATGTGTGAGGGGGCAGTCCAATAGTGGGAGGGAGAAGTGGCGTGCTGATGTGCAAGTAACAGGAACAGAGCCATAGCACAATGGTTAAGACACTGACCACTCGTGCAGGGATCATGGGTTCAATTCCCCACAGTGCCCATTGAAGACAGCTGGCTGAGGCATTATTTTAGGGGCATTTCCATGTTGTGCGGCATAAGGCGGCGCGCTGTTAATTTAGTGCGCCACAAGATGGCGTGCTGATGGCTACAAGGCTGCGCGCGGATGCACAAACACAGGAACAGAGCCACAGCACAATGGTTAGGACACTGACCAATGGTGCAGGGGCCAGGGGTTCAACCCCTCACAGTGCCCAGTGAAGAAGGCTGGTTGGGGCAGTATGTATCATGGTGAGGAGTGCTGTAGGAGGCCTTCCATTTATATTTTATTTCCCACCACTAGTAAACCCGCTCTCACAGTGTGTTAACATACGGATGCCCGTAAGGCACATGTTACAGTGCACTGTCTGCCAAGGCACCCTAGAATGTCCCCTATCGGGCACCATGTATGTTGCGACACAGGATAATCTATAGTGCACCCTATAAAGCACCCTCAGAGGCACCTAATGGGTATAGTAAGCTGTGTGTGGTTTTGCCAGCATAGACATATGTACAGTAAATAAAAATAAAGCTGTGGACAGCCCTATCAAAGGGCCCCACTGTGGGTTTGAACCCATGACCTCTGGCTGTACAGGGAGTGACGTAACCATTGGGCTACAGCTCTATAGCTGACAGCAAGCCCCTGGCTGGCTGCAGAGAGCCTGCACGTCACCCCACATACAGTCTGCTGTTGTAGACAGGATAGGGTTAGGCCACCCGTACCCATGATGCACTGCACATGCAAATCAGCTGTCCATAGATGCACACAAGATGGGGAATGCACCCCAACAGCTACCCGGCCTGGTAGGGGGAATTGTCCATGTGCACCCACACAGCACCTCGGCCTGGTAGGGGGTCCTGAGCGGGTGGACTACCAGCAAAGAGTAGCTACACACCGTCACATTGTGCGGGTACTGTGCTCACCCTGAGGGTGTGATGTGGCGGCCAGGACCAGGTCCACAACACCAGCCATGGCTGGATGAGGCCATGACAGAGCTCCAAAACAGTACTAACCTGTGAGATAGGAAGGTGCTGCAGAAACATGTTGGATATCTCTGTCTGTCTCAGTTAGTGTGGACCCCCTAGGTGGTCAAAGCATCTCTCTCTTTCCTTTCTTCCCCCCCCCCCCCCAGGGCAGCAAACAGGGCCCACCAACAGATCCCCATCCTACCCTGCAGCAAAGTGGACCATCAAACCCCAGTCCTGCTGGGGAACAGACACCCTACAGGGCAGTCAAAGCAGCTCCACACACATCCATAACACAATATCAGACAGACTTTAGGCCTGGATATCCAAAGATGCACCCCAGCACTATCTGATATTCACCTGCAGCAAGCCATCAGCCACTACACCCTGCTAGGCACTCCATCAAGACACATACCAGCTGTGAACAGTCTGCTGGTTAGCCCTGATGGAAATGCATGCACCCAAAACTGGGGTGGCAGCACACACAAGCAGAGAGTTCTGTGAGGAGACCCCAACAGGAAACCCATATATATCACAAGAGAGAAACACAATACAGCACTATGGGGGTGCCTAGCCATGCTGTCATCACTGCACACTCAGGGTGAGAGTGCTCCCCCAGCAGCACATACAGAGGTCACCCTGTCTGTGTAGGTGGTGGCCTGGCACTACAATGTCACAGCCAGTGCCCTATGCCCTGTGCAGATGCATCCTGGCCAGCCCACCATGTCTGACCTATACCCATGGTACCTTGCTGCTCATTATGCACATTGGCAGGCCAATACTGGCAGTAGTGCTGGCAGTGTGGGTTGGGGAAGGTGTTTGCAGCCAACACACACTGTATAGACAGACACACACTCCCACACCTATGCCAGCATTGTGCTACTATTGAGGGGGTGATTAGCCTTGGCCACCACACCGGTCCTGGGCACGGCACAGGCATGGATATGGTACGCAGTACTGCTGGGGGTCACTCCCCAGGGTGGTGAACACCGTCAGAGGCCAGGCCTGGAGCACGCACCGCAGACACCAAACATATTGTTCGGATGGGGTCAACTAGCAGTATGTGCGTAACGTAGGGATATCTATCAGCCTGTACTCTTAGCAAACGTTTCAGAGCTGTGTACCTCAGGTGTAGGGTGACATTGCTAAGGTATGCAGGTGCTGGTATTGGGAGATGCACGCAGGGTCCAATGTTCTGCCTCTACGGGAGACATTGGCCAATGGGGCCTGTGGGTGTGGGTGTGGGTGTGTCTGCCCCTGTTGGCTGCTGCTTTACGGCAGCGCTTCCCCACTCCAGCCCAGTTTTGCATCACACTGTTCGGGTCTTCCTGCTGTCCCTCATGAATATGCATGAGCTACATCTACATGCCGTGGGGGTGGTGCATAGATATACAGCACAGGCATTTGTATGAGTGGCAGCATGGAACCTGACTGGTGTGTGGCCCACCAGGACTGCATTTGGGGGATTCTGCTGTAGGTTCTGCCCCTGTTCATGGTGTCTGTGCTCAGTGGGGTAAAAGATAGACGTATTACCATTGCATATGTCCTCGTCACAAAAGGTGTGTCCTTACTGTCACTGTTTATTTGTGGGGAAAATATGTGGGCAGGATTGCTGGTAGCCCCAGTTGGGCTTTGAACCTGTGACCTTCTGTTCTTGCATGCACTGTCTGTGTGCACTGCACCACCGTGTAGCCACAGCTTGGCTGAATTCCCTGGATAGTCCATGACTGTGGATCCGGCAGGGCCTGTCTGTTGCTGTGGACTGTGCCAGCCTGCACATGGCTAGGCCTCTGTCTTCTGTCGCTAGCAGCCACTGCCCCCTGCACCACATGTACTCGTCCGCCAACATGCTGGCATGAGCTTCTCCCATAAAAAGCAGGTGACCTGATTGGAATGTGGCAGTACGGGACTGCATTTGGGGTACTTGGCTGTGGGTAATGCCCATTGTTGTGGTGTGTGTGCGTTGTTAGGTAAAATATGGGTGTTTTACCCATGCTTATGTCCCCTGCAATACAGGGGTGTCTGCGCTATCTGTGTTTAGTGGTGGGTAAAATATAGGGACTGGGCTGGCAAGTGCCCCAGCTGGGCTTTGAACCTCTGACCCTTGAGGTACTGACTCTGTCCACTGCACCACACTATGGCCACATAGACAGTGCAGCCCCTGGAGGTAGTAAGCCTGGCAGGATGGAGTCACAAACCCTGCTCTACGCAAATTTACTGTGGGCATATGCACCCTGTCTGGTGAAAAACGTGCACATAAACCCCGGAAATGACCACGGGAAATGTGGGACAAAATATCACCATAATGGGCAACCATAGCAAACACTCCCAGGAAAGCTCCACAAAAGGAAATGTTTTTTGGAAAAGTCTCCGCTCCGTAAACCCTTCCAAAATTCATTTCTTTTTTCTGGAGCTTTGTTGGGTGTGTTTTCTGTATTTGCCCATCACTATAACTATTTTTATTTGCACTTTTGTGCTGTGCACATGTATCACACTGCTCACGTTTTGCTGGTTTCCCCGGTTTTCCTGTACATTGCTGACGGAAATGGTTTCTCTTCCCTTTAAATGCTTTCTACCGCGAGTGTTTCCCTCGCGGTAGTTTTTACATGCAAATTCGGGCCCGATACTGTGCGGGGAGCCTCTCCCCTCCCACTCTCCACCCATTGACCCCGTCCCTCCGCCCCTCCGGAGCCTTCCTCCGCCCTCCTTTAGCCGTTCCACGCCTCTATCGGACATTTGCGGGCCCGCACTTGTACGGGGCCCGTTAGTGTGCCGCGCACCTTTGCGGGGGTGACACGCACGTGTGCAGGGCGTTTAAACGTGTTTATTAGCGTTTCAGTGCCGCGTTTCCGTGCGCTCTTTTGCGGCGCGCACATTTCTGGTTTTTAGTAAACATCCCCCCAGGTGTTCTGTTAGCATGGAGTTTCTATGTAGCGATCTGTACTGTAGAAATCCAACTTGCTCAGCTTTCCAAATAGGTTTAAGGATGTTCTAAGGCTGCTGAAATAGTGTTACTTTTTTCTGGGTAGGCTCCTTGTATGAATTTTGGAGGTTGGCATTGGTATAGTATGGTAGATCTATTCTAAGGTCCGCAGTGACTTTTGTAAGGTTTTGTTTGAGTTCATGATGAGGGTCATTTTATATGCCCCATTTGTGCTTTGGACATCCAAAAATGGGCATAGAAACATCCAGAGCACAGAGACATCTCCAGAGCTATTTTAGAAGCCATGTCTGTGGATCTCCCTAGCATGAGGAGTGGAGATATCGAGCCACTTCCCGGTTAGTGATATGCAGCGAAAGTCAGGCACAGGACCCCTGGCCTAACTTTTGATCCAGAAGCTAACCGGGCAGCAGCTGAATATCGTTGCTGCTTGGTTAGCTTCACGACAATCCGGGCAACCTGGATATTCAGTACCGCAGCCTGGATATGTCAGGGCATTGACTATCTGGGTTTTAAGTTCAGCATCAGCGGCTAGCCACTTTGGCAGCGCTAGCAATGAACATGCCCTTAATTTATAACAAGATAAAATGTGTCGTAAATTTATAATTTGATGTTATAAAACTATGTTATGGTTCTTGCTATTTTTTTAGCTCCTTGGTGTGAGAACATCTCATATTTCCTTTGTTTTCTGAAGAATATATATTTGCATTAGCACCATGTTGGTCCAGTGTGCGGTGTCAGGAATTATGTTGGGGGTCACCAAATCGCTCTTGTGTTTTTGCTGGAGTGGGATGTATTGGATTGGAGTCGCAGAGCCTCTTTTGTTTTTGTGAGGGTGGGAAGTGCTGTGTAGGGACAACTGAGCTTCTCTTGTTTCTGTGAAGGTGGAAAATGCTCTGTAGGGGCTGCTGAACCCCTCTTATTGTTTTGTGGATGTGCTATGTTGATGCCATAGAATCCTCTTGTTGTTTGGCACATTTATTAAATCCCCTACTGTAAATGTCACTGCACGCCACTGGTTATACATCTTTATAAAGAAATTACACATTAACAGAATACTGTACCTTGGTAATACATAAAACCAAACAATCCCTCAGACAGACCCTCAACAAATTAACAAAGCAGATATGAAGGCAAATTTAAACTGGAAACCCCAAGAAGACAGATTCTGAGTGAAGTGTGATGCTGGAGAAACAGAAACAGAAGCACTTTCCACTTGAACAAAACAAAAACCCAAACATATCAGTGATGTACATTCCAGAGCTGACATATTCTGATTAATACATTAAAAAATGAATTACTTTTTCTACCTTTTTGTGTCTGACCATTTTATATTTCCAATCACTTTGGAATCACTGGTCCCAGGGGTCTTTATTCTGCTTTCCTCTGTCTCTCTTCTCCTGTTTCTCATTCCAGGATCCAGCATCTCTCCTCTCCTAATCCAGTATCTTTATCTTTTTTGCGGTATTTGATATATCACCCAACACCGGGGCATCTGAGTAGTTTACAAAATTAAAAGTGCTGCAAGAAAGTGCAAGAAAGGAAAAAGAATGCCAATTACAAGATAGGAAAGGAAAGAAATGAAGGTGCAGACTAGTAGAGAATAGAAGAGAAGTTAACAATTAGACAACTAAGGGGAGGAGGTCCAGGTAGTGATAGGTGGGAGGTCAAAGGCGAGAGAAAAGAGGTGGGTTTTTAGCATTGTCTTAAAGCAAGGGAAGGAAAGCTCAAGGCGAAGGTCAGAGGGAAGAGAATTCCAAAGGAGGGGGCCAAGGAAGAAGAATGCAGATGCACGGTTGGACTCTAAATGGACGTGTGAGACAGAGGGGAGAAAAAGGTGGTTGGAATGAATCTGTCGGAGGGAACGATGAGGCGTATGGAGGTGGATTAAGTCAGAGAGATAGTGTGGTATTGTTGTGAATCGTACGATGAACCAGGGTAAGGATCTTGCAGAATTTTATAGGCAACCAGTGCAGACTAATAAGCAGAGGGGTGATGTGGTCTGAGTGGGAAGCATGAGTGAGTATATGGGCAGTGATGTTCTGGAAAAGTTGCAGGTGATGGAGTTGGTATAGGGGGAGGCCAACCAGAGCAACATTACAGTAGTCAATATGGGTCATACACCAGGGAGAGGAGGACCATAGTCAAGGAGAGAAGTGAAAGAAAGGGGCGGACAAAGCAAATCTGCAACGAGAATAGAATGAGCGTTGAATAATCAAAGAGAGGTAGTCATGGAAGGAAAGAGAGGAATCAAGTGTAATGCTGAGGTAACAGAAAGAGGAAACCAGGGGGGTGGGTGTCTGCACTAAGGAGGGAGCTAGAGAGGGGGCACTGGTGGAAAAAGAAAACCAAAACACCCCTCTCTCCTTTTCCCCACCTCTAGAAGAGGATGGAAGCAAAAGAAAGAGATACGATGTTGGACTAAGAGAGGAGGGAGAAAGAGAGGAGATGCTGGATGAGAGACACATAGAGAGGAGATGCTGAACTTGGAGAGGGGGAAAAAGAGAGGAGATAGTGGACTAGGAGAAGAGGGAACTGAGAAAGAGAGAGACAAATAAAGAGAGAGAGTTAGTTGCTGTCCCCTTCACCAGCAGTCCAATATCTCCTTGCTCCCTATCATCCTAACCCCCTTAATTCAAAATCCCTCTCATTTTGTCTAGTATCTTCCTGTCCATCCTCTGAATGGCTCAGTACCTTCTCTTCCTCTCTCTTATCCCTCTCCCCACAGTTCAGTATTTCCCCATTCCTTCTTTTCCCCCCAATAGTCTAGCATCTTCCTTCCACCCCTAGTACAATATATTCTTTCTCTCCCCTATGGTCCAGCATATTCCCCTCTTCCTTCTCCTTCCCTTTCCTCACCCCCCACACAAGAGCCCAGCATTTCCTTGCTCCTATTTCCCCCCTAGCTCAACTCAGTATACCTTCACCCCCCCCCCCATGCAGTTGTTCAGTATTTTTCTTTCTCCTTCCCCATCTCTTATGCTTCAATGCTGACATGGGTACAACACCCGCAGCTCAGCAGACAAACTGGCAACTGAAAATAAACAAGTGTTGGGCCTTAGTACCAACATGTGCTGAGGACTTGCCACATCCTGACACACTTCATAACAGGAAGTCTGCATTGTAGTAGGTGGGGTCATAGCAATTCTTCAGTGCATGTCAGAGCTGAAGCCCTATGCTTCCTTTTCATTTCAGTTGCCTGCTTACCTGTTGAGCTGTAGGTGTTCCATTTCTACCCACCCCAGCACTGAAGTGCGGTGCTGTAATTGTGTGGTCTCAATGAATGGGGGAGGGGGAGAAGCCAAATGTGGAGGGGCACAGGACCACTAGGACCTTCTTTGGCTATGCCCTTGCATCACGATCCCTGGGATTTGCATAATTCAGACAGGTATACGTTTCTGTGGCTGCTTGCCAAGGATTTCCAACACAATTGGCTGAAGCGCCTCATGCTTGTTGATTGTCAATCCTCCCTCCCCTTCTTCCCCTCCCAGATTGATTCCAGAATGTTTGGCCATTTTTATGTGCATGACAGAAATGAAGTTCATGAATGGTAATTCATCTAAATTGCTGCCCATGTGAATTTGGTTGGTTTGCCCTCGGAACAAACTGAAAATGCCATGCTTTACAATTTGTTACACAATGAATACATATCACTAATATGTAGCCTGCCAGACATATGTGACTACTTTCCACTAGGGCTTCTGGTTATTACCATATTTGCAGCTTGCTTCACAGACACAAGTGCTAGTTGCTTCAATCATTCTAGCTAATTTTATTATCAGAGTTCGCAAGAGAAACATGCATTTCTATTAGAACTGCTAACACTTCAGAAGGAGGCTAGTGAGCATTCAGACTGACTGCTTAGGGGATGAACTTCCATTCAGACTCCTTTTATTGATCATTTATATCTTTCAGAGAGTACCGTCATGGTGTGGGAAGGTATTGGAACGATGTTTGGTCCTAGACCCACAAAGATTGATTTCAGTGCAACTGGTAATCCAGCAGTACAACATTCCAAATGTCATGATCCATTCCCACTCAAAATAGAGACTAACCAAAAACCAGGTGTGACTCTGCAGGCCCTCATGGCTGAGATATTGCCGCTCAAGGATGCTGTCAGGCCTTCAGAGAACTATGGGCCAATATTGCTGAAATAAAAGAGCAACTGAGAGTGATATGTCATAAAACTGAATTACTGGAACATCAAGAAGAGGCTTTGGCAGAACAAACCACATCACTGCAGCATCAGAGTAAGCAGATCCCCATCTTGAAAAGAGGTTTGGAAGACCAAAGTATTAGGACTGGCTGCAGCAATTTAAGAATTTTGGGATTGTCTGATTGTATTTTTGGAATTGTATTTTTGCAGCAATTAATGCCAAACTTAGTGGACCTTTATATCGCTCATAGTGGTAAAGATTGGACTTGATCAACACTAGTCCCCCTCAGATTAACTATGTCTTAGGGATGATTCCAATTAATTTCCCAGTCACTTTTTACAAAGAATTTGAATTGATTCTAGTGAAATATTTATTGAGGACCAAGCCTTCAAGAAGAACTTTTCAAAAGCTGAAGGAGCTAAAGATCAAGGGGAAAGTAAATTTCCCAGATTTCCAATCCTACCATTTGGCTGCGATGTTGCAGCAAGGTAGTCAATGGTTTCATCCACAGGAGGACTGGAATGTACTGAAAAAGCGGCACTAGCTCCATTCCCCATAGCCCTAGTCCCAAACATAAAGCTTCACCCAAAGTTAGAAGATAATCTTGCATTAGATTCTTCTCTGATAGCTTTATATTATTTAGAGGACAAAACTCATCCAGGGGATGAGATGGGGAGAGCCTTTCAAAGAAAGTATCAATATAGTGCAATATATTGTTTAAGGCGCAAAAGCAAATACTACGCTAGAAGGGGTGTCGAGATAAATGGGTCTGGACACTAGCATATCTGATTCCAGGCATAAATCCTTCGAGAAACTGCAGAGAAAATGTGACCTTCCTCCATCATTTTATTTTCAAAAGCTGCAACTGCAATACTGCATCAGCTTCAACTCAATACTGCATAGGGTGAAGGTAGTGGACCTCTAAAAGGATGTGCCAAGAGGTATTTCACAGTCTGGATAGGTAATACCTAAATTCTATGGACTGCCATGACTGGTACCACAGCAGACATCAGTAGGGGTCGAGAAGATTTGAGAAAGGGATTTAGGGGGTTGTCTTGAGCAGCGGCACTGGGAGCACTTTTGGGAGAATTTTGTTGGGGTATCAAAGTCAGCATCTATTAAAGTGTTCCTAGAAGATAGAGCCCTCTAGACTCCAATTAATAAATTGAAGATATCAGGAGCCTCTCAAGAGGTATGCTGGCCCTGTAAAGTGAACCTGGGAACTTTTTCTCACATGAGCTTTTTTTCTTGCATGTTATTCCCTTTTGGGAACAGGTATGGGAGTGAATATTCAAGATATTAAACATTAGGAAGAAACTTGCATACAAAATTGTCATTTGGACATCTGAGCTGAATCAATCACAGTCTTATTTGTTAGTGATGCTGGTGACTTTTGTCTTAAAAGTTATGTTCACAATTAGGCTAATGTGCATGAGTTATGTATGGAAACATTAGGGACATTAGTCTGTCATGTGCATAAATGTCAGCTGATTATCCCTGAAAGATCTAGTTTGTTACTCCTGTGTAAGCGGAACTGACAGTAATTAGATACATTTGTACATCGTTGTTAATTGTACCATCCTAAGCACAGTAGTTGTCTTTTTGTATTGTTGGTTTACTCTTTAAAATTTAATAAAGATGTGAACTAAAAAAAAAAGGGTTTCAACTAGTTCCAGATTTACTTAGATGATCCAGTCCTGGGTTTACTGAGCTGTATGCAGGGAATTGTAGTTCTGATTTCCCTATTGTATTCCGAAGCAAAGCAAGACTGTAGAGACTGGAGTCATCACCTTGCCATTCATTCTGGAAGCCCTAACACTTATGTCAAATCATGCAAGTAAGGTACAACAATTTTAAGTCATTTTGTTCAATATTTAGTGAAGAAGTGGAAAGTGATGTCCAAGGCAGGATAGTCTCAGAGTTTGAACTGGGGGCAGTTCCAGAATAAAGACTGATGTCCTAGCATTCTTATTCATATGCATAGTGATTTATGAATACCATGACCTTTGAATATTTGCCATAAAAATATAAGAAAAGCCAGACTGGATAAGACGAAGGTTCTTCAAGCCCAGTATCCTGTTTCCAACAGTTTCCAATCCAAGTCGTAAGTACCTGGGAGGTTCCCAAAAAGGCACACATGTTCCACAATCCTCATCCTGGGGTAAGCAGTGGATTTACCAAGTCCTTTTTAATAATGGTTTATGGACCTTTCCACCAGGAACTTGTCTAAACCTTTTTAAACCCAGCTACAGTAATGGCTTTTACTACACCCTCTGGTAACAAATTCCAGCGTTTGATTACGCGTTGAGCAAAAAAATATTTTCTCTTATTAGTCTTAAATGGGTTACATTGTAGTTTCATTATTTCCTCTAGTCTTTCTACTTTTTGATGGCATAAACAACTGATCTATGTTTACCTGTTCCACTCCATTCATTAATTTATAGACCTCTATCATATCCCTTCAGCAATCTCTTTTCCAAGTTAAAGAGCCCTAACCTTTTAAGTCTCTCCTCATACGGGTATCCTTCCATCACCTTTACCATTTTGGTGGCTCTTCTATGTACCTTTTCTAATTCTGCTATATCCTTTTTAAGCCTGAGGGAGAGTCCTAGATGTGGTGTATTTAGATTTCAGTACAACCTTTGACACCGTTCCTCACAGGTGACTTATAAACAAACTGAGCACCCTAGGGATGGACCCTAAAGTTACTGCTTGGGTTAAAATTTGGTTGAGTGGGAGGTGACAGAGGGCACAGGTAAATGGAGCTCACTCTGAGGAGAAGGAAATTACCAGTGGTGTGCCCCAAGGATCTGTCCTTGGTCCGATTATTTTTAACATCTTTGTTAGTGATATAGCGGAAGGGCTATCGGGTAAGGTTTGCCTCTTTGCGGATGATTCCAAAATCTGCAATAGAGTAGACACCCAGGAAGGTGTAGATAACATGAGGAGGGATCTAGCTAAGCTTGAAGAATGGTCTAGAATTTGGCAGCTAGGATTTATTGTTAAAAAATGCAAGGTCATGCATTTGGGCTGCAGCAATCCAAGGGAGCAATATAATATAGGGGATGAAGTACTTTTGTCCACTAAAGAAGAGCGGGACCTAGGTGTGGTTGTGTATGATGATCTTAAAGTAGCTAAGTAGAAAAGGTGACAGCAAAAGCTAGAAGGATGCTTAGGTGCATAGGGAGAGGAATGGCCAGCAGAAAAAGGAGGTGATAGTGTCTCTGTGTAAGTCTTTGGTGCAACCTCATTTGGAATTTAGTGTGCAGTTCTGGAGACCGCACCTTCAAAAGGTTATAAACAGGATGGAGTCAGTACAGAGGGTGGCTACTAAAATGGTAGTGGTCTTCATTATAAAGCATATGAGGACAGACTTAAGGATCTTAATATGTACACCTTAGAGGAAAGGTGGGATAGAGGTGATATGATTGAGATGTTTAAATACCTCCGTGGCATAAATTCATAGGATGAGAGCCTCTTTCAATTGAAATCAAGTTCTGCTACGAGGGGACATGGGATGAGGGTGAAGGGAGATAGATTCAGGAGTGGTATGCAGAAATATTTCTTTACAGAAAGAGTGGTAGATCCGTGGAATAGTCTCCCAGTGGAGGTGGTAGAGATGAGGACAGTATCTGGATTCAAAAAAGTATGGGACAAACAGAGGATCTCTAAAGGAAAAAAAGGAACTGTTGTAGTCATTGATATGGAAGGACAGACTAGATAGGCCATGTGGTCTTTTTCTGTCGTCATTTTTCTCTGTTTCTATGTTTCTAAGACATGGTGATAAGAATGGCACACCATATTCAAGGTGCGGTTGCACTATGGAATGATAAAGAGGCATTATAATATCCTTTGTTTTATTCTCCATTCCTTTCCTTATGATTCCTAGTATTCTAGTTGCTATCTTGGCTGCCGCTGCATACGGGGTAGAGGGTTTCAACGAATTATCCATGATGATGCCTAAATCTTTTTCCTGGGTGGTGGTTTCTAAAGTGGTACCTTGTATCGTGTAACTGTAGTTGGTGTTGTTCTTTCCTAAGTGCATAACTTTACACTTTTCCACTTTAAATTTCATCTGTTATGTGGACGCCCAGTCTTCAAATTTGTCAAAGTTCTCTTGCTTTTTTCACAATCCTCATGGGTTTAACAACTTTGAATAATTTTGTGTCATCTGCAAATTTGATCATCACACTCATTATTCCCTTTTCCAGGGTTTTTCACTATTCACCTTTCTCCATTGGGAAAATTGGCCATTTAGCCCTACCCTCTTTTAACCAGATCTTGATCCACAACAGTACACTGCCTCCTATCCCATGACGTTTTAATTTTGCCAAGTTAACTCTTACCAGTGTTAACTCTTGCACTTCAGGTTATAAATATGCATATGGGATATTTGCATACATCAACTTAGTTCATAGACCCTTTGAAAGCAAATATATCTCATAGTTATTCATTTTGGATGGTCTGAAAATGAGACTAGATAGGACTTGTTTGGGATCCAACTAATCCCATTTGCTGTATTACTTAGCTCTGCAATGTGCAGTGTGCAAATGTAGATAAATGATATGAAAAAAGGGCTGTACTGGAAACTGAATGACAAGACAAAGCATACAGTAGGCATATGGCCTTTTTTATGCTTTCTTTTAGAATTCACAATACGGATTTCATTTGCTAAAGTTTCATAGTTACACTGTGGTAATTAAGAAAATTAACTTGCAGCAATTGCAAAATGTCTGTATTAGCTTGGGGTGTTCCCAGCATTTTGCCATGCAATTAACAAAGAGAAAACTTTGCTACCACATGTTGATTTCATGGTGTGGATGAGAATTTGTTTTAAAACTAATGGTACAACATGACTAATGAGAACATTTTTGGCTCATATCCCTTTAAATGAACCAAATGACAGGGTCCCATAATGAGATGACTCCTCATTCGTGCCATTCGTTTTCAGCAGTGATGTTCTCCAGGAGGCAAAATTCCTTGTTCCATTAACTTTAATGATTCTGAATGGAATCAGGTGATTGTACTGAACTCAAACTGGGCCAAAAACATTTGCCATGCAGATCCCTCAGCATAACAGAGCACAGAATGGAGTTAGCTAGACTTCTTTAGGTGGCAGGAAATAGATAAACAGCTAGCTAGCAGTAATAGCTTAGTAAATAGGACCCTGTAAGTAGGGGCATTTCAAAGCATTTTAGCCTGCTAACCGGTTTAAAATGTGGTCAGCCTGAAGTTCAGTGGCACTAACCAGTTAATGCCATTGAATATTCCGACAGACCGCCAAAAAAGCACCTGGTTAAATCCAGGGTGGTCAGTGGATGGAAAGGAATGATAGAGGCCACTGTATCGTTAGCAGCAATATTCAGCTGAATAGCTATCTTAACTTTATCTATTGTTTGCTATCCAATTAGTAGCTGAATATTGCTGCTAACCACATAGTCGTATCACTATCCAATAAGGCCTGATATTCATTAATAGAAATTGGATATTTTCCACTGCTAAATATCCAGCACAGGGAGCAGGATCGGGGACTCCTCCTTCTGCCTGCACCGAAGGCCAATCAGGCCCCAGCAGGACACATTTAAAAGCACCAGCCGAAGGGCATGAACAACTTCAGTGAGCCGCCGCCATCAGCCTGCCCTGATCGGCGTCCAGCACGGAGCAGGGTCAGGGACTCCTCCTGCTCCCTACACCAAAGGCCAATCAGGCCCCAGCAGGACATTTAAAAGCACAAGCTGAAGGGCGCAAACAACTTCAGCGAGCCGACACTATCAGCCTGCCCTGATCGGCATCCAGCACAGGGAGCAGGATTTGGGACTCCTCCTGCTTCCTGCACCGAAGGCCAATCAGGCCCCTGCATAGCACATTTAAAAGCACCAGTCGAAGGGTGTGCCTGAGGGCCTCACCAGAGGGCCCTTTGGCGTGGCTCTTAGGTGGGAAACGCAGGCGGAAAAAGGAATAAAACAGCACCTTCAACAACCATGCAGCAAGCTCCTGGACTACAACTGTAAATATCCCACACCTGACCTAAACTCTCCTTCCGCTCCTCACTCATATACAGCACCCTAGAGCAGAATCATCTCATCCCAACTACAAAGTGCCTTTTACTCTGCACTGCACCAATAGCATTAAAGCAGCCAAGGCCTCTAGGTGGAAACAACTTTCAACAACGTGCAGCAACCTCCGATATCATGGCCATAATTAAGATCACAACTGACCAACCAAATACAACCTCATCCCCTCTCTTATCATACCACCACTGCAAACCACACGCCGACCTTTAAAACAAGACAACAACTCAAACAACAACCATGAAGTGGGTGCAAGCCTCCCTACTCTTCTCCATCATAGCTACTCTACTAATAAGACCAACTAGAACAACACCCAAATGGAACAAATCAATACCTATACTCTATAGGCCCAGACAACTCCTAGCATCATAACCCCTCTTCTCCAGCACCCACAAAAAATGAAACCGCCTCATCCACATACAGATTGACGATGCCACCTGGACCAACACAGTAACCATGCAACAGACACAAACAGTCAAATGCTCCCTAATAAACGCCTGTTCTATCAGGAATAAGGTTCGCACAATATCCGATTACATATATGACTAGAATGTTCAGATCATATGCATAACTGAATCATGGCTTACAGAAGCAGACACTGTCCTTCTGAACCAACTTACTCCTCCTCACATGGAGTCTCACCAATCAACCAGGAAAGGACACAAAGGAGGGGGTACACTCATTCTAGCTGACAAACAACTAAACCTAAAAACCATCAACAAGCTCTCTACCCCCACTCTCAACTCCATAACTCTAGAAAGCAAAGTCATAATGATATGCCTATTTTACCGAGCCCCCACTTCCAACCCTGATGACTTATCAACCATAATCGAGTCAACTACCAGATATACCAACAAAGGCAAGCTACCCTTAATCTTAGGTGACTTCAACCTAAACACCTTAGCTCCAGCTCACACAAAAGCATTCCTGGAAGCCTTAACCACCTTGGATTTCTATTAGATTATATCAACACAGTCACACATTGCTGGCAACACCCTGGACCTAGTCTTCTTATCTTCTAACAGCCACACCTTGGACTCCCAGATCAATCATGATGTAACTCCCGTGCCATGGTTGGACCACTACGCAATTACCTTTAACATTCCTCTCGTCCATCAACAATCCAGACAGCACTACATGAACTCACAAAGACGCTTCAAAGAATTCAATAAGGACAACCTTCTTGACCAAATAATCCCTCAACTCGAAAGCAGCCATTATGACCTAAAATCCCTAATACAGACCTGGAACCACTCCATCTCCCACGCCACCTCTACACCATCAAACCTGAGAACTTCCAAAAGAGAGAAAAAAGCCCCATGGTGCTCATCCGAAATCAAACAAACAAAAAACACCTTGAGAAGACTTAAAAGATGATGGAGAAAAACAAGAGCATGATCAGATAAACAAGAATACACAACAAAACAACAGGAATACAACAAACTAATTCTCAAGTACAAGAGGGAACATCACACAAACATTATAATGACCTCCTTAAACCGACCCAGGGAGCTATTTTCCATAGTGAAAACCCTTTTGAAAAAACCCCCAAGGCCAAGACACAGATGTTTGGACCCCCAAAACCTATGCTTCCTACCTTCAAATCAAACTATCCTGTCCACAAACACCTCAAAAGCTTCCCTCACCTACACTGACTGACCAAACCCAATCAAACAGCTGGTCTACTTTTTATCCAGTTACTGAAGACCTCTGCATCAACCTACTCAAAGCGCTAAACACATCCACTTCTCTGCCAGATCCATGCCCAACTACCTGGATAAAGACAATGGCGCATGACCTAGCTACAACACTCTGCAAGATAGTTAAAACCTCACTAACACAAGGAACCATGCCACCTCAACTGAAAATCTTGTCCATTAGACCTCTATTAAAGAATAACACAATTGACCCAACTTCCCCCGCCTCTTACAGACCTATCTCCAGCATTCCACTCCCATCTAAACTAATAGAGAAAGCGGTCCAATGCCAACTGCAAGACCACGTTGATGCCTCTGCCCCACTTGACATCCAACAGCATGGATTCAGAGTACCCCACGGGGTCAAAACCTTACTGACATCCCTCCTGAACACTGTAATCAAGGGACTTGCAGATATCAAAAAGGGCTTTGTCCTATTATTTCTAGACATAACAGCAGCTTTTGATTCATTCACTCACTCCATACTACTGGACAGGCTAAGAGAAATAGGAGTAATTGGCACACATCTGGCATGGTTTCACTCCTTCCTAGCAGACAGAAAATCTCAAGTCAAAATAAAAGGCAACACTTCTCGCCCTTTCCCTTTAAAACAAGGGCTTCCTCAAGGATCATCTCTTTCAGCCTTACTCTTCAACCTTTACTTACAGCCAATGTGCAAAATTCTAAAAGACTACAAAATATACTACCACCTATACGCAGATGATCTACTGATATACACCGACCTAGACACAAGGAATCCTAACTACTCCAGCATCTCTTCATACATGTCAGCAATAACCGAATGGCTAAACCTACACAACCTCGAGATCAACTATAAAAAATTGGAAGCCCTTATAGTCACAAGGGACTCCACATTCAAATCTCCAGAAAACAAAACAATTGGAAACAGATCCATCCCAGTAAAAAATGAGGTGAAATACCTGGGAATCCATCTTGACCAGAGGCTCAACTTCCAATCCCACATCAACAAGACTACCGCTAAGGTCTATTACAACATGAAGCTCCTGCAAAACCTCAGACCTTTACTTGATCAGAACCACTTCCAGTACGTCTGCCAGGCACTAATTACACTGCACTTTGATTATTGCAACCTAATTCTACACGGCCTACCCAAGCGCACAATCCAAACCTTACATCTAGCCCAAAACGCAACAGTCCTACTAATCTAAGATCCAGCAAGCACAACCATATCACTCCCATACTTGAATCTCTACACTGGCTCCCCATCAGCTCTCGAATAAAATATAAAGCCTTAATGATGACATTCAAGATTCAACATGACCAATCTGCCAGCTGCTTAAAAAACATAATCAGAAGAACCCCTGACAACAGATCAAGGAGAACCCAGCACCAAAACTCCCTTGCAAGCACCACATCTTACACAGGCATCTCCCAGAATACCCTACACAGAAGTATTTGAATTCTACATCCCTTTGCTATGGAACACTCTCCCTCCCCTTCTGAGAGCCACCATAGACACCACAGACTTCAGGAAGCTACTAAAGACTCACTTATTCGCTGAGCATTTCCATAACCCTCCAGTCATGTAAAACATTGTCTATAACCCCAGACAAAGCTGTAAATAGTTAATTGTTAAATGTAATCGCTGTTCACAGTTTTGTACATAGTTCTAATGAAATGTTTTATGTAAACAAGTTCTGTTCCATGTAAACCGCATTGAGAATCTGAAAGGCGGTATATAAAAAATGTTAAATAAATAAATAAATAAAGTAAACAGTGGTGGGAGCGGTTCAGCGCTTTCTATTTGTTTAGTTGCTACTGTTGAATATGTGCCCGATGGTTTTTGTCTGAAATTAAAGTTGTTTTTAACTTTTTTTTAACCCGTTTCCTCAGAAAACTTTGGAGTACCATCAAATGAGATATGAGAGCAAATGCAAGTGGGTCACGTTCTTCTTTGGGTTCCCCTGTAACACAGGGGCTGTTTGAACTGAATTTAAGCTACTGCCCTATGGAGTTGGCTGCCTTGGTCCTGCATGCCCTTACAATGTACTATATATAGTCCCTGGGATTTTAGAGTGTGTAATGATTAGGTGGTGTTTTGGTAGTGTGATTTACAGAGAGAGTTGTGTTAGTGGTCCATCCCTATTTTTATTTTTGTGACGTTTGAAGATTCCCTTGATCTTTATTTTTTTCTGAGTGGGAAGTGTGCGTATAAGCCAGAGAATTTTTACCACTCCTCACTCTGTGTCAGGAAGTAGACAAAGCAAGGGCTGGAATTATTAGACTGGAGAGAGAGAAAGTCCAGAATGCAGGACAAAATATTTGGTGGAATGATCCATCTGCTCAAATAGGAGCACATGTGAAGAGGGATCCCGAAGAGGCGGGAGAAGCTACGGTATAGTAAGCCTGTTACAGAGGAAAGACAATCCCTGTCCCAATTCAGGGCTGTGAATTGAGATCACAGACACAACTGCAGGAGGTATATGTGCGGAGGTGATATCACATACCAGAATAATATTTGTGTTGCTTAATCACACAGTAAAGTCAGCTGGAGTACCCAAGTCAGTGTTTCAGAGCTTCTTTGGACTCCTTTGCCAGGGCTTTGAAGGGAAATTCCTTCATCCCCATGAATCTGTCCTTGTGGATAACAGCATGTGAAAACTGAGTGATGGAGACAGAGAGCAAGGACAAGAAGAAACGTAGCTGTTTGTGGGCCCCTCGGGCGATGGACAGCCCCGTGATGGGACCCCTTACATATGCTGCCCAACATGGCACCCTATGGTGTGGACCTTGAAGAAAGGGTGAAAAAATACTGAAGTTTTGAAGCCTTCATTGAAGTTTTGGAAAAATCCAAAAAAATGTTTGCACAGTCACCCAACACGTCCACTATACCCACCATTGGAACAAAAATGAGGGACAAAGCACACAAAATCATTAGGAAGAAGAGAGTACTGTGCATATGATGATCTCATGGACAGCAGGCCAATAAGATGAATGTCCCAAAGCACAAAATGCCCCAGAGCACAAAGGGATTTTACCTTCTGTTGCAGGAAACGTGTCTGTGTCCTAAAGGATTACACAGATATTGTGAAGTATCACAGAGAGGGTCTAAGATAAATGTCAGCATGAAGTTGAAGTAATATACTTGTATTCATGTTAGGAGTAGGTTCAAAAAATGGAAGTTAGTTCCCCTAGAATGAGTTTGAAGGATATTCATGTGCATTCCTTAATCAGTGCACTGTACCAAATGACGTATTCTAGTTAGAAATTATGTTTATTTCCTTATAGGGTCCAAAGTCATGTGATATGTTAAGATATGCAGTTTCCTGTTCCTGGCCGGGACAGTGAAACATGCATATATGTTATGTCTGTCATTGTCTTTTTTCTTGTCTTAAAAAAGATCATTGTAAAGAGAAGTATGTTGCGACATTAAATTACATTTCCTGGCAGATAGACAACGAGATATGAAGTGCAGATTTATAACATCTTTTAACCCTAGAGGATGAAAGAGATGAAGATGTAAGTCATTTGAATTATTAAATGCCAGGAGCATTAGGGATTGTGCGAGAGTTCCATATACCACAGCAGTGAGAGCTTTGTGCTCAACTAACTAGTGAGAGTACTTGGATTCCAGTTTCAAAGGTCTTTTGTAGTTTTGCACTTACTGGCAACATGTCATTTATTTATTTTATTTTATTTAGTATACTGCTACTTCCAGCGATCAGCAGTGGTTTTTGATTACAGATTGGAAATTGTCAAATCATGACAGGAAATATTTGAGGTATAAACACATTGATTAGACAGGAAAGCACAACACACAGAGAACTATTTTACAGGGAACATGGGCTATGGAGGGTTAAGTGACTTGCCCAAGACCACAAGGAGCACCTGTGGGACTAGAAACCCCAGTCCTTCTGGCCCAAGGTTGCTGTCCTCTAGTGGGATTTGAACCACCGACCTTCCGGCCTGAAGTACCTTGCCCCAACCACTAGGCTACTCCTCCACTCCACATTGGACATGCTGCCAGTATGCCTTAATTTATGTCATTAACCATGTTATTAATAGATGTGCAGTTGGAAGAAGAGACACAGTATGTCATCTGTAATGGATATTGGTGTACTCATGCTGAGTCAGTGATTAGGTTAGCAGCTAACAAGGTAGTACTGGCAGTAAGACCAGGGAGATGTCATGACTGCAGGTTTTGTTGCTGCAAAAACATTCTAGTAGGGAAAAGGTTGACTTGTATAGTTCATCTTCATGTTTGGCTGCTCACTATTGAAGTATCCTATACATCTGCCTAGAAGTATGGACAAATGTATTTTGATGTATCTTATCTTCTGAAGAAACCTGCTAATACATTTTTTGTTAATGTGGGAGTACTGAAGGAAATTAGTTTAATGCTTATTATCTACTCATTAATTATTCTTCTATTTATTATTATTTAGCTCACACCTTTCCAGGAGAAGATCAAGATGTGTTACAGTCAGGTACAGTAGGTATTTCCCTGTCTCCAAAGGGCTCACAAGCTAAGTTTGTACCTGAGGCACTGGAGGATTAAGTGGCTTGCCCAAGGCCACAACAAGTGCCAGTGGGATTGAACTTTGGCCTTTTTGGTTCCAGGCCACTCCTCCACTCCATGTCTTATAGGAATTATTACTTGTATAAGTTAGTGCCAGTACAAGGTGTTGAGCCTGTTGCGGCCTGATCAACAATAACAGAAACGGTTTTGACAGAAATGGTTCCTAGATATGGCTTATTAAGTACTCTATGTGGCTATTGTAGATGCACTGCAATTCTTATTGTAAATTTGTGACTATGTCCCAAATAAAAAAAAAATAATGGGGGGGATGCTTTCAGGACTCTCACTAGTCCAGCATGCCCTGTGTTCAGGACCATGGAGGTTTGACATTATAGCCCAGTTGGAAGATTATGGATTTGTGTTTGAGACTTTAATAGGTGCGGTTTGTGGAGGTGCAATTTCCATGTGCCCTCTTAATTAGCATTACAAACCAAGGGCTCGGTTTACTAATGTGATCTAAGCAGTTTATGTCAGGTGGAGCCCGATTCAGAGAGGGGCACTTTCGGGCCGTCCAGACGGCCCTAAGCAAGTTGGGCCTGTTTGGACCCGATTCTGGATCACAGGAACATTTCCGCGGTGGCCAGAATTGGACCTGAAGACGGCCCGGCATGCCTCTGCTGCCTGTGGGGATATCCTCCCTGCAGGCGCCCCTAACCCCCATGGCTCTGGCCATCCTTTTATCCACCACCCAACCCAAGACTGGCCTGCCACGGCATAGATCTGGTGGCAGGGACTCCCAGCACCCAGCCTGGCCTCATGGGGGGGGGGGGGGGATCACCAGCCCTGATCGTGCCAAAAATGCTGCTTATTCCACCTTCCACAGTTTGCCCACATGGGCACGGCAGGACGTACAGGGCTGTGACCTGAATTGGCCTTATACATGCTGCCGGGCTGTCCCGCCCCTGCTCCACCCTGATCCTGCTCCCCGCCATCTCTTCCCATCCTGAGCATCAGGACGTAAGGGGGGGGGGGGGTCTGGAGGGAAGATCGGGCCCAGAAGGCTTGCAGGGTTGCACGTCCTGCTGGGATGTGCAGCCCCGCAACCCACATCTCTGCATGAGGCCCTTAATGTATATTAACAAACATTGATTTAAGCTGAACACATAGCTAGAAAATAGGTTTCAGTGAAAATAATAGGGCGTGAGTTATTTAACGTGCATTAAATCACATGAATACGAGTTAATGTGCATGAATGCAAGTAAATCAGTTCAGGTACATTTATTTATTTTAAAAGTTTTATGTACTATCCTCATGAGAATTTCCAGTAGCCCTAAAATCCAGCTATTTGAGTTAGCTTGATTGAAATGCCTCTGTAAACTTAATGTGTCCTGACTTTAAAAACAGTAAACGTATGTTATTCAATACAATAAAATTTGAACATATCCCAGTGAGAAAGACTAGAATAGGAGGTAATTTTATAACAGTCTACCTAGATTTATGCATGAATAATACATACATATCTAGGTATTTTCATCATATTTGCATGTGAATGGCAACTTATTTATGTAATTTCAGTTTGTTCAATGTAAACCGCACTGATGCAGAATAGTGCGGTATATAAGAGAATGTAAATAAAAATAAATAAAATAAACTTATGCATGTAAATGATGCAGTGTGATTGTGTAAGTACTGTAGAAGCCCCCAGAATAGTATTTCAGAACTTGGATGTTTAGGAATAGCCTAATGATTAGAGTAGTGGGCTAGGGATGGGGAACCTAGGTTTAGATCCTATTGTTGCTGTCATTGAAATCGTGGTGTGTACTGGAGTTGATTGAGTACTATTTCTTGATGGAAAGAGTGGTAGATGTATGGAATAGTCTCCCAGTGGAAGAAGTAAAGACAAGAACAGTATCGTCCCTATTCTGTGAGGCGAATAGTGGGGCTGTGCCTCTCAGTGGGACGTGCAGCCCGCTGTTTGTCCCAGCAGTATTCCGCAATACACTCCCCCCGCACGCCCAGAGCAGCAGTGCAGGGTGAGCCGGAGGGGGGCAGAAGGGTGCAGAGTGTGGGTAGATCAGGGGCAGACTGCGGCAGCAAGATGTATGTAAAGGGCTGATTCCTGTCATGGACCTGTACATCCTGCATGTGTGGGTCAGATGTGCTGCTTATTCCACCGTAAAGGCAGAATAAGCATCTGAAAAGTCACTGTTCGGGCCCAGGAACTCCCCTCAAGACCTGGAGCAGCTGCCGGTAGGTCCTGCTGCCCAATCCAAACCCCGACTGCCCCGCTGAGGGTCGGGCAGTCGGGAAACAGGGGTTGGCACTATGGTGGCCTGAATGGCATGGGGGGAGGGTGACCTCTCAGGGTTGCAGGGGCATGCCGGGCAATCTCAGGGTCCAATCCTGCACCTGTGGGAACATCTGGCTCCTATGGTGCAGAATAGGGTACTAACAGGCCCGTCCTGCTCGGTGGCATCCAGACAGCCCGGATATGCCCTTTCTGGGATCGGGCTCCACGTGAATTCAAGAAAGCATGGGACAAACACAGAAGATCTCTAAAAAAAAGAAAGGGACTATAGTAGTTGGTATAGAAGGACAGACTGGATAGGCCATGTGATCTTTATCTGCTGTCATGTTTCTATATTAGTTACAGTATAAGAGATGTGTTTATAGTCTAAGCCCTGAAGTAGCGTTCTCCTTAAATACGTGTTTGTATGCCACTCCTCACATTCTGGCACTCCCATAAGCATAATATTTTGACATATGTTTTTCTGTAAATGTGGGAAAAATGACAATATATTCTAAGTTTGTGCTTCCTGTGTTGGTCAATATAGAAATGATATCACTATGGGAGTTAAAAAAAAAGCAACATCCTGTAATTTTTCTACATTGCATACTGTCAGTGGCCTTGACAAAACAATTCATGATGCTGCTAATAGTGGTTAGAGGTATGTTTTGAATTAGAAAACTCATTCCCTGAGATATGGCTTTCCTTGTACCATAGTATCTTATTGCTTAATTATTTCTTCAGGTGAAATAATGAATTGCTGTTTTGGAAAATAAATATGTTTTTTCTTCTTTTTGAAATTTTATCATTCTTTGGAAGAAAGAACTATTTAAAGACTAATATATTTTGGGCTCAATATTCAGCTGGGCATGCTATGAGCCACTAGGGCACACAGCCCTGCCTGCCGACTCTTAACACCGGATATTCAATGCTGTGGCGATGGCACTAAATATCTGACATTGCCACACATGCCCCGAATCTGCCAAGGCTAACAAGGTAGCAGTGGTATTGTACCGCTACCTGGTGAGCATCCATGGCTTAAACTAGGTGAGCCAAAATCTGGCCTCGTTTTAGCCGCGGATCGCTAACCGGTTAGCAGTGCAATATTGCCACTACCCGGTTAGCGGCTGTCTCCACCACTGCTTTGCCACAGAAAGCCCCCAATAGGCCCCGATGCTAACCGCAAAGCATCGGGGCGTGTAGTGGGCTTTGAAGGGGATATTCAGTGGCACTAACCGCGTAAGTGCCGTTGAATATCCCAATTTAAGGCATTTACACGATTTACTGGGTTGTAAACCATGTAAATGCCTTTCGAATACTGGGCTCTTTATGCTTATCTGAAAATAGGGAATAAATGGATGGCCCTGCATTTCCCAGCTTCACAACCTCATTTTAATTATCAACTAGCCATCCTGTATATAGCATAGTGAGTATTTGGTATTTTGCTGAACAGTTGGAGAAGTGAGGTTGGAGAGGGTTCAGAAATGGTTTTTTTGAGCACCCTAGGAGAAAAAAAAGTGGAAATGTGTCTAAGAAGTCAGATCCTTAAATTATTTATGCAACATATAATGCCTTCTATGGAGAACACCAAATAAATAAAGAGAATTTTAAATGGGAAAAAAATCACAAGAATAGATAGAGCTCAATAAACATTTCTATCTACAAAATTACTGGTGCTCTTTACATGTATTGATTCACTCATTCATTAACTTGACCAGATAAATCAATACAAATTCAAAGAGAAAGGAAATCTCAGTACAGCACAGTAAGCTAGATCTTTAAACCCGGCTGAATGGATAGGGCCTATAAGTCATGTGCTTTTATAGCAATAGATGGCTAGGTATCTTATCCTTCATCCAGTAACAGTACATGTTATTTATTTTTATTTTATTTAGGTTTTTTCTATACCGCGCTCTTTAGCATCAGCTCGGTTTACATTATAACAATTTTGTGCAGTGCAGACAGCGTCTGAACTGTACTTACAAGGAACAGGGTTTACAACTTGGCTAACTGGGGGAACTATATACAGGCTACATAGCAGCAAGCTAATTGGATAAGAGACTATATACAGGCGGGATAGTCAGGTCAGGTGGGGACATACATAGGGGACAGGTTGTGAGCTATATACAGTTACTAGCCAGGTGTTTGGGGGTGTTATTGGTCTGGAGTGTGACTGCATGTCGTTGTTGGTGTCTGCATGAGGTTGGGCGTTGTGAGTCTCCGTCCTGAGAGTAGTACTGGAGGAACAAGTGGTGTTTCAGAGCCTTTCTGAATTGGGCGAGGTCAGATATGGAGCGGACCTCGGGTGGGAGAGCATTCCAACAAGTGGGAGCGTAATACACGAAGGCCCTGTTTCTTGTTGCTTGTGAGCACTTCGTGATCTTGATGGGAATGTTCAGTGTATGGACAGCGGTTGACCTTCTGACCCTGTTTGAGGGGGTGAGAAGGACGAGGTCCATGATGGTGGTGGAAGTGATGCCGTGAATGGCCTTGAAAGTCATCAGCAGGATTTTGAAGGTAAGTCTGCAGTGGACAGGTAGCCAATGTAGTTGCTTCATAATTGGAGTTATATGGTCACACCTGGAGGCTCCGTGTAATATTCTGGCGGCTGCATTCATTGCAAGCTGCAACGGGTTCAGTGTGCTTTTTGGGAGACCTTGTAGGATTGCGTTGGCATAGTCAAAATGGGGGGTTACTAAAGCCTGGAAGGCTGTCCGGAAGTCCTTTGGTGCCAGCAGTGGTCTGAGATGCCGGACCGTGTTTATTTTGTGATATACTGCTCTGATGGTGTTATTTACATGGGCTTTCATGTCCAACTGTTGGTCAAGGATGACACCTAGGTAGCGGATCATGGCTTTACTTTGAAGTTCCGCGCCTCTCACCCTTAGAGATGCGGGGGTGGGGGGTGGGGGGGTGAATGCTTGGTTCCTAGTGATGAATAGTGCCTCAGTTTTCTTAAAGTTTATTCTGAGGTTTTGTGTGTCGAGCCATTCTGTTATGGCGTCGAAACAGGTGGTTAGTGGTGCAAAATCAGGGTGGTCAGTTGCAAATGGCATGTAGAGTAGCACGTCGTCCACATACATGAGGCAGGAGATATTGAAAGAGCGGGTTATTGCACAGATGGGCTGCATATAATGTAAAATGTCTTTACTTCCAGAAGCAGGACAATGGCAAAGGTTTGTGTGTTGGAGGATAAATCTACCCCATAAATCTGTCTACCTACAGACAGAAAATTTGAAATTTGAAAATGTTTAGAGGTAAATATTCAAAATTAGGTCCATATTCAAATGGGCAGATATATTTACTGGTGGTCAGTAATATTGCAGCAGTATTTTCAAATGGAGTCACTAATATATGGTACCTCAGTATTGCAGATTAATTACTCCCATGGTAAATATAAATTTGTGTTTCTGGAACTGGGAACTTTGCATGTTCCCGACTCCAGTTCACCAACCAGCACCCACTGAGGGTTTCCCTGATAGCTAATGGACTGGCAGAAGTCATTCCCAGTCACCTCTGCCCTATGGAGCATTTGAGATCAAAATGGCATTAATCAACCCTTAGTGGTAGTCTTGTGGTATTATCAGTAGGTAGAAAGTTGCCAAATAAAGGGCGTTATTTTTTCACAAATAACACAGTTTGCAAAGTTAAATGCAAGCTTCATTATTTGATTTGCATAATGATGAAGTATTTTGCATGTATTTGCATGCTTTGGTAAGCTGTCTCTCTCACTTCAAAGGAGCTGAGGAGAGGTTGGGTGAAGCAAATTGAAGCCTTCTGTTCCCAAAGTGATTGCCATCTTCCTGAAATCAAAGACAAATAGGTGTGAGAGTTCTCATGTAGTGATAGTTCTTGCTCTTTTTCCAAGGAAGGAAAGAATCATATCCTTGCTATGAGGAATCAATTCCACAGGCCCCTATATTCTTTAGGAAACAAAACTACTTTCTATAGAAACCATATTTAAAACCAACAAGTATTTCTGGTTGCTTAATAGACTTTCTTTTAAAAAAACTCTCTTTTAGTGTTTAATTTTGTTCGACTGGAAGAACAACTGTTGACGTCACGGCATATTAACTGTTTATAAACACTTTTTTCAAAAAAGAGAAAGCGCCGATTTTGAAGGGCAGTCCTATGTGTCTGTTTGTCCATGCATCTGTACACATCTGTTTGTGCATGCACAAACAAACCAATGCTTACCGAACTTAAAATACAAGAGGGATGAAGCAATGAGCTAGTGAGTGGCACTGAGGCCAAGCAGGAAAACTCGATTAATAGTAAGTGACAGTGGAGGAAAGAGTAGAGCTAGACAGAGAATAGAGGAAGAAGAGCCAGGAGGAGGAGAGGCGGTTCAAACCTCCCTCCACTCAGCCCATTTCCAGTCCTAGCAACCCCCCAACCCATTACGAGTCCTAGCCCCCCATAGCCTATTACCAGTCCTAAGCCCCCATCAGCCCACTCCCAGTCCTAATCCCATCAGCCCATTTCCAGTCCTAACCCCCATCACCCAATTTTCAGTTTAAGCCCCCCCCCATAGCCCATTACCAGTCCTAACCCCCCATCATCCAACTTCCAGTCCTAACCCCATCAGCCCATTTCCAGTCTTAGCCCCCCCATAGCCCATTACCAGTCCTAACCCCCCATCACTGCATTTCCAGACTTAGCCCCCCATAGCCCATTACCAGTCCTAACCCCCCATCACTGCATTTCCAGACTTAGCCCCCCATAGCCCATTACCAGTCCTAACCCCCCATCACCGAATTTACATACTTAGCCCCCCCCATAGCCCATTACCAGTCCTAACCCCCCATCAGCCCACTTCCAGTCCTAACCCCATTAGCCCATTTCCAGTCCTAAGCCAAGCCCCCCCCCCAGCCCAGGGAAAATTTAAAATTAAAAAAAAAACTGTCTGCTGCCGCGGCCGCAGCAGAATTGAGTTTCCTGCAGGGCCCCCCCTGCCCAGAAAAGCCTGCCTTCCCTGCATCAGCTCCCTCTCCACAGTCACACCAGCTTTCAGAGGGCAAAGGGAGACTAGTTTCCTTTTCACGGCTCTGTTAAGCCCGCGGGGGCTGATGGGAACTTTCCCATCAGCGCCCACGGGCTTAACAGAGCCACGAGGGAGAAACTTTCCCTTCGCGCTCTGAACGCCGGTGCAACTGCGGAGAGGGAGCTGATGCAGGGAGGACAGGCTTTGCTGGGCAGGGGGGGCCCCGCGGGACACTTGATTCTGCCCCGGCGGCTACGGCCATGGCAGCAGACAGCTTTTTTTTTAAATTTTAAAATTTACTTTTAAATCAGAATGTTCTTTGTGCGGGGCCCCCTGAAACGCGGGGCCCTGTGCAAAAAACATTCTCGCTCAATGGACGGGCCGGCCCTGCCTGTGTGAAGGATGGAGAGGACATTGAAGGTGCTTATGGGGAGAAAATAAGGTGAAAAGTGGCTATGAGAAGAAGAGAGGATATGAAAAGGAAGAGGGAATGGGTTCTAAGGGGAGAAGAAGGGGAAGAGGCCTAGGGGAGAAGAAGGGAGAGCAGGAGGGGGATTATGAGGAGATGAGACATGGAGGAGGAGGGCTATCAGGATTGAAAAGAAATAAAGAGAGGGGGCTATGAGAAAATGAGAAGAGGAAGAGGGGGCTACATGGAGAGAAAAAGGGGCTAGAGGAAAAGGGCTGGTGTTTGGTGAGGTTGGAAAATTGGGATTCAATAAAATGTGAAGCAGATTGTGGAAGAGAGAAAGTATCCAATATAGGCCTCTATAAAAGAGACATACAGCGATACTTCTCTCATGTAATAGAATCTACTGTATGTTCTGTTTGTGCACCCCCCACTCATGCTCATACACCCATGTATATTCACTAACCCACAATATGTACTCTTTCTCTCACTTGTCTCCCGCTCAAAGATCTTTATCTTCCTCTTCACATACATCCACATGACCTCCAACTCCTCAGACATACCACAAATAAAGACAAATACAAATTCACCCTCCACCTCTACCTTTCTCCCCTCACTCACCACTGACACTTCAGCCTGCAAATATAGAAAAGAGAAACACATCATTATGTCACACTGTAAGGACACACTGAAGCTAAACAATTTTATTTTTTACTAATACTTTAAATAAATATCAAAAAAGTAAATCTTCATTAAAAAAACAAACTATTGTAAAGTTAGCAAAATAATTTTGTTTTTATATGGCAACTTGAACCCTTGTGGATATAACCTCAGGGGTCAACTGGTGATATTTTGAATTCAGCGCTGGAGCGGGCAGGAGCAATTGGGGATGTCTCCTTTCCGATGACCTTAGTCCATCATGGAACGAATTAGGTAGTCTCGGGATGGCTGTGGGGTCTTCAAAGGGTTGGAAGGTGAAGAGTTGAGAGGGAGTTGAGTTGTTGATTACTGGAGGGTCTTTGCAGTGTGGGGGTCTGTATATTTGCCAATCACAGGACGTCCTTCTCTAGGATTTTTTTTAGTAAAAACAGAGCAGAAGTATTTTTTTAAGGCCCTATTCCATCCCAGGCATAGAAGCCCTCTGTGCGCCCAGCCGGAACCGGATGCGCAGAGGAAGTTGCAAGCCTTGCCTGATTAACTCAGTCAGGGCTTTTAAATGGAGCCGTGACACTATGACGTCCATTGTCATGGCACTGCGGCTCCATTTAAAAGCCAAATTGCTTTCCCCAAAGCCCAACCCCTGATCTGACCTTGCAGGGCCAGGGTCAGGCTGCGGGGAATGCTCACTGCCCCCTGCCGCCTCTTCTGAGCCCCGGACCCGCCGATCCTGCTGCATCAGAGAAGTTATTCTACCT
This sequence comes from Ichthyophis bannanicus, assembly GCA_033557465.1. NCBI lineage: Eukaryota > Metazoa > Chordata > Amphibia > Gymnophiona > Ichthyophiidae > Ichthyophis > Ichthyophis bannanicus. The sequence goes on along the minus strand of CM066031.1, from coordinate 1,239,586,939 downwards.
CACAGGTGCAATAACTTCCCCATTCAAGTCACCGGCCCCAAACGTACAGGGCCAACATTAGAATCGGTCCTGTATGTCCAGGGCCAGTGAACTCCCACTGCCCACCCTAACGCTGTCCCGGATCCGCCCCTTTCCCATCCCCATCAACACATGAGGAAAATAGTCGGGCCTGGGAAAGGGCACGAATAGTGGGATGTCCATCCCTGCTATTCATTGCTCAGAATGACCCCATTAGTATTTTTGCTTTTTCAATGTCACTTTCCACAAATCTGTTCCCTGCACTTTTGCGTCCTGCAATTCCACCTCTGATTTTCCTCCTCTCCCGAATATACCTGAAGAAAGTTTTGTCGTCACACTTCACATCTTTAGCCATCTTTTCTTCTGCCTTTGATTTTGCTCTTCTTATTTCTCTTTTTCTCTCTTTTAGTTTGATCCTGTATTCTTTCCTGTGTTCCTGTTTGTGTACTTCTGAATCTTGTGAAAGCTGTGGGTTTTGCCTTTATTTGTGCAGCCACTTCTTTCGAGAACCAAATAGGTTTCCTTTTCCTCTTGTTTTTATTTACTTTCCTATATATGTATCTGTTGCCCCTTTTATTGCCTCCTTTAGTTTATCCCATTGTAATTCCACTTCCCTTATCCCCTCCCACCCTATCAACTCCTCCTTCAGGAACTTGGCCATTTTACTGGTCAGTGTTTTTGACATCTAGGACTTTGAGCTTTCTGTGATTGGACTCCACCTTGGCTTTTATCTCAAACCACACTGGGTGATGATCGTTGTTGCTGACATGGGCACCCACCTAGATATTTGACATGCTATCTCTGTTGGTGAACACTAAATCCAACATCAAACTTCCTCTGGTCGGTTCCATCACCATTTCTCTAAGTAATGCATCTTGGAAGGCATACACAATTTTTTTTACTTCTTTCCAGATTTGCAGAAGGAATACTCCAATCCACATCGGGTAGATTAAAGTCACCCAATATGATCACTTCCCCCTTTGCAATATCAATAATCAATTCGCTATTTCTTCGGTTTGAGTTGGAGGCCTGTAGACTACACCAGTATGGATGACAGTGCCATCTCCTCTTTCCAACACAATCCATAGAGCTTTTTCTTTTCCCCATGTCCCCTGCATTTCAGTAGCTTTAATATTGCTTTCGACATATAGGGCTACTCCTCCTCCTTTTCTACCCTCTCTATCTCTTCTAAATAGCCAGCTATTGCTATATCCCATTCATGCAACTTGTTAAACCATGTTTCTGTAATGGCCATAATGTCCAAGTCCATTTCACCATTAAGGCTTACAGGTCAGGATCTTTGTTGACTAGGCTTCGAACATTTGTGCTCATTGCTTTCCAGTATTTGTTGACTGTTTTGCCTGGATTTTGCATGGATTTTGTTCTGCATGCCTCTTCCCACTTGCCATTGATGTGTGGTTTAAAAGTGTGGCTGTTTCCAATGTTATTATGCTTTTGCTGGGTGTGACGTCCTGAACTTGTCCTTCTCCATCCATCACCCCCTTTCCCTAGTTTAAATGCCTGTCCACATACTGCCTGAATTTTTCACTTAGGATCCTTTTCCCTGTGGCGGAGAGATGTAGTCCATCAGCACAGTATAGCCTCTTGTTGATCCATCTGTTTCCCCATTCGCCTATATATCTAAATCCTTCTTGTTTGCACCAGATTTGGAGCCATGTATTAAAGTTGATTATGTGATTCAGTCTTTCTGCCCCTTTACCAAGAACAGGTAGAACTTCTGAGAATGCTGCAGTGTTAACAATGGGTTTGAGTTTCTCTCCCAGAGTCTGGAAGTCCCTTTGAACTGCAGAGGCAGTGTTTCCAACTAGGTCATTTGTACCCAAGTGGATGACAACATCAATTTTGGAGTGCACACTTTCTGCACTGACTAAACCAACAATTTAGTTTGTATTCCTACTAGCTGAAGAGCCTGGGAGGCATTTGACCATCTTCTCTCTTTTGAACTGTATTCCCAAGTTGGTGCCTCTGATGATGGAATCTCTAAGTAGTAGTAGTTTTCTGTTTTGTGATTTTTTTCTTCATATTTGGTGCATGATCAGTAGATTGGGCATTGACTCTCTCATTTAAGGGCACTTCAGTTTCCACGGATTGGGCACCCTCAGAAGGCATTATGCAGTGATATCTCTTGATCTATAGAGTGCCTCTGCGTTACAGGTCACAATCTACCAGAACCCACTGTGATCCATTTGTTCCTGGGCTGTTTGATTCTTGGTGGGAACAGTGATGGATTTTGTTCAGTTTGAACCCTAGAAGAGGTGTGTTTAATTGTGGCTATTTCTTCCCTTAGTAGTTAATTCTTTATGCATAACAGCTAACTTGAGGCATATAGGGCAAGCTCTTAGGTTCCAAATTAGTCTTCTCAGAATGAAAGCACCACAGTTATTGCATTGAATATTCAAATGCTGATTAAGTGGTTTTCTATGTATCAGCCTATTATGCAAAGGTCCCTGTAGCCTTAAAATTTATATCTTTGCTGCAAACTTAAGTTAAGTAGGAGACTTAGGTAGAAGACTAGGGGGTATGTTTACTAAACTGCGGTAAACGTAAATAGCGCGCGTTGTACGATGTTAACGATCGTTAGCATGCTATAGCGCATACTGTAGCGCATTAACGATCGTAAACGCGCTATAGCGTGCATTATCATGCACTAACACGCGTGATGCTCCGCAGCACGGTAAAACAACGCAGAAGGCGGAGAGAGGGCGGAGAGAATGGGTCATTGGCGGAGAGTGGGCGGGGAGAGGCTCCCATTACACTAACGCACTGAATTTCAGAGCTGAATTCCAACGCGAATGAAAACCTGCCGTTAAAGGCATATTAAAGGGGAGAGAAACCATTTAAATGTCAGCAATGTACAGCCTAGGCAGGGAAACCAAAAAAAGGTGATAAGTGTGATACATGTGCACAAAACAAAAGGGCACAGAAACACTGAAAATGACCCCAACAAACTGGAAAAAAACAGCAACCAAGCTGGCCAATAGTGGTATCAATGAGAAACATCAACCCCCCCCCCCCCCCGAGTAAGCTCCATTGAACAGATATTTATGTATTTCTTTATGTTAGTTATGTATTTAGAAACCGCGGAAGGGTCCATACCCCGTCCCCATACAAGGTGCACGGGCCCACAGTGAAATAGCACTGTTCAGGGACTTCCCCACCATCAGACAGGGTTACTATGGCATGCACATGTCCCGCAACATCAGGGCAGGCATGTCGGAACGGGCAACCGGTCAGATGCTGGAGAAGGGGATACAGAGGGCTGCAGGCGGCACATGCTGTGGAGCAGCTGGGCCACAGTGGGGACTAGGGTGATGCCTAGCTGGCCTATAGGAATGCTGAAACAGTAGAGCAGCCAGACAGCAACTGCTGAGGGCCCAACATGGGCAAGAGTGTGCTTCCCACAGTGTCACAGGGAATAGTACCCAGCAGGTACCCCCAATGGCATGGAACATTGGCAGGCGGTGCTGGGGGAAAGCGTGGGCAGCTATGCGGGCACCCCCACCCCAGAACATGCACCATAGGCAGCCGCCTACCTGCACACTGGATGGCTTGAGACCACACACCACCAGCACCACCAGCAGAAGGGCATGTCACCATGGTGGCTGAGGGATACTGGTGGTGGAGGGGGCAGTGGCAGCTGCCCAGAGCAAACCGTGGCCTAGCCCCCTTCACGTGGGTGCAGTGCACTCCAACAGACAGGCCCTGTCTGACCAACAGTCATGTTATCACCAGGGAACGCACCATCTCTGTGAGAACATGGTGGTGCAGTGCACAGAACCAGTGTATTCAGAAGCAGAGGGTCACAGGTTCAGCTCCCAGCTGTGGTTTCCACCAACCCAGTCCTCATATTTTACCCACTTCTAGAACGGGCTAATACCGACAGAACCGGTCTTGCAGATGATGTAAACATGCCCAAAACACCCACATTTTACCCTACAGAGCACATACACTATAAACATGCACATTACCTAGAGCAGAGCCTCCCAAATGCAGTCCTGGAGGGCCAAACACCATCCCGGTTCCATGCTGTCTCTGATAAAGATGCCTGTGCTGCATTTCTATGCGCCACCCCCATGGTATGCAGATGTATCTCATGCATATTCATGAGGGACAGCATGAAAACCCGAACAGTGTTTGGCACCACAGGACTGGAGTTGGGAACCTCTGCCGTAAAGCAGCAGCCAACAGGGGCAGACACACCCGCACCCACAGGCCCCATTATCCAAAGCCTCCTGGAGAGGCAGGACTTTGGGCTCTGCGTGCATCTCCTAGTACTAGCACATGCATACCGTATAAATGCCACCCTAAACCTGGGAATATGTTACACAGCTATCAGAAGGTTGCTATGAGCACTGGCAGATAGCAATTCCTAGGTTAAGTACAATTTCCTGAGTGAGCTGCATCATAGCAACCTTTCTGATGTCTGTGGAGTGTGCTACAGGTCCTGTGTCTAACAGTGTTTACCAACCTGGGGAGTGACTCCGACAGTATTGCGTACCATAGCCATGCCTGCACTGTGCCCAGGACTGGTGTGGTGGCCTGGGCTGCCCAACACCTCTAGTGTTGCACAGTGCTTGCATAGGTGTGGGGAGTGCTTGTCTGTCTATCCAGTGTGTGGTGGCTTCCAACACCCTCCACAGCCCACACTGCTAGCACTGTTGCCAGTATTGGCCTTCCAATGTGCATAATGAGGAGCAAGGTACCATGGGAATAGCCTGGATAGGGTGGCCTGGCCTGTCCGCATCTGCACAGGGCATAGGGCAATGGCCGGACATTGTAGTGCCCGGTACCACCTGCACGGACAGGGTGGCCATAGCATGTCCTGCTGGGAGGTCACTCTCACCCTGACTGAGCAGTGACCATGGCATGGCTAGGTTCCGCCATAGTGCTATATAGCATTTCTCTTATGTGATATATATGGTTTTCCTTTTGGGGACCAATCATGGGCTTGTCTGCTTGGTGTGTATGCTGATATCCCCGTTCTGGGTACATGCATCTTCTCCAGGACCATGGACTAGCTGGCAGACTGTCTGCAGCTAGTATGTGTCTTGCTGGAACACCATGCAGCGGCTGGAGGCTTGCTGCTGGGGAATGTCAGATAATGGTGGGGGGCAGCTGAGCATTTCCAGACCTGCTGTCTGTCTGCTCTTGCTGTATGGGTGTGTACTGCTCTGCATTGCCTGCCCTGTAGGGTGTTTGATCTCGAGTGGGACTGGGGTGATGGTCCCCTCTACTACCACCATTGCAGAGGATTGGAAGTGGATCTGTGGGCGGGAGATCCTTTCCCCCACCCTGAGCCCTAGAGGGTGTGTTGGGTGGTGGTATGTAATCTCCCTGGTAACCACAGCAGAATGTGGGTGTGGTGCCGTGCAGTCCTCCTGTAGCCAGCCACGTGTTTATTAGCAGCTCTAGCCCACTGGTTACTTCACTGCCCATGGAGCCAGTGGTCATAGGTTCACAACCCACAGTGGGGTTCATTGATAGGGCTGTCTTAGGCATTGTCTATTTTTACTGTATATTAGTGATGCCAGCAGAACCACCCTCAGGGTACTGTCACCTTAGGGTAGCTCAATAGGTGCCCTATGGAGCGCCTTATATGATGCCCTATAGGGCGCGCCTTACGCGGCACCCTATAGGGCGCACATTACACTTCGCCCTATATTATATGTATTATATGCCATTTGAAAGGAATATTTAGGCGCACCCTATAGGGCGCGCCTTACACTTCGCCTTATAGGGAGCGCCTAAATATTCCTATCAACTGGTATATAATACATGACCATGTCAGAGAGAACGTCACTATTGGAACATATTTCATAGGAAGGGTACACTTTTCCTGACATATGCAAACTGTAACCCGCCTGCGGATTAAAATATTATAGTCAGCTTTCAAAGGATGCCTCAGCCAGCCTTACTCATTGGGCACACTGGGGAATTGAACCCATGACTCTTGTACCATCAGTCTGTGTAGTAACCATTGTGCTACAGCTCTGCTTCTGTCTTTGGGTGTCTGTGCGCTGTCTTAAGCGTGCGCGCAGTAGCGCGCTGTAACGATCGTTGCTGCACAGCGCGTAACTGCACGTTATTGGTTACGATGTCCCGCCCATGTCCTTTTTTGGCTTTTCTTTCACTAACGCGGCTCCTAACGCGAATTGCACTAACGCAGTTTAGTAAACATACCCCTAGATCTCTGCAAATGTGTACTTCTATGCCAAGTACCTATATATTTATATATTTATTTAATTAATTTTCTTATATACCGCACTATTTGTCATCAGTGCGGTTTACATTGAAACAATACAACAATTGGTCAGATATAACAGACCTATTACAAGTAGCAGGAAAATTAACATGGAAGTAAACAGTGTCCCTGGCCAGTAGAGCTTAAATGAAGTGAGGGCACACTCAGATATCTGATTTAAAGGCTATGCAAGGAATGTAGGGAGTCAGTATATTCCTAAAAACTTATATCCAACAGTTAAAATTTATATTAAAAAAACAGCAATTGTAAAGTCTGGAAGCTTAGCCGTGTGTAGTCTCTTGAAGCTGTAATGATCAGAGTTGATCAGGCTTGTGGACAGGCTGTAGAGTTGATTCAATTAGCCTCACTCTGTGAAGCAGGCTTGTAACAGACAATGGAAACTGAAATAATCAAACTGAAATCTTACTTCTATAAGAAACATTAAAAATAAATAAATACGTAAAAACATCAACAATAATAAATAATCCTATAAAAATAGAAATGTGCATAAATATGTATATAAAATAGTTATAAAACATACTAAAACTTTAAGGCTGAGAGAGCATATTAATATGCCCTTAGGAATTGTTACAATATACATAGTCAACAAACATTAGGAATGAATAATTTAGGTGTAACAAATGTTAGAAGTTTTTATGAATGTATAAAATGTGTTGTACAAGTGGCTAAAACATACAAAGATAAATGTTGAAAGAAAAACGGATGAGGAGGAAAGGTAGTTTGTATATTAAATGGGTAAACTCACTCATGTCACTGTCCACGAGGAGTATGATCTTTCTGTCTTTTTGCAAGCTTCTGTTTGGTTCGTCCCCACCCCTTAACCCCCCCCCTTTCCTCTCCTTCATCCCCCCCCCCCCCCGCCACACCCTTGTCTCCACAGGCACCTCTTTTCTCATTAAATTTTTATTTTTTGGCTTCTTAGCATTATATGTTTTTTATTACTTTTATTATATTCTGCTTTCACACAGTCCTATATTAGAAGCACGTTTATTGATTATCTCCCCCACAATTTTTTGTCTTATACCCATGGCAACTCCCCCTTTTTTAGCTTGTTTTACTTCCCTTAGTGGTTTTTTTCTTTATATTATTTTTATTTTTTTAATTGGATTCACTTTTATTTGTGTATGTTTTTTGCACCATTATGATATTTTTTTTACCCTTAACAAAGCTTTATACAGATTCTATCTTTATTCTTAAGATATGTTTTCTCCAGAGTGTCCTTTATGTACCCTTCATTATGGGCAGTTTTTATGCACAGCTTTCCTACTTATTTATTATTTATTTGTTTTATACACACACTATATATGTTTCAATTTTTTACTTTAGCCCAAGATGTATGTTATGCTTTTGGATTACTGACATGTTTTGAATGATAGTTCACACTGTTGGTGCATTATTGCAATAGAGGATTTTTGTTGGTGCTCCCGTAGCCACAAGATCATTATACTGGATTCCTCTTTGAACAATATACTTTGTTTTTTACTGTGTTCTCATGCTTCCCCTTTCACTCCTTCTTATTTTTTATTTATTTATGATATTCAACTTTTATTGGTCTTAGTGACTCCTTCTTTTCGATTATACATATTTTAATCTTAATTAGTTTCCATTTAGTGATTGTATTCATTTTAATCTTTTACGACTGACATGTTCTGAATGACGGCACTATGCTGTCATCATAATAATGGCATCAAAAGAATTCAGCTGGTTCTCCTTGCACCTGCGGAATCACTACAGTGAGTATATCCGTGCATAAAGCACATTGGTTTTTACTGTGTCACTATGCTTGCACTCTTCACTTGATACACATTTCATTGGATGGAATGGTTCCTTTTCAAAATCACACATATTTTAATATTTATGTATTAGTCAATTTTAATTTCGTATCTTCTTAGCCATAGGGATTTTTAATGTCTTTTTATGTACATACTTTTCATTATTATTGTTGTTTGTCAATAATGCATAATGATGATTTGTTTGAATGGTGCGCTGTGCACTGGTAGGATTAAGTCTGTTTGGAAGGACTGAGCTATGGTGGTATGATATTCTGCCTCTCTGGTGTTATAATGAACCTTTCCTCTTGTCTCTTCTATTTCTTTGACTATCACTATCTCTTACTCTGTCCTATCTTGTTAATGGCGTTCTTTTCATATTTTCAGTATTATTTATGTAGTATTGTAAACCGCTCTAATGCTTTGGCCTGAGCGGTATATCAAATGTAATAAACATAAACATTATTACAGTGGTAACCTGGACAAACAGTATGCTTTGGCTTTTAATGCTGTACTTAGGGTTTAATTATGCAGTTTATTTTATTCTTATTTTTTTAAACCTCGTAGATGCTTTCTACGTTTCTTGCATGAGCATCTGTTCTTATTTTTAGTGCTGTCTTATTTTCTTTAGACTTCGGATGCTTGGGTGCAACTCCCCTGTTATTTTATTGGTTATTTTTTTGCCTCCTATATGTTGCTTATCACCTTTCAGTTTCAGACATGCCTACATGTTAGCATACATCGGATTATAAGGCTTCCATGTTCACCAGTATTTCATTAAGGTGGATGCCGTGTGGGACATTAAACCTTTGGTTGTCTGACTTATGGAAAGTGTTAAGCTGGAAAGTGATAATTCCTTCCTGATACCATATTTTTCAAATATTTTTACCAATACTTATTAATATTGTGTATACTCCACTAAATGTTCTATTTTTGACTTTTGAACCTGAAATGTTCTTCGTTAAGACACTTCATGCACTTTGACCTATTTTGGCACAAATGTTTTCAGCTTTAAATGGGCTGTGTCTTTCTGTCACAATCCTTTACTCGCTTGGCATCTGAAGCATATACAGTCCCAGTGTTGAAGGCAAGTTTCACTTTTTTTTATGAATCATAACGGTGATGGTTTTCATTCCTAGTTTTCGAGTTCATTTCAGGCTGCTTTCCTTAAGGCTTCTGCTTTATTCTGCACTTAATTCATTTGCTAGTAATAAAACTGTTTCTGTTTTGCACTACAGTGCTGCTAGGCACAGATTAATATTTGCATGATTTAGTCATTGTGGACAGCAACACGAGTGAGTTTATCCATTTAAAATACACACTACCTTTCCTCCTCATCCCTCTATCTTTCAACATCTGTTTTTGTATGTTTTAGTCACCTGTACAACACATTTTATACACTCATAAAAACTTTTAATATTTGTTAGACCTAAGTTATTCATTCCTGACATTTGTTGAATATGTATATTGTAACAATCCCTAAGACATATTAATATTTATTCACATTTCTATTTTTATAAGTTTATTTATTATTGTTGATGTTTTTATGTATTTATTTATTTTTAATGTTTCTTATGCTTTTATTTGAGGCTTGTACCCCATGAAGAAGGCATTGGCTGAAACGCGTTGGAGTGTTTTCTGCAATCAAGCTCTTTAGACTTACTACTGTTGGTACACCTTGCTCCTTTTCTTTCTGCTACTCCCCTGCATGTGTGTGTACTCTGCTTTGTATCTCAAGACTCATAAAGGGCCTGGACAAGCCCAACAAAGTTTCATCCTTTATTCCTTGACATTGTTACAGCTTTTGATTTTGTTTGTCACAACACAATACTATCACACTTACAATCCCTCAGTCTAAAGAGCACTACCCTGAAATGGTTTCACTCTTACTTAACAGGCAGACAATAAGTCAAAATAGGATCAGTCAAGTCTGCTCCTTACGCCCAGCAACAAGGAGTCCCACAAGGCTCTGCCTTGTTTTCTCTGTTATTCAATATTTACCTACAGCTGATCTGCACAATCATACAGAGCTACAATATTTTTTATCACATTTATGCTGATATAATGTTGTATATACCCAATTACAACACCTTGGTAGAATATTTCACCACAGTCACAAACTGGATCTCTAGGCATAAAAACACCATTAATTAAAACAAAACTGAAGTCCTCCACATCAACAGAGATACAGCATTTCACTTCCCAACATCCCTGAAAGTCCCTGGAGCTGAACTACAGGTCAAAGACGCAAGTTAGATACATATGAATAATACTGGATCAGTACCTTACCTTCCAGTCACTCATCAGTGACATAATGCAACTTGTTTACTACAAAATCAGAACTCTACAATGTCTATAACCACTTATGGATGCCAGTGACTTTTGTACAGTCTTCCAAACCCTGCTTTCTCCCACCTTTGGACTACAGCAATATAATCTTCCAAAGATTACAAAAAAACATGCTCCTACCAGCCTGGTGATTAGAACAACTGTCTAGTACCCAGAAGGTCAAGGGTTCCATTCTCACTGGCACTCCTTGTGACCTGAGCAAGTCACTTTTCCCTCCATTACCTTGGAAAAAAAGGCTTGACAATCTACTTCCAAGAAAACCAGGAGACAGCACACCCCCCCCCCCCCAAACACTACTATAGATGGCACAAAAATACTGCTGCTTGCATTATACATGGTGTATCAAGAACAGACTATATAACACCAATACTTAAGCAGCTATACTGACTCCCCACACTAAACTGTCTTAATGTTACCGGCGTTAGTTGCAGTCTTACTGTGACGAATGCCATATCAGGTAGTAGGCGTTCCGGTCTTAAGGTAGCATTTCGGGTTATCATGCGATAAAGTCCGTTATCGTGCGATAGAGGGAGCCGTGGCATGTTAATGCGCGTTAGCCTTAATTAGGTGCGCTGACCTACAAACACAGTAGCAGAGGTGTAGCACACTGCGTTAATACATTGCCTGCTAATACAGTGGTCATGAGTTTGATCCCCCAGTGGGCTCAGTTAAAAGACTGTCTGAGATAATCCATTTTCCTGCCTGTAACCGTCAGACACATCCCAACAATTTGCACTGCCAGCCAAAAAAGTCTCACCCCAGTGCTGCAACCTAATGCACCTTTTAGGGCGCACCATAAGGCACATCACAAAGCACCATGCCATCCAAGGCAGGTCATAATGTGCCCCAGAGGGTGGCAGGAAAGGTTGGCACCCTCCAAGACAGCATATAAGGTGCCCCATAAGCTAGCCAAACCTAAGGTGCCACGAAAGATGCCCCAGAGATGCCAAGGTGACACAGGAGATGGTGCCCAGGGGTACAAAGGTGCCCCAAAGTCACAAGCATGAAATGTATGGCTCAAACACAGATGTAACCATAACACTGCACAAAGCACCAAGAAAGGCAATGAACAAGTGATGAAAGGAAGTAGATGACGGAGCTCATGGACCAGCCAAATCTGCATGCAGCCCATGTGGCAGCAGGTAAAGTGGACAAACATATTGGAGGCAGCTGTACCGATGTACAGGGTGATGGTAATGTACAGTGCAACAATGACAGTGTGTGGCAGAGGATGGGGATACGTGTCCACCAGAAGAGGTAGAGGTGGCAGGATAAGTGCAATGACAGGAGGACAGAGGAGAGCAGTGCCATGCAGAGCAGACACAGGAGAGGCAAGCATGAAGAGCCGCAATGCAGAAAAGTGTGCCAGTGAAGGACATGGGGTAGAAGCCTGCCCATTAGGACAGGATGCCACACAGCTGGCACACACACATAGACGGACAGAAGGATGGATGGCAACAGTGATGAGGGTATAATGTGGTGGCAGCACAGAACTGCACAGATATGACTGTTACACAAATGAAAAGTAGTTGTGTAGGACAGCCATTAAAAAAGGGGAACAAAGATGAATTGAACCCATGACCTCTGCTACTGAAATCATTGCATTAACCATTGTGCTAAATCACCATGGGGGTTAGCACACCAATGGCTGGCTACAGAAAGAGTGCATGTCACCATAAAACTGTCTGCTGTGGCTACCAGGATAGGATAGAACCAACAGTACCCATAATGCAATTCACATGCAGAACAGCAGTCTACATCTGCTCACCAGATGGGGTATGCACCTCTACAGCACGTCAGCTTGGTAGGGGGGAATGACCGTGCGTGTTACTGGCACAGAGTACCCATAGGCCATGCCAATGTGTGTGTTCTGTTCTCACCCTGACGGTGAGGTGGAGTGGCCAGCACCAGGTCTGCAGTACCCGGGCTCGTTGAGGTGTGCTGTACTGCCGGTCTCCATCAGTGCCAGTATGTGATAGGTATTTGTTGCAGACACTTTTAGGAGGTCTCTATGTCTATTTGTAATTACCAATCATGTCTAGCCCTATTGGACCATAATGCATACAGCATAGTGTATATCCACTGTGCTTGTTATGGTCACCTGTTTAGGGAGCAGGAGTGTGTTAGCGCTCACAAGACACTCTCTTTCTGTCAAGGGGGGGGGGTGAAGGGTGGGGGGGGGGGTGAAGGGTGGGGGGGGGGGTGAAGGGTGGGGTGGGGGGGGGGGTGAAGGGTGGGGGTGGGGGGGGGGGTGAAGGGTGGGGGGGGGGTGGTGAAGGGGGGGGGGGGGTGAAGGGGGGGGGTGAAGGGTGGGGGGGGGGGGTGAAGGGTGGGGGGGGGGGGTGAAGGGGGGGGGTGAAGGGGGGTGAAGGGTGGGGGGGGGGGTGAAGGGTGGGGGGGGGGTGTCGGTGGGGGGGGGGGGGGGGGGGAAGGTGTGGGGGGGGTGGTGGGAGGGTGGAGGTGAAGGTGGGGGGGGGGTGGAGGTGGAGGTGGGGGGGGTGGGGGTGGGGGGTGGGGACGGGGACGGGACATGATCTGCCCCAACAGACCCAAACTCTCACCCCTTTGCAAGGGGGGAAGTGGAGGTACATGAGAACAGGCTGTGGGACCAGCAATCCCAGTCCTGGTGGCAGACAAACAGCTGCTGAAAATCTGCACTTGGGACAGGGCCACCAGCAGATAGGTAGTTGGCCCAGTCAGCTCAGCTGCCCCCACTACAATCAGACATTCACCAGCAGAGGGCAGTCAGTGTGCACCTGCTGCACCCTGCAAGGTGGTGCAGCCATAGAGATGTTAACTGCAGACAGTCTGCTAGCTAGTATATAGTAAATGCTCTTAGAGGAACTGTGTGTACCCAAAACTGGGATGTCAGCACACACACTACACAGGTTTATCAGCAATTAGGCCCCAGAAAAAAAGAACCCATAAATATCACTTAAAAGAAATACTGGCTAGTACTATAGGGGAACCTAGTCATGCTGTGGTCACTGCTCAGTCAGGGTGAGAGTGACCTCCCAGCATGACATGCTGAGGCCACCCTGTCCGTGCAGGTGGTGGTCGGGCACTACAATGTCCCAGCCATTGCCCTATACCCTGTGCAGATGCATCCTGCCCATGCCACCCTGTCCGGGCCATATCCACATTACCTTGCTCCTCATTATGCACATTGGCAGGCTAACACTGGAAACAGTGCAAGCATGTGGGCTCAGTAAGGTGTAGGCAGCCACAACACATTGGATAGAGACAGACACACACTCCCACACCTATGCCAGCATTGTGCAAATATAGAGGTTTGTGGCAGCCCTGGCTGCCACACCAGTCCTGGGCACAGTGCGGGCATTGCTATAGTACTAAATACTGTTAGGGTCACTCCCCGGGTTGGTAAACACTGTCAGAATCAATAACTGAAACACACTCCACAGATATCAGAAAGGTTGCTATGATGAATCTCTATCAACAAATTGTGTTTAACTTACGATTTGTTAGCTAACATTAATCCAGAGCTACTCAATTCCAGTCCTGGAGGTCCGCAACCCTGCAGGTTTTTGGGATATCCCTAATGATATGCATGAGATATATATGCATTAGAGATAGCCTGCCAACCTGACTGGTTTTTGGCCCTCCAGGGCTGGATTTGGAGACCCCTGCCTTACACCTCTGTCATTTAAGATTGTAAGTGGGCAAGGTGCAGATGTCCAAGACATCAAAAAGGTTAGAATTTGTCACATTCCTCCTTGCTTCTCACCACCACCAAAATATTGTCTATTAGACAACTTTTTGGTGGTGTTGAGAATCTAGGAGGAATGTGACACATTCTATCTACCCTTTTGATGTCTAGAACATCTGTACCTTGCCCACTCACAATCTTAAATGACAGAGGTGTAAGGCAGGAGTCTCCAAATCCAGCCCTGGAGGGCCACAAACCAGTCAGGTTGGCAGGCTATCTCTAATGCATATATATCTCATGCATATCATTAGGGATATCCCGAAAACCTGCAGGGTTGCAGACCTCCAGGACCGGAATTGAGTAGCTCTACATTAATCATAGCAATCTTTTGATATAAGTGGAACGTGTTCCCAAGTTTAGGACGGCATTGCTAAGGTATGCAGGTGCCAGTATTGGGAGATGCTGCTCTGCGCAGGGCCCAACAGCCTGACTCTCCATGAGGCTTTGGATAGTGGAGCCTATGGGTGTGGGTGTTTATGCCCCTGTTGGCCGCTGCTCTAGGGCAGAGGTTCCCAACTTCGGTCCTGGTTGGCCAAATACTGTTCAGGTTTTCATGCTGTCCCTAATGAATATGCATGATATACATTTGCATACAATGGGGGCGGCACATACAAATGCAGCACAGGCATATTTATTAGGGACAGCATGAAACCTGAATGGTGTTTGGCCCTCCAGGACTGCAGTTGGGAACTCTGCTCTAGGGATTACACATGTTTATGGTGTCTGTGCTCTGTAGGGTAAAATATAGGCGTTTTAGGCATGTTTAGTTTATCTGCAATAAAGGTTCCTTCTTTATTACCATGGTTTAGTACTGGGTAAAATATGGGGACAGGTTTGGCAGGAGCCACAGCTGGGACTTGAACTTGTAACCTTTTGCTCCTGTGTGTACTGCACCACACAGTTGCCACAGGGACAGATCATTCCCTGGGGATACCATGACTGTTTGTCAGACAGACTCTGTCTGTTGCAGTGCACGGCACCCACCTAAACGGGGCTTGGCCATGGTCTGCTGTGGGCAGATGCCACTGCCCCCCCTCCACCACCAGCACTCCTCCGCCACCACACTGCCATGCCATTATGCCGGTGATGCTGGTGGTGCGCGGTCCCAGGCCATCCAGTGTGCCAGTAGGCAGCTGCCTATGGTGTGGGTTCTCAGGTAGGGGTGCCTACATGGACATCCGCGCTTCCCCCCGGCACTGCCTGCCAATGTTATGTGCCCTTGGGGGTACCTGCTGGGTAATATCCCCTTTGACACTGTGGGACACACACTCATGCCCATGTTTGGCCCTTATCAGTTGCTGTCTTGCTGCTTTACAGATTTGGCATTCCTGTGTGCCACCTAGGCATCTGCCTAGCCTGCACTGTGCCCCAGCTGGACCACAGCATGTGCCGCCTGCAGCCCCCTGTATCCCATTTACAGCATCAGTACAGTTGCCCTTTCCTATGTGCCTACTCTGCTGTTGCTGCACATGTGCACGCCATAACAAACCTGCCCAATCTAAACGACGGAAACCCTGATCAGCGCTATTTCAATGTGGGATCATTCACTTTGTAGGGGACGGAGAATAGACTCTTCCAAACATGATATCTTAATTTTTACACTTTGTCAGTAGTGTTGCTTTATGTTTATCATTAATATCACTATTGGCCAGCTTGGTTATTGGGATTTTAAACGTGGTTCTGGTCATTTTATATGCTTATTTGCCTTTTTGGTTCCTGCACATGTATCACAACTATCACTTTTCTGGGTTTCCCTGCCTTTGCTGCCTGAAATGGTTTCTCTTTCCTGCAAATGTGCCTAACACAAGGGTTTCACTGGCATTATTTATTTATACCAGCGGTTCTGAACCAGTCCTCCTTGAACCCCTAGGCCAGTCGGGTGTTCAGGATAGCCCTAATGAATATGCATGAGATATATATGCATTAGAGATATCCTGCCAACCTGACTGGTTTGTGACCCTCTAGGGTTGGATTTGGAGACCCCTGCCTTACATCTCTGTCACTTAAGATTGTGATTGGGCAAGGTGCAGATCTCCAAGACATCTAAAAGGTTAGATAGAATTTGTCATATGCCTCTTTGCTTCTCACCACCACCAAAATATTGTCTATTAGACAACTTTTCGGTGATGGTGAGAACTGAGGAGGCATGTGACACATTCTATCTACCATTTTGATGTCTAGGACATCTGCACCTTGCCCTCTCACAATCTTAAATGACAGAGGTATAAGGCAGGGGTCTCCAAATCCAGCCCTAGAGGGCCACAAACCAGTCAGGTTGGCAGGATATCTCTAATGCATATATATCTCATGCATATTCATTAAGGCTATCCTGAACACCTGACTGGCCTAGGGGTTCAAGGAGGACTGGTTCAGAACCACTGATTTAGACAGTTTTGTATACCACAGGGGTGTCCAAACCTGTCCTGGAGGGCCGGAATCCTGGCAGGTTTTTGGGATAGCCCTAATGAATATGCATGAGATATATATGCATTAGAGATATCCTGCCAACCTGACTGGTTTGTGGCCCTCCAGGGCTGGATTTGGAGACCCCTGGTATACCACCTTATCCTTCAATAAAAGTGGTCACAACACAATTGGGGGATACATTTAACACAAGGGGATATGATACACATACACTAATACTTACAGGGAACATGGGCAATGGAGGGTTAAGTGGCTTGCCCAAGACCACAAGGAGCACCTGTGGGACTAGAAACCCCAGTCCTTCTGGCCCAAGGTTGCCATCCTCTAGTGCAGTGGTTCTGAACCAGTCCTCTTTGAACCCCTAGGCCAGTTGGGTGTTCAGGATAGCCCTAATGAATATGCATGAGATATATATGCATTAGAGATATCCTGCCAACCTGACTGGTTTGTGGCTCTCTAGGGCTGGATTTGGAGACCCCTGCCTTACACCTCTGTCATTTAAGATTGTGAGTGGGCAAGGTGCAGATGTCCTAGACATCAAAATGGTAGATAGAATGTGTCACATGCCTCCTCAATTCTCACCACCACCAAAAAGTTGTCTAATAGACAATATTTTGGTGGTGGTGAGAAGCAAAGAGGCATGTGACAAATTCTATCTAACCTTTTAGATGTCTTGGAGATCTGCACCTTGTCCACTCACAATCTTAAATGACAGAGAAGTAAGGCAGGGGTCTCCAAATCCAGCCCTAGAGGGTCACAAACCAGTCAGGTTGGCAGGATATCTCTAATGCATATATATCTCATGCATATTCATTAGGGCTATTCTGAACACCCGACTGGCCTAGGGGTTCAAGGAGGACTGGTTCAGAACCATTGCTCTAGTGGTATTTGAACCACTGTCCTTCCAGCCTGTGGTACCTTGCCCCAACCACTAGGCCACTCCTCTCAGTTAGTGTTCAAAGCTGGATTTCACAGTGCTAGTGTGCCTGGAGCCTCTCACCGCCCACTCTCCGCCCATTGACCCCTTCTCTCCGCCCTCTGGGAAGCCTTACTCCACCCTTCAGACCCGGATTTCACAGTGTTAAGACGGTTTAGTAAACATACCCTTAAGACGAACAAAATAAAAGGTCCTACTAACCAGATTCAAAGTAACACACAACTTATCCTCAGAATTTCTTCAGTCACTCCTACACAGAACCAGGAGGACAAATACACAAAACACCTTCAATGTCCCAATCTTAAAAATAAGAACTTTCTGGACCACCTCCAACTGAGTCTTCTCCCTGTATGCTCTATCCACCTGGAACACACTCCCCGAAAGCATACAAGTCATACCTGACTTCAAGGACTAAAGAAGGAATCTTAAAACACATCTCTTCAATAAATACTTTGACAGTGTAACCTAATCCTTCCTTACCCCATATTCCCACACTAGGACAATCTCCCATTAATTGTATCTCAAATGTAATGCTTCAATGTTTGCTGAAAGTTCAGGTTACCTGTTTAACCTTTGAAATTCTACTTTCCACATTATATACAATAGCTTAGAGCTTTTTAAATTCTAAATCATTTTGACTCTCAGATAAAACAGTATATCAAAAAAGCTAAACAAACAAAAAACAAAAAGAGCTCTCCAAGTCAATAGATTGTCTCAGCCCCTGACCAAGGAGCAAAAAAAATGGGAACACTAATTAGTGAGCTCCATACTAATAACCCACATTCATTGATCAAAACAGCATGCAGCTGCGCAGAGCTGGTAAGCCTCAGTCACATCCTCCCTCAGTCAGGGTGAGGAGCCATCTGCCCACAGGAACATGGCCCACAACAGCAATTTTGCTCCTAGGTGCATGTGTGCACTGCTACTTGCCCCCATGTAGGGTGAGCAGGAATTGGACAGCTCTTGTCCTGCAACACCATCATGTTGCCAGTAAGTATGTCACATAATTTGCATGATCTCCCCTCCACCATACTCTGCTGGCTCTAACTCTGGCTCTGAGGCCAGTCCTGACTGTAGCACAGAGCACAGGCCCAATGTCCTGACATCGCCACAACACACAAAACCAGCAGCCCTTTGACAGCTAGCCTTTGCATATATTGACATTACCAGCAGTCCATCAGGATAGCTGTTTATGTGTCTGTAAATGTTTGCCATATTACAGTAGTCCAACTGGGGCATTATCAATGCTCGAGTCACCATCCCCAAACTGGCTCCTGACAACTAGGAACATAATTGATGGATCCGTCTCAGCAACACAAATGAGTTCTTAACCAAGGACACATGCCTCTCCGTACTTAACTGAGAATCTAATCTAACCCTTAAAGCACAACATTCCGACTGAACCGCCCCTTAAGTATTAGAACCTAATGTGATCTGCAACCCATCCACCTCCCACTCTGCTCAGAATGACCCCCAAAATGACAAACCCGCAGCCCGCATTGCTCTACCTAACAGAATTAAATAGATGTTAAACAACCAAAGCAAAAACATTGATCCCTGAGGAATCCCCACATCCAGCTTGCAAGTTACAGAAACCACATTCCCCACCTTAACAGCCTGCAACTGATAGCCCAAATAAGATGTAAACCATGACAGCACTTTCCCCCTAATCCCAAGGTGGGACAAACCATCTAACAGTAAACCATGTTGAACTGTATCAAAGGTGGTGGAAACACCCAGCAACAGCAAAACTGCATTCTGACCCTTATCACAAATAGACTGAACATCATCAGTTATGTATTTGCACTGCTCCTGCCCTTCATATTTCCTAACACTCATATCTGAACTGCATATCTAAACTATGTGGTTGGTGTGTGGGAACATGGCAAGTGCTGCTAGCACCTGATCAGAGGCTGGAGTTAGCTGTGCCCATGCTACCAGTGTGGATGTATAGCTTGTGTGCGGCTACTGTGCTCACCCCAGCTGTGGTCCCTGACTCCACCCTCTCTCCACCCAGTCTCTGCCTTGACCCTGCCTATTCATGCAATATGCTGCTAGCCAGTGGTGTACCAAGGGTGGGGTGGAGGGTGTGGTCCCCCCAGTGGCCAGGAGGGAGATGATGAAATTTTGGGACCATGTACGTGGCAAACCTACTAAACTCCTTCACTGGCTTGCTATACCATGAGTCTTCAGCCCGGGAGAGAACAGCCACCATACCTGGTACAGAGGCATAACAGTAAGCCAGAGAAGAAGTTTAGCAAGTTTGCTATGTATGCAGACCCAGAATTTTGGCACCCCTCTTCAGGGGGGGGGGGAGGGGGGGGGGGATCCACTCCAAGTGACAAATAGGCTTGGCACACCACTGCTGCTAGCCTGGTATTTTTAGTGTGGTTACCTTTGGGCCATGCACATTTTGCTATCGTGCAGCCCAAATGTGTGTAAACCCCATCTTAAACCCCATTTTAGTATGCATATCCCTATGAATACAAAACTGAGAATACATATATCCTTAGCATCTAAGACTGAGAGGATACTACAGATTTGATGATGAGCAAAGTAGCAGGAATGTATGACTGAAGAAATTTGAAAGTCAAATTTTAACAGTGGACCAAAATGCATTCCTAGAACTTTTAGGGTGAACTTTTAGCTGCCCTATTCATGTTTTGGATGTCTGAAAATGGGCATAGACACATCCAAATCACAGAGATGTCTCCAGAGCCATTTTCGAAGCTGGCTCTGGGGACGTTCCCAGCGTGAGGACATCTGATTCTGAATGGAGGCATGGCTGGGCCATTCCCAGGATGCTTCCATATGGTTTCCATTGTTGCACAGTTGCACATGGAGCCTTGCAAAGCACTCCATGGAGGTGTGATTAGGGCATTCCCATGGACCAGGATGTCTCCACCTGATTATAGAAACATCCTGGACTTCTGGAATCATGTCTTTAAACCAGTTCTGAGGCATGCATAGTGATGAACATCTCAACTGTGCTCATTTAGTCCAAAAAACATCCAGAGTATGTAGCGAGGAAAGCACTCTTATCATCTCCAGTACTCAGCACAAGTTCAACTGTAGCAGCAGTGGAATTTGAACCCTGGCTGTCCTATTCCTAACCCACTACTCTAACCATTATGCTATTCTAGATGTTCAAGTTCTGAAATATGGTTCTGGGGACATCCAAGTAGACGCCCCTGCAAATGTCCCTATCAGGTACATCCAGGTTTGTGAAATCACGTTGGCACCTAGACGTGGCTACATTTTTTTCAGACATTCTGCCTGAGACCTCCCAGATTGCATTTGGATAGATCTTCTAAATTCCCCCCTTCAGATTTATGAAGAATTATATGATTTCCAGATAATTTAGGAGGCAGAGGTGGTTGTTCACAATTTCTTGTTATCCACATGCCTGGGAACATTTGGGGGCACAACTTTAGCTTATCTGCAAAACAGCAGCATGCTATAGCCTCTAAACAGGAATTTACAAGTGAGAGATCAATGTTTCTTGCATTTGGGCATAAGGCTAAAACATACTTGGTCCAATATTCAGCCATGGTGGTCAGCGTGTTTTCAAGCGCCTGACTGACTGACCGGTGTGCCTGAATGTGAAACTGGATATTCCGCGCTGAAGCCTATCTTGCATCTTGTGTTGACTATCCGGTTTCACCACTAACCGGATTTACTATCCAAGTAGAGGGTCATTCTAAAAGGTTTAGTCATGGTTTGGCTATCTGCAGACATGCATGTGGATGTTGAAATCACAGTCATGTCTCTGTAACCATTCCATAAATGCCATTCGCAGATGTCTCCAGTACAGGGATGTTCAAGTAGGCATGTGTGTGGCAGAGGCGTGTCTGGGGAGGGGCAATGGACTTACACATCTCAGTTGAATCCCAGAAGCAGCGGAGCCACTTGCAGGCACGTGCATGTTTATTCCTGCTCCAGGCATGACTAGGCATCAGGAAAATATTTGTTTTCTTCTTAAATCATCCAGAGAGTGTAGAGAAGACAGAGAATTAAGTGACTAGCTTTAGATCACAGAGTCCCACACTTGGGGGTATGTTTACTAAACCGGGCTAACGGTTAACCCAGGCTATCTGCCACTAGGTCCCATATTATTCAATGGGACCTAATTGAAGATAGCCCGGGTTAACCGTTAGCCCGGTTTAGTAAACATACCCCTTGGATTTAAATGCTGACCATCCAGCTCTTAAGCCAGTACTCTAACCATGATGCTATTAGACATCTTGGTTCTGAAATGCCGTCCTGGGGATATCTATATAAACATTTGATACATGTGCATCTTGGGCACGCCCACATTTCTGGAAGTGTGCCTGAAAGTGCACATGCCTGCCTTTCTTTCCAGATGTTCTGGCTTTAACGTCCCACATTACGCTTGGACGTCCCATTTGAAATGTGCCTCTTAGTGCATAGCTGCTGGGGGCACCTGAACTACGCCCACAGACTGTCGCGGAATTAACCGTGTGTTTTCACTGAGATCTCTGGGGATATTTAATGACACTATCTGGATAGTGCAGCTGTATATCAGGATCAGTGGGGTTTATGTGGTTTGCAGCACCTGCAAACCGCATAAACCCATTTGAATATTGACCCTATTATATTTTATTTATTTATTTATTTATTTACATTATCTTATATACCGCACTATTCTGAATCAGTGCGGTTTACATTGAACAGATTGAAATTACATTGAACAGGGCATTATAACTTGGAGATAACTATTTTACTATTTGGCTGACTATATTTATCTTATTGAAGATAAATATAGTCAGCCAACTCCCATGCAGTTCAGACCCGCTTGGCAAAAAGCATCCTGAATCCAGTCCTGTTTAGTAGTTTTTTTTATCAAAGTTTCATTTTATAAATTTGTTTTATTTATTTATTTATTTATTTATTTAACAGTATTTCTAAACCGCCTTATCTTAATAATCAAGGTGGTATCACAGCAAGCAATCAGGTAAAGTGTGTGTGTTGTACATGCAGTGAGGATAAAACTTAGTTGTGTGAGGGATGTGTTGGGTGCTTGATTTGTTTGAGCTATATACAGGGTGGGCTATTTACAGTGTGAGCTATATACAGGGTGGGCTATTTACAGTGGGGCTTGTTTACTAAGCAGTGGTAGCGGCTTCCGACCAATATTTGATATCTGTCGGAAGCTGCTATCACTGCTTAGTAAACAAGCCCCTAAGGGTTATGTTTACTAAACTGCGGTAATGTAGCAGTGGCTATGTTAACGCGCGATAACGTTACCAGATGTAATGTTAACACGTGATAACGTTACCACATGTAATGTTAACATGCGCTAACATTACCAGATGCAACGTTAACGCGTGCTAACTTCTCCGGACACAGTAAGTCCCACAGAGGGTGGCGAGAGGGTGGAGAGAAGGGGTCAATGGGTGGGGAGTGGGCAGGGAGAGGCTCTTGCTACACTAACGTGGGGAAATGAAGGTCTGAACATTACCGCGAGTAAAAACCTGTCGTTAGATGCAAATTTACAGGAGAGAGAAACCATTTCAGTGTCAGAAATATGCAGCATAGGCAGGGAGTCCAAAAAAAGTGATAGTAGTGCTACATGTGCAGCAGCAGCATAGTGCCCAAGTATGAAAGGGCACTATGGTGATGCTGCAAATGGGGCATAGGGGGCTGCAGGTGGGACATGCAGTGGGGCAACTGGGGCACAGGGTGGACTAGGCAGATGCCTAGGTGGCACATAAGAACGCGGAAACTGGAAATCAGCAAGACAGCAACTGACCAAGGTCAAACATGCCCATGAGTCTGTGTTCCATCCAGGGAACATTGCCCAGCAGGTACCCCAATGGTCACAAAGCATTGGCAGGTGGTGTCGGGGGGAAGTGTGGATGTCTATGTATGCACCCCTACCCCAAACCCCACAACCCACACCCTAAGCAGCCACCTACCTACGCACTGGATGGCCTGGGACTACGCACCACCAGCATATGGGCATGTCATCATGGTGGGGGAGGGGTGCTGGTGGTGAAGGGGCAGTGGCATCTGCCCACAGAAGACCAAGGTCAAGCCCTGTTCAGGTGGGTGGCGTGTAGTGCAACAGACAAGGTCTGTCTGATGAACAGTCATGGTATCCCCAGGGACTGACCTGCCTCTGTGGCAACAGTATGGTGCAGTACACACAGCCAGTGTGTCCTGGGGCAGAAGGTTGCAGGTTCAAGTCCCAGCTGTGGCTCCTGCAGACCATGTCCCTACATTTCACACTACATAACACATACAACATAAACATGTGCATTCCCTAGAGCAGAGGTTCTCCACTCCAGCCCTGGAAGGTCAAACACTATTCAGGTTTTCAGGCAGTCCCTAATGACTATACATGAGATACAGTTAAATATAATGGGGGGCAGTGCATGCAAATGCATCTCACACCCATTTATTAGGGGCAGTCTGAATACCTGAATGGTGTTTGGCCCTCCAGGATTGGAGTTGGGAACCTCTGCCCTAGAGCATCGGCCAACAGGGGCACAAACACCCCCACACACAGGCTCCACTATCCAAAGCCTCATGGAGAGTCAGGCTGTTGGGCCCAGCATGGAGCAGCAGTTACCACCAAAGCACTACTACTAGCACCTGCATACCTTAGCAGTGCCTGCACTGTGCTCAGGAGTAGTGTGGCAGGCAGGGCTGCCAACAACCCCTATCTTTGCACAATGCTGAAATAGGAGTGGGAGTGTGTGTATGTCTATCCATTGTTTTGTGGCTACCTACTCCTCACTGAGTCCAAAATGCTTACACTGTTTCCTGCGTTAGCCTGCCAATGTGCATAATGAGGAGTAAGGTATTGTGGGTATGGCCAGACATGGCAGACTGGGCAGTATGAATCTGCACAGGGTGTGGTACAATGTCTGGGACATTGTAGTGCCTGAGCACCACCTGCATAGACAGGGTGGCCACAGCATGTCATGCTGGGAGGGTGCTCTCACCCTGACTGAGTAGTGACCATGGCATGTCTAGGTTCCCACATAGTGCTAGACAATGTTTCTGTGAAGTGATATTTGTATGTTTTTTGTTCTGGGGTCTAATCACTGAAATATTTGCTTGTTGTCTGTGCTTTCATCCCACTTATGGGTGCACATAGTTTCTCGGGGGTCATACACTATGGAATGGTTAGCAGACTGTATGGCTGGAACACCTTATAGGGTGCAGACTGACTGTGCTCTCTGTGGGTGAATGTCAGATTGTGGTGGGGGACAGTTGAGCTTTTCCAGGCCTACTGCAAGTCTGCCAGTGCCCCTGTGATAAAAACAGATCTGCATCAACTGGGGCCTGGTGCTGGCCGCAGTACCTCACTCTCAGGGTGAGTACAGAACCCGCACAATGGCATGTTCTGTAGCTACTCTGTGCCAGTAACACACACGGTCGGTTCCCCCTAGCAAGCTGAGGTGCTGTAGAAGTGCATACCCCATCTGGTGATCAGATGTAGACTGTTGTTCTGCATGTGCATTGCAACATGGGTACTGGTGGGTTTACCCTATTCTGGGAACCACAGCAGACATTTTGTGCAGTGACCTGCAGTCTTTCTGTAGCCAACCATTGCTATGATAAAGGCTGTAGAGGTGTAGCCCACTGGTTAATATAATGACATCCTAGGCTGTGGTCATTAGTTCAATTCCTCTTTGTTCTCCTTTTTTATGCCTGTCCTACACAACTACTTGTCATTCCTGTAACAGCCATATCTCTGTAGATCTGTGCTGCCACCACATAATACCCTCAGCACAGTTGCCAACCATCCTTCTGTCCGTCTATCTGTGTCTGTCAGCTGTGTAGTGTCCTGTCTTCATGTGCAGGCTGCTATCCCATGTCATGTGCTGGTACCCTTTTCTGCATTACGGCTCTCCATGCTTGCCTCTCCTGTGTCTGCTCTGCATGGCACTACTACTCCTCTGTCCTCCTATCATTGCAGATATCTTGCCACCTCTACCTCCACTGGAGGACACGTATTCCCATCCTCCTCCACCCACTGTCATTGTAGCACTTTACATTGCCAACACCCTGTGCATTGGTACAGCTGCCTCCAATATGTTTGTCAATTTTACCGGCTGCCACATTGGCTGCATGCAGATTTGGCAGGTCCATCAGCTCCCACCTCTACTTCCTTCCATCACTTGTCCATTGCCTTTCCTTGGTGCTCTATGCAGTGTTAGGGTTACATCTGTTTTTAGCCCTTACATTTCATGTTTGTCAACTTGGGGCACCTTACTGCCCTTGGGCACCATATCTTGGGTCACCTTAACATCCTTAGGGCACCTTATATGGCACCTTTAATTAAGGCACCTTATAGGGTGCCTTAACCTAAGGCGCCCCATGGGGCGCTTTATAAGGCATCTTATAAAGCGCCTTGTCAGCCTTGTAATTTGTTTTGTTTCTCAGCTTTAATGTGCAATGTCCCATTAACATGCACTAACTGTCCAAGGTGCCTTTTAACACGTGTTAAACAGCCATTGCTACCTTGCTGCCAGTACACCCACTTCCTTATATGGCATTGCTCATGTTAATGCTGCACTTAACACCGGTAACATTACCGCTGTTTAGTAAACATACCCCTAAGTGTATCAACCAAGAGTTCTGTACTGGTGAAACTGACAAACTGCCTCTTGCCTCACGATCTTCAGCAGTTCACAGTTCTAAATGTCTAGCACTTTTTTTTTTTAAAGATATTTCAAGTAGAGAGGATGACAGGCTAGTGCCACAGAGTAGGATTCTTAGGTTTTTAGTGTGTCTCCTAAGAGCACACAGTCCTGCGCATTATTAGATTCCAGCTAATCCACATATTTTTTAAATTCAATATAGGCTAATGTCTTTGCTTACCTTGCTGACTGAATTATAATTGATTTAGTGGGTTGCATTAAGGCAGTATTCAAATAAATCAATATATTTAAAGAACATTCTGTTGTGAATGTTAGTGATTGAAGTTCATGTATTCTTGTGATTTTTGAATGCTGCTGTTAATCATTTAAGATTTATTTGCTGCCCCAGCGAGAGGTCGTTTTTCTTTTTCTGGCTTTTAAGGTTAGCTATTTTTGTGTTTGTCTGTTTGCCCCTGTGGGCTTCTCTTTCTTGGCCATTCTCTCTTTTTTCCTAATGTTAACGGCAGGTGGAAGTTCAAACAGAGCAGCAAGCTACAGCAAGCCTGCCCACTTCCTTCACCCATATAGGCTCTGAAGCAGTTACACCATCAATCAGGGAAAACCACAGACGATACACACAGTTGGAACAGGTGCACGGCTTGTAGGTGGGAGGCTCTACCATATGACAGATGTGTATTGCTCTGTATCAGGTAGCAGCATCTAGCTAGCTGTCCCACCTCCAATGAGAACTAATGGTGTGGAATTCCATTCCATTTTAATTCAGACATGTTCGGGCCTGGAGTAGCTAACTGAATGGAACCACAACTGAGCATTTGTACAGCTTATGTATATATTTTTTTCAGATGGTTTTAACAAGTATATGTGGTAGATGAGAAATGGAAACAGAACACTGTATCCTCTTGATTCTTTTTTTAGTTCAAATGCCAAAAATGCTACCCTGAAATGATTGCTCTCTTAGGTTATTTGCAAGACTCCATGTACAACTGTGCAACAATGGAAGCCGTATGCTACAAGCGGCAGTTATATTTATTAATGAGCTATAATTCATGCCATTTTTAGCATGCTGCATTCAATTATGGCTGTTTGGTTGAAACCTTGTGAGAGGCTCAGGTTGTGAAAGGTAAGTTTGGCGGATGCACACCCTGAAGATTGTCTGCTATTCCCTTTCATTCTACATTTCTCAATTAAACCATTGTTTTCCTCCCAAATGGTGTTTAGAAAAAATATAAATGGTGTTTAGTTCTAATATGAATCCCACAATTGCTAGAATCTGCCATAACAGCTATTGTTGCTGCAGCTTGTCTGCTTTTAGAAATGTCTTTCTATTTTCTTTGATTAGCAAGTTGATGTGGGCAGATTCTTTCTGAGGATAAACAAATTTGCAGGGAAGTGGTTAGGTTGGGGGGGGGGGGGAGGCGGGGTAAACAATGCCTTTAGGTGGGCATATCATTTTCCCCTAGCTTTCCCAGCCGGCAGAAATTTCAGGGGGAAAGTATGCACGCACAAAGTAGGCTATCACCTTTAGCAAATTTTCCAAGGGCAATTACCCAGGTAGACTCCCTGTGAAAATTCAACCGAGTATGTCTGTTTATTTAAATGGCCACCTTCCTTGCTGTGAGGTATCGAGTGAAAATCCCCCCCCATGGTACATCTCGCTGCAATGAGAGTGAATCAGTCCTGGTCTGGTGTAATTTGTCTCTGTCCTATTATCAAAATGAAGCACAGTGTATAATCATTCTAAACAGTGCAGAAGATGGGAAGAAAGAGAGACTGGTCCTCCTCTTCATTTCGATAATAGAGACCACGCTGAGGATGCAGCCACGGCTGCTCTTGCTGCAGCTGAAGTTAATCCAGCTCGGGCAGGGAAAGGCTTACTAGTTCCAGTTATATGGTAGGAGAGCAGAAATAATAGGAATGCCCACGAGCAGGGTCAGGCAAAAAGGTAAAGAAAACAAGCATTTGCGGTATCCTTTATCTTTTTCCAGAACATGCCTAATATCTTCGCCACGTGTTGTTCCATCTTTCTTATATATTTCTGTCCTGCCTGCTCACAGCCAAGGATGGTACGTATCTTGTTTTCATGCAGCTAACAGTAGGTGTGTAGTGAAAGCGTGTGCATGCTTTTAGCTTCTATGAAGGATAGAATTTACACACTGGGGCATCTAGTTGAGTAACCTATCGGCTTGACCCCATGAGTATGGGAAGCCAACTTCCACATCTAACCTTTGAAAAATTATTGTTTCCAGTATTCAGAAAATTATGCACTACCATTACTATTAGTCTTTATTTTTTTTTTCTTGGGGTTCTAGCACTCCTACCATCTTTGCTAACCCTTTCTTCATACACTTGCTTGCAGAGTCTGCACATTGATGCATAAAATATGTGCTTGTCGATGCTATAGCTCCTGAAAATGTGAGGCTCTGGACCTACTGAAGCTACTTTTCGTCTGCTTGTAAGTTTTAGTCTCATACCCATTATCAAAGTTGTGTAGTGCAACATCTGTAGTTGACAGTTAGATCAGAGTCTCCTGGGACCTTCTTGCAGTTCCTTTTCACTGGGTTGGGTTAAGCACTGCTGTTCTCAATCCATATATATGTATGTGTGGGTGTAGTTCATACTAAGATTGCAACACACTAAAGTTTAATGGAGATAGTTTTGCCACTTTACAGGCTGAATAGTTTTCTGTTTAAGGTCAGATATAATACTTAAGACAGCAAGGAATGAAAAGCATAAATGGGAACAGTATGAGACATTGTTGACCTTAAAAAAAAAACTTGAAAGCTACCAAGTAAAATCATCTTTTGCAGAAAAAGAACAGCTTTGACAAGCCAGCTCATTGCTTTTACATGGGTTTATGGCTTTGAAACCAAAGCTGACATGCTGGATTTAATTCTCAGCAGGTTTCATCAGGGTGTTTTGATTTCCTTCATTCGGTGCTAGAGGAAATTTGAGTATTGAGTTTCAACATCTATATGCCTGTGAACATCAGGTGCAGGGGGAATTCAGGATCAGATCATAACTCTTGTGAAATTCCAGAGGTCAAAGGCAGCGTGAGAAATGACTTTCTATAGCAGTCAGTGGTATCACTAATCATCATCGACTAGAGCATCCTGGAGCTGGGTCATCTAAAGCTCTAACACTGTTTACTACAGATAACCAACCTTCCCCTTTTTTGTCTTTAACCTTGTATTGCATTACACACTCCAGCATGGATTGAAGCTAATTCATTCAGGAGCCAAGATACTA
Organism: Ichthyophis bannanicus; assembly: GCA_033557465.1. Classification (NCBI taxonomy): domain Eukaryota; kingdom Metazoa; phylum Chordata; class Amphibia; order Gymnophiona; family Ichthyophiidae; genus Ichthyophis; species Ichthyophis bannanicus. The sequence continues at coordinate 1,239,557,550 of CM066031.1, read as the reverse complement.
ACCTGGAGATGGTGGGGTTGGGAGAAAGGGGCTGATGATAAGAACTTAAGAACATAAGATATGCCATACTGGGTCAGACCAAGGTCCATCAAGCCCAGTATCCTGTTTCCAACAGTGGCCAATCTAGGTCATACGTTCCTAGCATTTTCCCCAAAAGACACAGATTCCACAACACTTGTATTGGGTCAAGCATTGATATCCTGGGTCCCTTTTTAATAATAGTTTATGGACCTTTCCTCCAGGAACTTGTCTAAACCTTTTTTAAACCCAGCTACACTAACAGCTTTTACTACATCCTCCGGTAACAAATTCCAGAGTTTGATTACATGTTGAGTGAAAAAATATTTTCTCTTGTTTGTCTTAAATAGTTTACCATGTAGCTTCATTGCATGTCCCCTAGTCTTTCTATATTCTGATAATGATGATGCTGAAGTTTGAGTTGGGAGCGAGACTAATTTTAGAATGGACTGATGGTTGGGCTATAAAATGACTTAGGCAGATGCTGAAGATTGGGGAGGGATCTTTTGCTGAAGCTGGAGATTGAGATGGGAGGGGACTGATTTTGGGGAGAAGGGTCTGATAATGGGACTGACGTTGATGCAGGGGTTGGAACTGGGAGACGGGGAAGATGTGGTAGATGGCAGTGAGACCAGGGAGCTGATGCTGTGGGAGTGAGAATGAAGAGGAGGACAGACACTGTGGGTTGGGAGAGGAGAAACAAGTACATACATAGAAAAATGTGGAGATGAAAGGGCAGAGGGATGGATGCTGGAACTAAGGAGGAGGCAAGGCAGGATAAATGAATACTGGAGAAGGAAGTCGGTGGGTAGATGCTGGGGAAGGAAGGAAGTGGGTAGATGCTGGGGAAGGAAATAATCGGGTAGACGCTGTGAAAGGGAAAAAACAGTTTGAGGATGAAGTGGGGAAGTATATTCTAGGAATGTACACAAAAAAGATTTTTGGGCTTGTTTTGGTTAGTCTTCAGAAATCAAAACATTTGTTCATTCACCTGATTTGTCCCTATTAAAGTATGGGGAAGCTGATTGCAATGCAATAGACAGATTTCCCATCCATTTTTAATCAGTCCTGCTTGAAACTTGATGGTACATATCAAGTATCACAAACCACCTGGGGCAACATGAGAGAGACAAGGAGCATGTACAGTGGCAGGATGAGAACCAGAAACCATCATCAGAAGAGCAAAATGGTACAAAGACCACAGTGAACACATCAGAGAGGGGAAAAGGGCAGAGCAACACCATAATCCGTTGATGAGGCTGTGATATCCTATGTCTTTGCACTCTCCTCTGCCCTGGATACTCTTGCTCCCCTTACCCCACGCCCTATATGGTGTTCTTCTCCCCAGCTCTGGCTCACACCCATTGCCTGATATTTGTGTTCCTGTTCCCGCTCTGCTGAGCGTCTTTGGCTTAAATCACGCTGCCGTGCTGACCTTCTTCACTTTAAATTCGTGCTTTTGTCATTCCAATCAGCCATAGCACTTGCCAAACAAGCCTACTTCACCCATCTGACTAACTCTTTCGCCTCTGATCCTTGTCGCCTTTTTAATACTCTCAATTCTCTACTCAATGTGCCTCCACCACTGATTCCTCCTTCTCTTCCTGCCCAAACACTAGCTGATTTCTTCCATGACAAAATCCATAAGATTACCCTCCAATTCTCCATTACCCCTTCTACCTCACCTTTCTCCCATCTCTCCCTACTAACTTCTGCTACCCTCTCCTCCTTCCCTGTGGTCTCTGATGATGAAACAGCACTCCTTCTTTCTTCCTCCAAACCCATCACCTGCTCCTCTGACCCCATCCCCACCCATCTTTTATGCCTCATCTCATCCTCTATTGTCCCTTGCATTTCTCATATCCTCAACCTATCCCTCTCCACTGCTACCTTCCCTACTGACTTCAAGCATGTCATAGTCACACCCCTCCTCAAGAAACCCTCACTCGTTCCTAACTGTCCGTCTAACTATCGACCCATCTCTCTCCTTCCCTTTATCTCTAAACTACTTGAGCATGTTGTCTACCTTCGCTGTCTCGATTTCCTTTCATCTCATGCCCTTCTTGATCCTTTACAGTCCGGCTTCCGTCCCTTGCACTCCACTGAAACAGCTCTCACTAAAGTATCAAATGACTTGTTCATAGCTAAATCCAAAGGTCTTTAGTCTATTCTCATCCTTCTTGATCTTTCTGCTGCTTTTGACACTGTTGACCACAACCTTCTTCTTATCACCCTGTCATCACTCGGCTTTAGAGGCTCTGTACTGTCTTGGTTCTCCTCTTATCTTTCCCATCACTCTTTTAGTGTGTGTTCTGGTGGCTCCTCCTCATCTGCCACCCCGCTCCCAGTTGGTGTTCCCCAGGGTTCTGTCCTGGGACCGCTCCTCTTCTCTCTCTATACCCAATCTCTTGGTGTTCTTATCTCTTCCCATGGCTTTCATTACCATGTCTATGCTGATGACTCTGAAATCTACCTCTCTTTGCCTGATATCTCTCCAGCAATCCATGACAAGATCACTGTTTGCCTTTCAGACATTGCTACTTGGATGTCTCACCGCTGCTTGAAATTAAATATGCCTAAGACTGAACTCCTTATCTTTCCCCCCAATGCCTCCCCTCCTCTACCCCCTTTCTCAGTCTCTCTGGATAACTCTTTAATCCTTCCTGTCTCTTCGGCCCGTAACCTGGGTGTTATCTTTGACTTCTCTCTTTCTTTCTCCACTCATATCCAACTCGTTGCTAAGACTTGCCGTTTCTTCCTTTATAACATTAACAAAATTTGCCCCTTCCTTTCTTATGACACTACTAAAATGATTGTCCACTCCTTGATCACCTCCCATCTTGATTACTGCAATATTCTCCTTGCTGGCCTTCCCGCAAACCATCTCTTTCCCCTTCAATCTGTTCAACATTCTGCTGCTCAACTAATTTTCCATCAGCATCGCTTTTCCCATGTCACTCCTCTTCTCAAGTCCCTTCATTGGCTTCCCATCTGCTTCTGGATCCAATTCAAACTCCTCCTCTTGACCTATAAATGCATTTACTCTTCAGCCCCCCACTACCTATCATCTTTTATATTTCCTTACATCCCCTCTCGCGTTCTTCGCTCTTCAAACAGCTTTCATCTATCTATGCCCTCCACTCGTACTGCTAATTCTAGACTTTGCTCCTTTCACCTGGCTGCACCCTTTGCCTGGAACAATCTACTTCTGTCTGTGCGCAATGCACCCTCTCTGGACCTTTTCAAGTCCAGATTGAAAACCCATCTCTTCTCTATTGCTTCCTGTTCTTGATTCTTGTTTTTGCTCTTCTTGTTTATTGTATACTTTGTCTTACTTGATTGTATTTGTATTTTGTGATCTTCTTGACTAGATTGTGAGCTCTGATGAGCAGGGACTGTCTTTTCTTCATGTATGTGTAAATGTTAAATAGATAGAAATAGATAATTGGCGCAAACACACTAAGGCACTTGGTGAAATGGGAAGGAGACTAGCTCAGCATGCAGATGAATAAACAAGGCCCTACATTATATCAGGACTAGCATAGCATCACACCCAGATTGGCTGGAAGGTCTCAAATTATATCAGAAGGACCAGTACTGCACAATACTCAGATTAACTGGAAGGTTCTGTATTACTCCAGGAGGACCAAAAGAAAATAGCACCTAGTTTGTCTGGAAGATTCTAAATTATGCCAGGAGGGCCAGCAGTAGTATAAACAAGAATTCCACACAGCCACACACCAATTGATACAAAAGAACAAGAGGTTGTAGATACAAAGTATACACTGCTGAGAAAAAGGTTACTATGGATGAATTTCCATTTGCTTCCCCAACTAGTGATTACAAAGCATAGCCACAGAGGAGACCTCAGGATTAAAGTGTCTCAGCACTGGGACAAGTGGCCTTGCAGCCAAATTATCATTCGGCTCTGATCCACTTGTGACTTAGCCCCTCTATATCATTTATCGGCTGAGGCTGAGGTCCTTTAATCCTGAGGCCTCTTTTGTGGCTAAGCTTTGTAAGCAGTATAGTTGGTGAAGTAGGAGGACCAGCAGAGCGCAGCACAGCCCCCAGTTTGTCTGGGAATTATTTATTAGAAAACTTACAACAAATAAGAACAAAAAGAAAATACAAAACAAGTGATACTATACAGTTGATGCAAGCAAACAATACAGTGCAGGTCAATAAAAACATATCTATTTATAGACAAAGAAAACAAAGAAGTAACAAAGGTGCACCAATCAATAACCCATCAATCCAAGGAAGACAAAAACCTCTTTCTTCAATTTCGGAGTGTAGACCGTGGCAATGGCATCCGCCTTCCATAGTTGAGGTTGTATCTGCCCTTTCCCGATTAATATCCCAGGTACTGAATGTCCCAACCACCCAGAAAACATTTCCTGGGATTGTCCATCAACCCGGCCTTAATCAGGCTGGCCAAGATGGCTTGTACTTGGCTTATATGGGTGGTCCAGTCTCTGCAGTAGATGACAATGTTGTCAAGGTATGCAGCTGCATACTCCTTATGCAGTCTCAGTAAGTGGTGGACTACCCATTGAAACATGGCAAGAGCCCTGTGTAATCCAAAAGGCAGCACTGTAAACTGGAACAGACTTGTAGTATCAAAAAAGCAGTCTTCTCCTTGGTAGATGGAGTCAAGGGCACTTGCCCATATCCCTTGGTCAGATCCAAGGTTGATATAAAGCATGCTCTGCTAGGTCACTTAATTAGCTCATCTACTCTGGGCATGGGAAACGCTTCCAATTTAGAAGCTGCATTGACCCTCCAAAGTCAATGCAGAATCTGATGCTTCTTTTGGTTTTAAGAACCAAGATGATGGGGGACAACCAGTCACCCATAGACTCTTCTAGAACTCCCAGGTTACACGTTTCTTCCAGTTCCTTGGCAACGACCTGTTGCCAGGCCTCCAGAATCCAATAGAGTCATATTAACATAGTAACATAGTATATGACGGCAGATAAAGATCAGCTTGGTCCATCTAGTCTGTCCAGCAAGGCAGCAAGGGTAGGTGCACTTGCCGTTCCATGCAGGTCACCTCTCCCCATGCCTTTGCAGGTCACCCCTATTTGTTCAGATAGAAGAGAGAGTTATGCTTATTTTTATTTTATCCTGTTGCTATAAAGTGATCCACTGCTAGATAGCCACCCCCGGGTCAGTAATGATATGACAAATGAGGTAGGCTCATCCCAGGTGGTTGGAGAACACCTTTAGGTTCCATTGGATCAAAACTCCTAGATCTCTTCTTTGGGCAGCAGGGAGCTGGTCTCCAATTGGGATTCAGTTGTATCTGATGGGACTGAAATATCCAGTCCAAAATCATCTCCCTGTACCACCACAGCTATTACTGGAGTCCACTTTTTAAATAGGTTAATATGGTAAATTTTGGCTTTCTTCCATTTATCTGGTTGGGCAATATTGTAGTTAACAGGACCCACATCATAGGGCCCCTGCCATTTACAGAGTAACTTGCTCTTGGATGATGGCAGCAAGATTAAAACTCTGTCTCCTGGTTCGAAGGTGCGATGCATAGCTGCCCAATAGCAGCCTCTGGCCTGCTCGAGTTGGGCTTTTTCCAGACTGCGTTTAGTCACCTCTCCAGTTTTCCTCTGTCGGTCTTACATTTCTATAACATACTCTACCAAATTACGCCCAGAAGGTGGTCCTTCTTATTCCCAGGTTTCCCTTACTATGTCTAATATGCATCTTGGCCATCTTCCAAAGATTAACTCAAAAGACAAAAACCTCATGAAACTCTGAGGTACTTTATGAATGCTAAATATCAAATAGGATAAGCGAATGTCCCAATTCTTCCTGTCCTCCCACACAAACCTTTTTAACATCTGTTTCAGAGTTTTATTGAATCACTCAATGAGGCCATCCATCTGTGGGTGATATACTGATGTTCGCAACATCTTGACTTTCACCAAGGCGCATAATTGCTTCATTACCTTAGATACAAAGGGTGTTCCTTGATCTGTGAGGATCTCATTGGGTATTCCCATTCATGAGAATACTTCTCAGGGCCATTCAAATTCATAGTATTCTTCATATTCCTTAGAGTAATGGCCTCCGGGTATTGGGTAGCATAGTCCAGTATAACTAAAATCTACTTATTGACTTGGGTGGTTCACTCCAATTGACCTACTAGATCCATGATCACTCTTTCAAAAGGGCTTTCAATGATGGGTATAGGCACTAGAGGGGCAGGTTGGACTCTGGCAAGGTTATGATGTCGGCAGGCGCGACATGACTGGTAATATAGCTGCACCTGTTTATGGACCCTGGACCAGAAAAATTGGGCTAAAACATACTGTAGTGTTTTTTACACCCCAGGTGATGCCTAATAAATGGTTATGGGCTACAATAGCACCTGATGATGATAGGTCTGGGGAACTATCAGTTGTTCTACCTCATACCCATCTAAGGCACCCTTAGCCACTCTGTATAATAAATTTCTCTTTAGCACAAAATAGGGAAAGGTTCTTGCAGGGAACTCTCCATAACCTATTGGAACACCACATGCCTCCAAAACCTGGTCTCAGGCATGTTTAAGGGACTCATCCTCTTGTTGGGCCCTTTTGAAGCTCCCTAGGCCTTCCCTCAGCCCCCACTCTGGGAAGGGGACCATTGTGTTTCAGTCACTACAGCTGCGCCCTGAGCTATCCACAGGGGCTTCATCCCTAGGCTCTCCCTCCCTAGATCCTGCCCCCATAGCCAGCCTCAGATTCTATTGGTAGTGTAGCTTTTCCCAGCATGCCAACTCTGGGACTTAACAGGATTGGGATTCTCGACATATAGATCTAGGTCTCCCAGGGGGAAAATATTCCTGGTCTGACTTATTGGAGCTGTCAGTTAGCCAAGCTCATATTGCTCTGAAGGTTTTGTAGTCTCAGCCAATCCCCACTAAATGTGGGAGCCAGGGCAGCACCACGACCTCGAATGTCACTTACCCTACTGGAGACTTAAATGAAACCTGTATCATTGGATACTGCCCCTGGCCTCCATGCTCACAGGCCAGTGTTTCCATCTTTGAATAGTCAATTTGAAGTCATGTTACTGTTTTCAGGTAAATGAGGGTCTGCACACTTCCGGAGTCTATCAAGGCCTGGAGGTAGGTCCCCTCAAGCTCCACTGGAATCATAAATTTCTGTGCCTCTGGGTGGGGTGTGTCCACAAATATGTAGGTGTGAGGGGTGGTTAGGCTGACATTCATGGGTTCCTCCTTACCCAGGGGACATTCCCAAGCAAAGTGTCCCTGGGCTGCACTTAAAACAGGTGAAGGAGTCATGGCTGGACTATGCCCTCACCTAGGGGGTAACTTTGGGGGTTGGAACATGGGATCCAACATCTGTTCCAGCTTCCCCTTACATCCTCCTGAGCTAACGGGTCACTTCTACCCCTTCTCACTGTCTGCTTCAGTCAACGGCTGGGCTTCATGATATCCTTCAGCTATTTCCTGTGCAATCTCCAATGGAAGCTTGGGGTGCTGACATAACCACTGTTTCCTAGGGACGGTCAGGCCCTCCAAAAATTACTCAATAGCATAATCTTGGCTATCTTGGGCAAGGTCTTTCCCTCCAGTTGCAGCCACTTCCATGCAAGATCCTTCAACCGATAGAGGAACCTCAGAAGGTTTGAGAGCTCTCATTTATCTGAAGCCTCCTCTTCCTGAATTACTGGTGTAGGCTTCTGGGGTACAGCCGGCCTGTTCCAGTATGGTGGCCTTGACAGCTGCATATATAGCTCGCCCATCTGGGTTGGCATCCTGGAATGCAGCCTGATTGCTGCCCGTTAGAAGATTCCCTAAATAAGTAGTCCATGTCGCCTCTGTCCAAGCAGCCATGTGGACGGTTCATTCAAAGTTCACCAAGAAGTGGTCCAGTTCATCTTCTGCTGTCATTTTAAGAAGCAGTTGCACTGGAGGGTGGAGTTCCTGTCTCTGCAGTGCCTGAGTCAACTGAGCTAGGAAACTCTTCTGTAGCTCCCCCTGCACTCAAATAAGATCCTGTATCTGCTGCTTCAGTTGCTGCTGATACTATTGCTGTTGCTGCTGACCTTCTGCCAGAATCTGGAGGAGCTGCTCCATCCTGGCTTGTCACTGTTCCTTTGCAACATCACCACAGTTTCCTCTTCTGCAGCTGGGTTAACCTTGTTGTATTCCAGCTCCAACAAACTTTTAGTGGCCTCAAGTGACTAAAACAAAGTCTGCCTGCCGGCACTGACTATTTTTTCTTCAAGCTCCCTAATTAGGGCCAGGCTAACTCTCTTAGCCCATATAACAAACAAACAACAACAAAAAAAAATCCTGACCTGCTTTAGAGGCCCAGCCCTGGAGGGATGTGGTTTTGCCCTCAGTCACATGGCTTGAAGAAATCTCCAAGATGCCACCATATGTAGACGTGCGCCATGCAGTGGGAAGGATTTTCTTTTAAAACACTGAACAGATGGCAGTTTAAGGAAAACAAAACTTGATTTTATTCTATCCCAGTTTGTTACACCTTCACAAAGCTAAAACACAGGGCAGACAGCAGTTCAGGGAAACCTTGCTTCTATTCTGTCCCAGTTTGTTAAATCTCCATAGACTGCTCTCCCAGCTTTTCCTAAAGTCCCATTAAAGCTCCTACCTCAGAACTCCTTTGCAGGGCTTGCCTTGGAAGGACCTCTGTCTCCATGGGCCTCTCCCCTTGCTGCAGCCTTCTGGGTTCTTAACCTTTCCCTGGGCTGCAGACTATTTTAAAGGAGACTGTTGAATATCCTTTTGGAGAGGGATGGATAACATTGTATAAACCCCATCACAATGAGGTTGAGACTTACAGGCCAGTTAGTCTGACCTCTGCGATGGGTAAACTAATGGAAACACTGCTAAAATAGGGGATAGTTAGGTTTCTGGAGTCCAATGGATTGCATGATCTGAGGCAGCATGGGCTTACAAGAGGCTGATCTTGTCAGAAAAGTCTGATTGATATCTTTGACTGGGTGACCAGAGTTAGACCAAGGAAGAACCTTTGATGTGGTGTACTTACATTTCAGTAAAGCCTTTGACACAAGGAAGTGAAGGGTAGTGGTGTTTGGTGACTCTCTTCTGAGGGGTACTGAGACATCCATCTGCCTACCAGACTTGATGTACAGAAAAGTGTGCTGTCTGCTAGATGCCAAAATCTGAGATGTTACAGAGGGTTTGCTGAGACTCATCAAACCTACTGACTATTATTCAATGTTGCTCATCCATGTCGGTACAAATGATACTGCTAGGTATCCCTTTGAGCATATCAAAAGTGACTTCATGGCTCTGGGACAGAGAGTGAAGCAGATAGAGGCACAGGTGGTGTTCTCTTCAATCCCTCCTTTTGAGGGTAAAGATCAAGGCAGAGAAGCTCACATCTTGGAGGTGAATACATGGCTGCATGGATAGTGTCATCAAGAGTGTTTTGGTTTCCTGGACCATGAGATCATGTTCCAAAGGCTGCAGAGCAGGGATGTGTTTATATGTCCAAGAGGGGTTGAAGTGGATTCAGCAGCAGACTGGCTAACCTATTGAAGAGGGCTTTAAACTTGAATCATTGGGAATGGGTGAAGAAAGCCCCCAGGTAAGTGAAAGCCCCCAGATAAGTGAACTATGAAATACCTCTGTAGAAATGGGTAAAAGGGGCAACATCTGGAAAGCAGTGTGTATAAATACACATAGCATAGGAAATAAGATCCCAAATGTTGAGGCTTTAATATAAAAGGTTGACTTGGATTTAGTGGTAGTTGCAGAGACATGGTTCATGGACAACAATGACAGGGATGTAATTATATCTGACTATACTTTATTCAGTAGGGACAGAATAGGAAGAAGGGGAGGAAGAATGGCACTATATGTAAAAAATAATATTAAAGCTATAGAATTACGGGCTTAAAAGAGAGCGAGGAGGCACTGTGGGTTAAACTAGAAAGAGGGAAAGGGAAATCCATTTGCATTGGAGTGAAATACAGATCCTGCTCACAGGGAGAAGAAGTGGACAGAGATTTAATAGAAGACATACACTGTTTTGCCATGAAAGGAGAAGTGCTACTGATAGGTGAATTCAATATGCCGGATGTTAATTGGCACATCCCTGCTGCGGTGTCATCTAAAAGTAAGGAGATCCTAGATTCTCTACAGGGAGAACTATTCTAGCAGCTGGTAGCAGAACTCACACATGAAAGGGTGCTTACCAATAGGGAAAATGTTTCCAATGTTATAGTGGGAGATAAAACTAGTGCTAATAAAATCCATTCAAAAGTGAGGGTATTAGACTTTAGGAAAAAATAACTTTGCCAAGATGGAACAACACCTCAAGGAGTCTTGAGCAGGATGGGAACAACTGGGGATGTAGAGAAGCAATGGACAAAATTGAAAGGGGATATTTTAAGGGCAACAAACCTTTTTGTTAGGAAGGTAAATAAATGTTAAAGGAGAAGGAGGCCAATATGGTTCTCAAAAGAAGCAACTGAATAGGTGAAGAAAAACAGGGAGGACTTCATAAAATGCAAGAGATCATAGAGGAAGGAAAACAGACATCTATATTTGGAAAAACCTAGAGAATCTAGCAAGGTAGTCAGGGAAGCAAAGGTACAAAAAGGAGAAAAAATAGCCAATTCAATAAAATGGGGGGATAAGACAATTTTCTGATATGTTAGCGAGAGGAGGAAGAACAAAAGTGGTATTGTCAGACTCAAGGATGAAGGGGAGGAAGATGTAGAAGATGATGAGGATAAAGCAGAATTGCTTAACACATATTTATATTCTGAATTACAGATGACGGGCCAGGAGCAGGAGCTCAGAAAACATCCACAAAAAAGAACAGAAGTGATGACAATCTTGAGTGATTTTCAGAAGATTGTGTTCATGAGAAACTAGTTAAACTAAAAGTAGACAAAGCAATGGATCAAGATGGGATTTATCCAGCAATAGTGAAGGAACTTGGGGATGTTATGGTGGCTCTACTGATTGACCTTTTCAATGCTTCTTTAGAGTTGGGAGTGGTCTCAGAGGACTGGAGAATGACACATGTAGTCCCTTTACAGAAAAGTGGGAGTAAGAATGAGGTTGAAAACTACAGGCTGGTTAGTCTAACCTCTGTGGTGAGTAAATTATTGGAAGCTCTACTAAAAGAGAGAATAGTGAGTTTTCTGGAGTTCAGTGGCTTGCAGGATCCAAGGCAGCATGGGTTTACGAGGGGCAGGTCTTGTCAGACAAACCTGACTGATTTCTTTGACTAGGTGACCAGGGAGATGGACCGAGGGATAGCGCTAGATATGGTGTGCTTAGATTTCAGTAAAGCATTTGACAGTGTTACACACAAGCAACATATTATTAAACAGAGCACCATCAGGATGGACCCTAAAGTAACTGACTTGGTTAGAAATTGGTTGAGTGGGAGGTGACAAAGGGTACAGGTAAATGGATCTCACTCTGAGGAGAAGGAAGTTACCAGTGGTGTGCCGCAAGGATCTGTCCTTGGTCCGATTCTTTTTAACATCTTTGTTAATGATATTGCAGAAGGGCTGCAGGTAAAGCTGCCTTTTTACAGATTATTCCAAAATCTGCAATAAAGGAAGGAGTGGATAACATGAGGAGGGATCTAGCTAAGCTGGAGGAATGGTCAAGAATTTGGCAGCTGAGATTTAATGCTAAGAAATGCAGGGTCATGCACTTGGACTGCAAAAATCCAAAATAGTGGTACAGCATAGGGGGTGAAGTACGTCTGTCCATGATGGTTTTAAAGTGGCTAAACAGGTAGAAAAGGTGACGGCAAAAGCCAGAAGAATGCTTGGGTGCATGGGGAGAGGAATGGCCAACTGGAAAAAGGAGGTGATAATGCCTCTGTATAGGTCTCTGGAGACTGCACTTTCAAAATGATATAAACAGGATGGATTCAGTGTAGAAAGTGGTTGCTAAAGTGGTTAGTAGGCTTTGATATAAAGCATATCAGGACAGACTTAATGACTTAATATGTATATTAGGGTGGTCCACTGCCATAGGGGAAAAAATAAAAGTAGGACTTTCTTTGCTCCCTGGCCTGATTCTGGTTCCATTTATGTAGAAAACAATGTGTGCAAAGTTTGAAGCCAATCAAATAATATTTAGGGGTGGCTCAAGGTCCCTATCAATCAGGCCCCTGGATCCCCCCCAGGGTTCGTCAGACCACTGGTTATTATCCGCTCATAGACGGGGGTATCATACTTGCCAAGCACTCAATGTGGTCCAGATGCTAGTAAGGACTTTGACGATGTGGGGAACATCTTACGGTGTTGCGAGACAACACCCAGAAGGAACTGGAGTTGCTCTTCTTTTGTGGTGTGTCGGCCGTTGAACTCCTCAATGAGTTTGACCCCTCGCTCAGCCACATCGTTGATCACTGGAAGATTTTTTACTTTCTTCAGACCGCCTTTGAATGATGCATTCTCTTCCCAGTCTTCTGGGTCTGCATTAGGAAAATCACTGTTGATGTCGAGGTGTTTCAGGAAACGGATTGACTTGCGAGTTGCAAAAGATTCAAGTGGTGGAATCATGGAACTTTTCAATTCGACCCGCTTTGGGGGATCTTCGTCTTCGTCATCATCCTCATCACTTTCATATGATTCTGCCTGGATCATGGCCGACACTATGGCCCGCTTTGTCGGTGCTGAAACAGCTTCATCGAACAGTGACAGTGCCACAAGCTCCTCTGACACATACCACAGATGCTGTTGCAGTTTGTCTCTGGCCGCTCTTCCAACATGGTCATTGTGGTAAGAGTGTAGTTTCTTCAGCATCTCCAAATCTGTTCGAGGAGCAACTGCGGCATCAGGGGCAGAAAACCAGGCTTCCACATGAATCAGGATGGAGAAAATGCTCACATCACGAACACTCCTCCCGTTGGGTAAGATCTTTGAGTTGTCCTCAGAACATCCAAATCTTGAGACAGTACAAGACTTTTGCCATCCATCTGGCATGATGGAAAGCTCCGGGTTTCTTGAAATTGAAACTAGGAAGATTCCCTCCAAGGCAGACAATCGTTAACTCCAATAATTCCAGGTAATCATCTCGGTGATTGCCCTGTGCCATCTTGGATTCCGCAAACGTCATGATGCGATCCCTGTCAGGTTGCAGCACTTCCAAGTCTTTTCCAGTTTGATAGTTGGACTTGTCAAGGGAGCCCCAATTCTTTTGGAACCGGCGAAAGAGTTGGACATCGGGACCTGATGAAGCTCCAGAGCATGTAGAGAATACTGCACCAAGAATTATTTCGTAAATGTGATGGCGGCATGCCAAATGAAGGACTGTGCGATGGAGTCTCTGTTCTAGAAGAATGCATGCTCCTGATCGACGTCCCATGTTCGATGCAGTTGTATCAAAGCAGAAGCCTGCAACCTTTTCATCCAAACACCATTCCTGTAACAGTTCATAAACTGCTGCAGCTTGATTCTTGCCCGTCGCAGATGTCGAAGAGTCTTCACCTGACTCTGCCGAGGAAGAAGATCCTTCCAGCTGAACTTGGCTTGTAGTTGCCTCGGCTTCGGCAACATGTTTTTGTCTGCGCCTTTTCAATTCTTCTTCTCGCTGTTGCGATCTTGCTTCCATGTTGGCCAGTTTCTTGTCCATCGCGCACATTGAGCCGCGGCGCCCTGGTTCTCGTTGCGCTGTTAAGAATTCTTTGTCTTCTTGAATATGAATTAAAGACATTGCATTGGCATGCGCCACATCAAATAGGTTTTTCATTGCAACCTGGAATTCTTTTTCATTTGCCTCTTGTTTCCCTCCTCTCCCTTTGTTTTTCTTCAAAAGTTTCCACTGATTGAACAATTTCTTTACTTTTTCTTGAATTTTGTCATTTCTTTGAACAGGAAGCCTGGCCTTTTCCCAGTAAGCTTCTACTTCCGTTCTTGCCCCGCTCCTCTTTAACCTCTTCTTGGCCCCCCTCGCTTCCTTAGTACAACAGTTTGGTCTATCCGTTTTTCTCTACGCCGACGACATTCTTTTACTTCACCACACCTCACCTTCCTCCCCTGATCTTACAGTTCTTGACTCTTGCCTTTCAGCCGTGGCGAATTGGTTAACACTCAACTGTCTCCACCTTAATCTCACTAAGACTACTGCTATCTGGTTCTCTCATAACGGCCCCTCTCCTTCAATAGCTCCTTCCTTTTCAGGCACCCCTGTACCATTGGTCTCTACTTTCCGTTATCTTGGTGTGCACTTTGACTCTGACCTTTCCTTTCACACCCACATCTCACACATCACCAAAACATCCTTTTTTTTTCTTCGCCAAATCCGCTCTGTTCGCCCCTTCCTTTCCCCCTCGGCTCTCATTACCCTAGTATTATCCCTAGTTATGTCCCGTGTAGACTTTTCCAACTCACTATTCATCGGTCTCCCTAAATACCATTTAACTCGCCTTCAACGGATCCAAAACACTGCAGCACGCCTCATCTCACACACCTCCCTTCGAGACCATATAACCCCTCAACTGTTTTCACCTTCACTGGCTGCCTGTTCCCTTCCGTGCTACCTTCAAACTTCTAGTCCTAGTTCACAAAGCCTTTCATAACAGCACCCCTCAGTACCTAACAGATCTCCTCTACTTTCACTCTCCCCGACACACCCCTCGCTCCTTTCACCTTAACTGTCTCACCTTACCCTCCCCTTCCCGCGCTCACCTGAAGTCCACCCGTTCTTCTGCTTTCTTTTTTGCTGGTCCTGCCGCCTGGAATGCCCTTCCCCCCTCCCTCCGTTTAGAACCACAACACGCAGTATTCAAATGCAATCTAAAGACCCACCTATTCTCCCAAGCATTCAATGTTCCCTCTCCCTTTGTGTGATTTCCCCCTCTCTCTGCCCCTCCTTTTGTGATGTCCCCCTGTTTATGTTCTGTCCTGTCTTCCTCCTTCTCTCTCACTGTCCTTTTAAAAGATTGTACATTTCCTTTCCTTTTCCATGGGCCTTGGCCTCCTTTTATTGCTTTATTTTTACTTGTACACCGCCTTGATTCCCGGAAAGGTGGTTTTTATCAAATACAATAAAACATAAACATAAACATAAACATAAAACTTGTTACAATAGATGCACTTTCACTAATGCCTTTGTTTAATGTCATATGGTGATATAAAAATACACTTAACACTTGCTCCTTGCTGGGGAGCTTGGCCCCCAGAATTGTGGTGGACATTTCTTCAATGAGATAAAAACCACGTTTTTTCGCCATCTGAAAAGAATAAAGATACAAAGATAATAGTACAATGTCTTTGCCACCTCTCAGAGACGAGATTAGTTCAAACCCATGACCTCTGCCTCCAGAGGAGGTGAAACAACCAGTGGGCTACATCTCTACAGCTGCTAGCAAGCCCCTGGCTGGCTACAGAAGGACTGCAGGTCACCACACAAACTGTCTGCTGTGGTTACCAGGATAGGGTTAACCCACCCATACCCATGATGCACTGCACATGCAGATCGGCAGTCTACAGATGATTACAGGATGGGGTATGCACCCCCACAGCACCTAGGGCTGGTAGGGGGAACTGACCGTGTGTGTCACTGGCACAGAGTAGCTACAGATGGTCACATTGTGGGGGTACTGTGCTTACCCTGAGGGTGAGGTGGTGTGCCCAGCACCAGGTCCGCAGCACCTGGCATGGCTGAAGTAGGCCATACTGCAGATCCCCATCAGTGCCAGTGTGTGATAGGTAGTTCCTGCAGATACACCTGTGTCCATCTGTATTTCTCAGTCATGTCTAGCCCTTATGGACTATGATACACCCAGAATAGTGCATATCCTGTGTGGGTGCCATGGTCACATGATGTAAGTGAAGGGGGGTGTTTGGACCCATAGGCAGATTATATACCACCACCCAATCTGCCCTGCGGGGCTCAGGGTGGGGAACAGGATCTCCCACCAACAGATCCACATTCTACATCCCTGCAATGCTGGCAGTAAAGGGGACCATCAACCCCAGTCTCACTGGGGAACAGACACCCTACAGGGCAGTCAGTGCAGATCTGTGTGCATCCATAAGGCAATGGCAGACAGACAGTAGACTTGGAAATGCTCAGCTGCCCCACCACCATCTGACATTGTTCAGCAGCAAGCACAATGAATCTCCAACCATATACATACTAACTGCAGACAGTCTGCTAGATAGTCCATGTTCCTGGAGGAGATGTGTGCCCCCAAAACTGGGATATGAGCACACACACCAGGCCAATAAGTCAGTGATTGGGCCCCAGAAAAGAGAGCCCATATATATTTTTTATTTACATTCTCTTATATACCGCGCTATTCTGCATCAGTGCGGTTTACATTGAACAAACTGAAATTACATTGAACAGGGCATTATAACTTGGAGATAACTATTTTACAGGGAACATGGGCTCTGGAGGGTTAAATGGTTTGCCCAAGACCACAAGGAGCACCTGTGGGACTAGAAACCCCAGTCCTTCCGGCCCAAGGTTGCTGTCCTCTAGTGGGATTTGAACCCCCGACCTTCCGGCCTGAAGTACCTTGCCCCAACCACTAGGCCACTCCTCCACTCACTTGTGAAAAATGCTATACAGCGCTATGGGGGAACCTAGCCATGCCGTGGTCACTGCTCAGTCAGGGTGAGAGTGACCTTCTAGCAGGACAAGCTGTGGCCATCCTGTCCATGCAGGTGGTGGTCAGGCACTACAATGTCCCAGCCATTGGCCTATGCCCTGTGCAGATGCATCCTGCCCAGGCCACCCTGTCCAGGCTATACCCACAGTACCTTGCTCCGGTATCGCGTGTGTAGACAAGGGCTAACTAGGCTAGGCCCCAAAAGCAAATTGGATATAATCAGTGAAGTGGATGAAACAGCTGCTGACAAACAAATTTATACAACTATGATTCACCCAGGATATGCAGATTTGGAGTTGTCAGATTCAGAGACAGACAGTGGATCAGGATCTATAATATCTATAGGGATAGAAAGCAGGCCCTCTATACATGAAACCGGAATGTAGAACCTAACTTAGCTATAGGCCCAGAAAGTACAGGTCTGAATTGCAGTAAAACTATCTCTTTAAATGCACTTCTGCTTCTTCTAGGACATTGGACTTAGTAAACAGGGCTTGTGTGATTAGCAAATAGAGTTTGTGTAGAAATAGATATTAGGTCAGATTGTGCGCAGAGCCCAACAGCCTGATTCTCCATGAGGCTTTGGATAGTGGAGCCTGTGGGTGTGGGTGTTTATGCCCCTGTTGACCGCTGCTCTAGGGCAGAGTTTCCCAACTCCGGTCCTGCTGGGCCAAACACTGTTCGGGTTTTCATGCTATCCCTAATAAATATGCATGAGATACATTTGCATACCATGGGGGCGGCGCATACAAATGCAGCACAGGCATATTTATTGGAGACAGCATGAAACCTGAATGGTTTTTGGCCCTCCAGGACTGCAGTTGGGAAACTCTGTTCTAGGTATTACACATGTTTATGGTGTCTGTGCTCTGTAGGGTAAAATTTAGGTGTTTCAGGCATGTTTATGTTATCTGCAATAAAGGTTCTGTCGTTATTACCACGGTTAAGTACTGGGTAAAATATGGGGACTGGGTTGGCATAAGACACAGCTGGGACTTGAACTTGTGACCTTTTGCTCATGAACACACTGGCTGTGTGTACTACACCACACAGTTGCCACAAGGACAGTTCTTTCCCTGGAGATACCATGACTGTTCATCAGACAGACCCTGTCTGTTGCAGTGCACGGCACCCACCTAAATGTGGCTAGGCCATGGTCTGCTGTGGGCAGATGCCACTGCCCCCTCCACCACCAGCACCCCTCTGCCACCATGCTGCCATGCCATTATCCCGGGTGTGCTGGTGGTGTGCAGTCCAAGGCCATCCATTATTCTGGTAGGCAGCTGCCTATGGTGTGGGTTCTCGGGTAGGGGTGCTTACATGGACATGCGCGCTTCCCCCCTCCCCCCCCCCCCACCGCCTGACAATGTTCTGTGCCCTTGGGGGTACCTGCTGGGTACTATCCCCTGTGACACTGTGAGAAAAACACTCGTGCCCATGTTGTACCCTCATCAGTTGCTGTCTGGCTGCTCTACAGTTTCAGCATTCCTATGTGCCACTTATGCATCTGCCTAGTCCGCACTGTGCGCCAGCTGCACCACAGCATGTGCCGCCTGCAGCCCTCTGTATCCCATTTCCAGCATCTGTACAGTTGCCCTTTCTTACATGCCCACCCTGCTGTTGCGGCACATGTGTACACCATAACAAACCTGCCCAATATAAAGGGAAAACCCTGATCACTGCTATTCCAATGTGGGATCATTCACCTTGTAGGGGGACAGAGCATAGACCCTTCCAAACATGATATCTTCTTTTTTATGCTTTCTCAGTAGTTTTTCTTTATGTTTCTCATTAATATCACTATTGGCCAGCTTGGTTATTGAGATTTTAAATGTGGTTCAGGTCATTTTCTATGTTTATTTGCCTTTTTGTTCCATGCACATGTATCACTACTATCACGTTTTTGGGTTTCCCTGGCTTTGCTGTACATTGCTGACTGAAATGTTTTCTCTTTCTTGCAAATGTGCCTTAATGCGAGGGTTTCACTGGCATTAGTGTTCAGACCCAGATTTTACAGCGTTAGTGTGCCTGGAGCCTCTCCCCTCCCACTCTCTGTCCATTGACTCTTTCTCTCCGCCCTCTGAGAAGCCTTACTCCACCCTTCAGAGCCAGATTTCACAGCGTTAGGGTGCCTTAACGCCGGGGTGGGGGGGGGGGGAAGTCCCCTAATAAATAGGAAACGGGTAAGAACTGCCTATAAAGAAACCAAGAAGACAATAAAAACAAAATGTATTTAAAAACCCACAAAATGTTGATGTGATGTATACCTATGAAAAAACAAATTGCAATTAAAAAAAAATAAACCTTACATACTCTAACCAGCATCTGTGTATTTTAAAGTAAAGGTGAAACTAAAGTGAACAAAGCGATATGGCAAATAAATAAATAATTAAAAAGTAACAACCAAGGTCATTAAAATGATAAAAAACTAATATAATAAAAAGATAAAATTATCATACATGAAATATAATGCGAACCTACAGGGGGAACGTCACATGGCTCATGTGGGATATGAAATGAGAAAAGGTGTGGAAAAGAAAGGTACATCGATGTCCCAAAAAAATAAAAAATAAATAAAAACATTGGAATAAAAAACTTGGAATGAAAAGGAGGGGGGAGGGGGAGGAAGGGAACTGGAAGGAAAAAGAGGGGAGGGGGCATGATAAAGTTTCCCGGTATTATAGTATCTTCTCCTACATGTTTTAATACACTTCAATATACCCATTACATTTTAAGATATTTTAAGGTGCAGATGTGTTTACTTTCACTATTTAGATATGATAAATAACTCCCGGTATGTTACATCTCCTTTAACTTTTTAAATAGATTTTAGCCATTGATGTTCATATTCTAGTGGCTTTTTTTGTATAATAGCTGAACCATAAAGATATTACGACTGTATTGCTCCTTTGGTGACTTTACTATATTACAGGTAACTGCTGCCTCCCTGAGTTAGTTTCTGTTTTTTGGTTTGTTCTTTGGTCCTCCTCTCCCATTTAGTGCTCAGCCTTTATGATATCTACTCTTTCATATATTTGTAATTTTAATGTTCTTTCCTTAGTCATGTGTATATTGCAATGGTGTCTTTATTTATTTATCAAAAAACCCACTAAAGTTGAACAATCAATACTAAATACTTTAAACACTACCTTTAACTCCTGACCCCTATTTTTATACCACAATATTTTTTCGGAAGTGTCACCATGAGGGAATCCCTCTCGAGGTAACCTTTCCTTTTGTTCGTTTTATACGAGCCGGAAATACCAGCTCAACATGCTTAAAAGGTATAGCAGTAAAATGAAGGGAAGTGCTTGAGCAAGCCCCTTTACCAAAATGATTACTTTCTATTCCAACTGGAATCAATTTGATTTAAGGAACAAAAAATCTTATCTGAATGTTCCTCGCAAACGAAAATCTCTTCTTCCCCCGCTTGAAGTAACGAGAAGGTGTTTCCAGTTGTACTCACAGGTTTTCTCGAATGAAACTTTACTTCCCGCTACATCCAACATGCAATAGGGGCGCTCAAAAGCACTCCCAAAATCAAGCCAATCTATCATTCATGAATAATACGCAACATAGCGCCATGTTTCAGGCTTAGTTATTCTTCTAGCCCTTCATCAGGCCTTTGCCCAACTACAAGACCGTATCAAATCTACTGCCCCATTAGATGACCAGCAATACAGTTTTTGACCTCACCATGGAGTGGAAACACTCCTCACGGTGCTAATAGACACCCTTGCTAGAGGAACTCACAACACTAAACAAATATTCCTACTCATTTTTCTTGATATCACCACTGCATTCGACAGTGTCAACCACCGATTAATGCAAATACAGCTTCAACAGATGGGAATTACAGAAACGGTATTGAAATGGTTTTGCTCATATTTATCAGATAGGACTCAGGAAGTGAGAATTGATCAACAAACTTCTGACACATACAAACAAGAACAAGGTCTCCCAAAGGCTCTGCCCTTTCTGCTCTTCTCTTTAATATTTACCTACAACCTATCTGTTCCATCTTTAAAAGATTCCACGTAAATTACCATATTTACGCTGATGATATAATGATTTATCTCCCCTGGAACATATTGAATCCCCCAATGAAACTACTCACCGAATGTCTCTCAGAAATCATAACATGGCTGGAGAGCCACAATCTCCATATTAACTTTTCAAAAACTCATTCTATGTATGTCACTAGAATCAAGAGCTTCTCCCCACCAACTTCAATCAAAATCAATGACATCAACATTCAAGTTAAAAATGAAGTTAAACCTTAGGTGTCATAATTGATCGCTCCCTCAACTTCAGCTCACACATAAAGCAAATAACAAAAAAAATATTTTTCAAACTAAAACTCCTTAAACAACTCCGCCCACTACTACACCCCCAAGACTTCAAATCAATAATCCATGCAATGATTACACCATACCTTGACTTTGCCAATACAATCCTTCAAGGTATCACCAAACAAAACCTAAAACATCTCCAACTGGCTCAAAATGTAGCCGTGAGAATAACTATGAACACTAACCCCATGGAACACATCACTCCCACACTATACGCTCTCCACTGGCTACCTATACACAGCCGCATAATATACAAAATCCTTGTAACAACTTTTAAGTTAATACATGACATAATGCCCTCACACCTATCAACACTAGCTATAGAACACAGCACCCGTATACAACGTACTAGGAATCAAAACAAACTTTCTCTACCTAAAGATTTCAGGAAAGCCAAAAAGATAACAACCAGTATGGCCTTCTCCCACACTGCCACTACACTCTGGAACACCCTCCCTGATCACCTCAGAGAACTTCGTGACTTTCAATCATTTAGAAAACACCTCAAAACATATCTATTCACAATACATTTTGGCACCCAGGACCTAGCCTACACCCTAGAAACAACACAAGCATCTGTCCAAGCCACACAACCCAATACAACTTAAGCCACTGCAACCCAACACATCTTTATTTGTACATAGTTACTCTTGCTACTACCATGTCAGCAAGTTCAGTCTGATTGAATAACTTCTATGTAAATAGCTATTTGTTTTATGTAATTAAGCAAGTACCTGTTTGTACCTCACAAACTTGTTGTTCCCTGTAAATCACAATTGATTTTCGGAAATCATGGTATAGAAATCTCTGTTAAATAAATAAATAAAATATTTTGAGGTTTTGTACCCTTGAAGAAGGCCCTTTTGGGCCGAAATGTATTGGGGTCTACCTGTCTTACCAAACTGCTGCTTTGTTGTTCCTCTTCCCTTTGGGGGTTCTTTGCTCTTTGTGCAGTCACATCTAGGCCCTGTGTCCTATTCTTGTTTGACAGGGACTCTCCTGGAACTGTGTATATCAGTGTCCAGTATTGAACTGCTGATGCTATCTGCAGTAGGGAACCTCTAGGTTTTCGTGGAGCTATTGCTAAAGTCCTGTTGGTCCTACCCTGACCATAGGGAGTAGGCCAAGAGGCTGTTCCCAAACATCTAGAACTAACAATCCACCACAGCCAAACTGTACCTGTTACCCACCACTGGGTTTTCAGCCATGCACATACCAAACGCAGCCGGTCCGCACATATTGACCATGTGCACCCAGGTTGGGAGAAACAACATGGGACACCCAGCATTAGTCTCGGTGATTGGGCCCCCAGAAGAGAAATTGCACCCACATCACTGGAACCACGCACTATATAGTGCTATGTGGATACATAGCCATGCCATGGTCACTGCTCAGTCAGAGTGAGAGTGCCATCTCAGTATAACATGCTGTGGCCACCTAGTCCATGCATGTGGCAGCGGGCACTCAGCCATTGACCCTGCCTCTGACGCAGACACATTCTGGCCAATTCGCTCTGTTTCAGGCCATACCCACAATCAACTGTTCCTCATCATGCACATTTGCAGACTAATGCTGGGAACAGCTTATGTAATGCGAGTCACAGTGAACTGCAGAAAGCCACAGAACAATGGAGCGACAGACACACATACACACTATGCAAAAGTGGGAATGGCTGGCATTCATGCCTACCTACCTCTTTGGTCTCCATATCAGCTCGAGCCTTGTTAACTTGTGCACATTGTGCAGGCGCTAGTAGCGCATTCTGACATTGATGTACATTTCTATGTCTGCTCAGTGTGCTGTGCTATCAGGCTGCTGTTCCATCCAGCTGTGGACAGTGGAGTCTATCTGGTGGCTGATGGGTAATTGCACTCTTGCTGGTCGATTCATTGGGGGTTGCACTTGCTGGTGCTGTACCTGCATTGGAAGCTAAAGTTTAGCCACAGAGACATTCAATACATGATCCACAGCCCCACCCCCCAAACATCTGCCTTTGAAGGGACCCCTTCCCCTCCTGCCACTGATACGTCTAGAGGGAGGATGACAGCCACAACTGTGGTATTTCCCCGGGAACCTGCATTTTGCAGCTACCTGGAGGGCTACAACTTCTGGCACTATTGACCTCTTCCTCTGGATCTGGCTTCAGAGGCAGCAGGAGGGGGTTATCTGGGATCTTTCCATAGGGTGCCAGAACCCTTGGACAGTCCTGTGTGGCACAACACCTTTCCACAGAAGCAGCATGTCTGTGTGCCACCACTGTCACTGTGGGATCAAACCGGGCATCACAGATGGTAATGGGGAAGGATGGATACCCATATGAGGAGAGGCTAAAAAGGTTAGGGCTCTTCAAACTGGAGACGAGATGGCTGAGGGGAGATATGATAGAGGTCTATAAATTAATGACTAGAGTAGAATGGGTAGACTGGAATTCATTGTTTACACCATCAAGATGTAGAACGACTAGGGGACATGCACTGAAACTACAGTATAACCAATTAAAGACTAATTAGAGGAAATATTTTTACAGTCAACACGTCATCAAACTCTGGAATTCATTACCAGAGGATGTAGTAAAGGCTGTTAGTGTATCAGGGTTTCCTAGAGGAAAGGTCCATAAACCATTATTAAAGGAGACCTAGAAAATCCATTGCTTGCACCAATACAGGCATTGTGGAACCTGTGTTTTTGGGGAAACTGCTATGTACTTGTGACCTAGATTGGCCACTGTTGGACACAGGATACTGGGCTTGATGGTCTGACCCATTATGGCATATGTTATGTTTTTATGTTCTTATGTGCCACATGTGCAGCTGCCTGGTCCACCTTGTGCATCAGCAATCCCCACTGCATGACTCACATGCCATCTCCTTTGCCCCATTTGCACCATCAACATAGTGCCCTTTCATACTTGGGCATTACGTTGTTGCTACTAGTGGAGCACTACTATCACTGTCTGGGGCTCCCCTGTGTGTGGATCACATTGCAGACAGAAAAATAAGTTCTCTCCCTTCCAAATACACCCTTTCCACGAGGCTTTACTTGATGTTAGAGTTCCCAGCATTAAAGGGCTTTTAAACACATTGCACAACTGACGTTAAGGGAGCACTCATTGTTGATGCACATTCTCTGCCCCATTAATGCCCACTCTCCATCTACTGCACCCTTAACGCTTCCGGAGCCTTTAACACTTGGTAATGCAGCTTTTTAGCTATGTTAAGGATACAAATGTGCCAATAACGGGCGTTAACGGCACACATGCTCCCTTACCGCCATTTAGTAAACATACCCCCATGTTTCTAAGATTCTATGTTCCGCACAGGTAACATAAATAAATTGAGCACCCTAGGAATTGACCCTAAAGTGACCGACTGGGTTAGAAATTGGTTGATGGGAGGCAACAAAGGGTACAGGTAAATGGAGCTCGCTCTGAGGAGAAGGATGTTACCAGTGATGTGATGTCCTTGGTCTGATTCTTTTTAACATTTTTTGTTAGTGATATTATGGAAGGGCTGTCGGGTGAGATTTGCTCTTTTACGGATGATACCAAAATCTGCAATAGTGTAAACAACCAGGAAGGAGTAGATAACATTAGGAAGGATCAAGCTAAGCATGAAAAATGTTCTAAAATTTGACAGTTGAGATTTAATGCTAAAAAATGCAGGGTCATGGATTTGGGCTGCAAAATTGCATGGGAGTAGTAGAGTATAAGGACTGAAGTACTCCTGTCCATGAAAAAAGAGTGGAACCTTGGCATGATTGTTTCAGATGATCTTAAAGTGGCTAAACAGGTAAAAAAGGTAATGACAAAGACAGAAGGATGCTTGGGTGCATAGTTAGAGGAATGCCAGCAGAAAAAAGGAGGTGATGATGCCTCTGCATAAATCTTTGGCGAGACCTTATTTGCAGTATTTTGTGCAGTTCTGGAGATCATGCCTTCAAAAGGATAAAAACAGGATGGAATTGGTGGAGAGGGTAGCTACCAAAATGGTCAGTGGTCTTTGGTATAAACCATATAGGGACAGACTTAAAGGAAAGGCATGTATACTTTAGAGGAAAGGCAGGATAGAGAAGATATGATAGAGATGTTTAAATACCTTTGTGACATAAATGCACATGAGGAGAGACCCTCTTTCAATTGAAAGTAAGCTCTGCAATGAGGTGACATAGGATGAGTGTGAAAGGGGTTAGACTCAGGAGTAATCTACAGAAATATTGCTTTACGGAAAGAGTGGTAGATGCGTGGAATAGTCTTCCAGTGGAGGTAGTAGAGATAGGACAGCATCTGAATTCAAGATAGCATGGGACAAACAGAAGATCTTTAAAGGAAAAAAAAGGAATATAGTAGTTGATATGGAAGGGCAGACTAGACAGGCCATGTGGGTTTTTTCTGCCATCATGTTTCTATAAAGGAGAAAGATGTTTGCCACTCTGAGGGGAATCAGCACCTTTGATCCAAAGAGAAGAGAAACTTGTACCAATGACAGAATTGATCCCTGGACTGGCATTCAACAAAAACAACAGTTGGCAGCACTATGGGAAAGTTTTATCCAGATGTTCAGCTTTAAAAAGTTTGGGGAGAAAACATATCTTGTTTCAGCTTGTGGTAGTCTCTTCTGTTGGGTTTTGTCAGAGGTAATTGAGTCCCAAGGATTTATTCTTCCTGAGACTGTCTTAAAATATGTGGACCACCATTGGTCAACTGAATCCAAGGCTATGGACTTGGTCCGGTTCAATAGCAACAGCAGCAGGTATTCCCAGATATATACCATGTTGTACTCATACCTGAACAGGAAACAGAGATATTCACTATGAACAGCAATAGGATGGAGATATTCATTATCTCTACCAGCCTTTCAACCAGTCCCGCTGCTCACTTGTGGGCCCAGATCTTGAAGCAAATCGCAACAGCCAGCTGCTGGCATTTATTCTGCCTCAGAGTTCCTCCTTGGCTCCCGGTAAATAGGGTGGAATCTGACAAATTATGAAAGAGAAAGACTTTCACATTTCAAGAGCAGACCGTGTGGAAACATAAGTTCTCATCTTCTGCCCCAGAGTCCAAAAACAGTAGACCAAAACAGCTGTTATTACACACAGTTCTGTGTGCCTCCAGACTTATGCCCCTTTGAGGAACAGTCCCTGGGTCTGGGGGAGGAGTAACCATCCCATATTGAGCTCTTCTCTGATACAGTTTCCCCTAATACAGAGGCAGTCCATGAATTGTCTACCCTCTTTTCAGATCTTGAACAGTAACTGGCCAGTGGGAATGTAGCAGAGGAAGCCAGTAGGTCAGATTTACTTAATGTGTTATAGTTAGCAGTAGCCTTCTGTTGATGGGCCAACACCACAGCTGAAATACCAGGGTGAGAGGGGCTCATAGAGCATGAGGCCTGAGGGACCAGCAGAGTTCCAGAATGCAAAAGGGCCACCGGTGCTACCTGACAGCCGTTTGCCAGGAATGCTGTCTTTGCTCCCTCTGAAACTCTTAGGGATATGTTTACTAAAGGGCGGTAAGGGAGCAGGTGTTATCGAGTATTAACAGCAGCAAAAAGGGGTTTTCCAGCAAAAAAGACTCTGGGTGTGTAGGAGGCGTTCTGGCATTAAGTGCGCAATGGACCATTTAACGTGCGGCCCCTGTCAATTGGCAGGATGAACTGCAAAGAGCAGGCATCAGATGAGGGTGTACAGGTATTGACTTATGTGTCAATGTGCATACAGCATGGGTGCCTGTGGCGTCGGGCAATATCACAGTGCAGGTGGTGCATATGTGGATAGTGCCAGGATTGAAGGATACATGAGACACACACATAGGGACGCAGATGGTGAAGCAGGGGTCTATTGTAGATGTAATAGAGGAGGGTCGACACATGCCTTGTGCTAATTTGATGTTGTCATGCTTTCTTGACCCCAAATTTATATGCCATATGCCAGACACATGTGCATTGAACACATGGTCATATGTCACATGTATTGGCTGTTTGGGGCAGGCATGGGTGTCTGATGAGCACTGCATGTGGCTAGGCCAGGGGCTTGATGTTGCAACCTGTACGGCTGATATGTAATGAGGCCATATGACAATCAACAACAAGATATGTGTTCTACATATGATGGATCCCCATGTCATTGACCTGCCTGTGGCCTGTAGCAGAACACTGATGGACATACTGTTCAAGGGACATGCATTCCATGTATTTTGGAAAATGAATGTGCTATTGGAACACAGGTTAAGCTGCAGTGATGTGTGTCCATTATGGACTGCAACCCACAGCATGCTCCATGAGATGTGAAAGACACCTTAAACACATACATTGGGAATTAAATGGAAGGGAACAGCAAGGGTTTGTACACATAGGGTTCAAACCCAGGTCTGTTGTTTACATTGCCAATGCTCTAAACATTTGGCCATGGCTCCACACAACACATGTGCATCTACAGGTTTCAAATGTTCCTCCCTCATCAATGGCCTGTTACAGAGCCAATACCTTCAAGCTGTTATCCATAAAGGATACCATATAACATGGGTACAGACACATTGTGCTGGAAGGACACACCACATAGGATGGGGATGTGTGTCTGCCAGGCACAGCAGACACTGGACTGTTAAGGCATGCAAATGAGAGGAATCTTACACAGATGCAAAGACAGTGAGTGGGCTTCAAACCACAGTCCATTGCTAAGTGCTGCAGGCAGTTCACCCCTTAGTTACACCTTCACAGAGTCATGCACTGTATTGGCATGGGGCATGTCTGACACAGATTCCTACCTGCAATGTCTGCCTTTAGGTACATGACGGGCCATTGCTGACACATTCTGAGACCAGGGCACAGCACACCCCAGGCCTACTTATGGAGCTGCACATGCAATACATGATGCACATGGGAAAACATACTGCAGATGGAAAACACACACACAGTAGCATAAAACATCTCATGTACTGTCACGATGGCTGTTCCTCCAAGAGTAAGCCAGTCTCACAGACACGTGTCTAGTGTGCTGTTCTGTGCCAATTGCCACACAGCCAGCACATTTGCAGGATGTATAGTCCCCTGGGAGCTGCTGAACATGCCGATGTCAGAGCACATGCACACCCACCCACAAGAAACCACTATACATGGCCATAAGGTCCATTGCAGACCATCCTGTGCATCCGCATATGCTGGTACTGTGCAATGGCCTGGTGATCAATGTTGCCACTATGGCTGTACTGTGTGTGCCGGTATAGGTTAGTCCCTTAAATACAGTACCTATGGTGCATTTCTAATTATGACCTTCAGTCTTCATGTGATCATCAAAGGGAGAATGCTATGATCCATCACCTTGGGACGTGTATATGCACAGTCATTTTGGCCCTCTGGATCATGGCAGATGCTGAACATGTTGTTGACCATTTGCATGGGTCATCTGAATGTGAGGCATGCCACACATCACCTGGTGTCCATCCTCTGTACTGCAACAGCTAGGCCCTATCTGTCCCTCAGTAGGTCTTCTTTACAGCCATTTGGCTGCATGTATTGTCTGTTCTGTCTGCAACTGGTAACTTGGCTATATGCATGCCTGACCCATTCTGGAGTGTTCATTCATCTCACCCTGCTCATTTAGAAACTACCTTGTTCTCTTATGAATCACTGGTGTCACCAGGGTGCAGGCAGCTGATTCCTAGAAACTCAGATGCATGGACCATTCCTTGTTTGGGGGGCTGTACTGACACCAACATGATGGGCTTCCAAACTCCAGTAGTCATCATCCATACATCAGTTGTTAGGAGGATCCTCTGGGATGTTCAATAGAGCAGAGGCAGTATGCATGTATTTCCCACCCCAGGACTGTGACGCCAATGCACATTCATGCACAACTGGTGGTCACACAGTGCATGCACACAGTGCAACTATGGGCACCCTGACTTTCTACCAACAGCATCCGGGACAGTGACTGGGGTGCAAAGGTAGGAATTGTAGCCACATGACTGTAGCCTATTACAATATATCACAATGTGGGTTCATAGCCAGGACATTGTCATAGCTCAGTCAGGATGAAGGTGGATGTGTGCAGCATGGTCATGTTTGTGGCAGACACATGGTAGTGTGCCTCAGCCATACACATCACCTTTGAGTCATATACAACCTGTGACATTTGTACTGTGTCTGTCCCTACACAGAATCCTCTTCTCTTCATTTTTATATGTGTTGACCATCGACTGGTATCATGTGTATACAGGTTGAGGTGCATGGGTTTTGTGCTACAGACAGGCTGTCAGTTCATGTTGTTCCACTGTGGCTTATGTTTACCATTTCCCCAGATTCAGTTGCCCCACAAACAGCATGTGACAGTGAGCATGACACAAACAGAGCAATGTGTGTACACCAACATCATGTCATGCCCCTTGCACTATGCCATGTGGATATGTGCAAAGTAGCACACTCACTGACACTGCAGTACCAGGAGACACCCCCGCAGGACAGCATGGAGACATGCCAGATTGTACAAGGGGCAGCACACTGTCTGTGTGGTTGCTGAAGGACTTACCCACAGCATGTTGT
This sequence comes from Ichthyophis bannanicus, assembly GCA_033557465.1. Taxonomy (NCBI): domain Eukaryota; kingdom Metazoa; phylum Chordata; class Amphibia; order Gymnophiona; family Ichthyophiidae; genus Ichthyophis; species Ichthyophis bannanicus. The sequence continues at coordinate 1,239,528,030 of CM066031.1, read as the reverse complement.
ATACGTGATCCTACAGCATGGACATCAAATGCATGCACACTGCATTGCTGCATCACACCTTCACCCTGATGCTCCATCATTCACATTCACACACAGAGGTGTACAGGTTTGGAAAGATGTAATTGTGACATGGCCCTTTGTGCTTCAAAAATGCTCATCCATTCCTGTGTGCAGGCATGCTCATCTATCCCTGTGTGCAGGCATTATTAACGTGTTCTGTACATTATGGGTGCTATCACTGCCCGATGATATTAGCGTGCTCTGTCATCCATAAGATATGCCACACTGGGTTAGACTAAGGTTCATCAAGTCCAGTATCCTGTTTCTAACAGTGGCCAATCTAGGTCACAAGTACCTAGCAGTTTCCCCAAAAGACACAGATTCCACAATGCTTGTACTGTGTCAAGCAGTGATATCCTGGGTCCCTTTTAATGATGGTTTATGGACTTTTCCTCCAGGGATTTGTCCAAACCTTTTTTAAACCCGGCTACACAAACAGCTTTTACTATATCCTCTGGTAACAAATTCCAGAGTTTGATTACACGTTAAGTGAAAAAATATTTTCTCTTATTAGTCTTAAATAGGTTACCCTGTAGCTTCATTGCATGTCCCCTAGTCTTTCTATATTCTGATGATGTAAACAATCGATCTACATTTCCACTCCATTCATTAATTTATAGACCTCTATCATATCTCCTCTCAGCCATTTCTTTTTCAGGTTGAAGAGCCCTAACCTTTTTAGCCTCTTGTCAAAGGGGTATCCTTCCATCCCCTTTACCATTTTGGTGGCTCTTCTCTGTACCTTTTCTAAGATATGGGGACCAGAATTGCACACAATATTTAAGGTGCATTAGCACCATGGAACAATACAGAGGCATTATAATATCCTTTGTTTTATTCTCCATTCCTTTCCTTATGATACCTAGCATTCTGTTTGCTCTCTTGGCTGCCTCTGCACACCGGGCGGAGGGTTTTAACATGTTATCCATGATGACGTCTAAATCTTTTCCCTGGGTGGTGGTTCCTAATGTGGAACCTTGCATCGTGTAACCATAGTTTGGGTTGTTTTTTTTCCCTAGGTGTATAACTTTGCACTTATCCACATTAAATTTCATCTGCCATTTGGATGCCCAGTCTTACAATTTATCAAGATCCTCTTGCAATTTCCCACAATCTTCATGGGTTTTAACAACTTTAAATAGTTGAAGAATGGTCTAGAATTTGGCACCTGAGATTTAATGTTAAAAAACACAAGGTCATGCATTTGGGCTGCAGCAATCCAAGGGAGCAATATAGTATAGGGGGTGAAGTACTTTTGTCCATTAAAGAAGAGCGGGACCTAGGCATGATTGTGTCTGATGATCTTAAAGTAGCTAAACAGATAGAAAAGGTAACAGCAAAAGCTAGAAGGATGCTTAGGTGCATAGGGAGAGGAATGATCAGCAGAAGGAAGAAGGTGATTGTGCCTCTGTAGAAGTCTTTGCTGCGACCTCATTTGGAGTATTGTGTGCAATTCTGGAGACCACATCTTCAAAAGATTATAAACAGGCTGGAGTCAGTACAGAGGGTGGCTCCTAAAATGGTTACTGGTCTTCATTAATAAAGCATATGAGAACAGACTTAACGATCTTAATATGCACACCTTAGTGGAAAGGCGGGATAGAGATGATATGATTGAGATGTTTAAATACCTCCATGGCATAAATGCTAAGTTTTGGCATGGGGGAGCTGAAGGATAGCCACTAGAAATGGGTACCATCCAGTAGAGACTGCAGTGCCATCTGACAAAAGCACAGTTGGTAGAAGTACTGAAGGCAGATAGTGTGGGTTACTACTCCATAGTTCAGCTAAACTCCTTCCTCTTTCCAAGCAAAGGAAGGTTTGTCTGCAGAAATACTAGATTTTCCACCAAGTCTGGTGCTAGCCATGAATGATGGGAAGCCACGATATCCCCTGCCATGGAGAAATATATATTCACTGGACACACTGGTTGGAGGGCAGGACAGGAAATGCTGTGCAACCTTGGCCAATTCTGGTCAGACTCCAACTTGTATGCCCAATATGCCAAGGGATTTGAGTGCATGGCCTTAATAGCTTCTGCAAACTAGCACATCACTGAAATCCATGCAGGATTCCAACTTGTGGCAGCCTTATCTCTGCAGTTTAGCACCATTCCTGAGACTGAGGCTCATCATCCATAGACAAGTAAAACTGAGGACTGCCCCTTGCCTGGCTGCCCAGGTTTAAGGAATCTCTCATGACTAGGTGCACCAAGTGTACAAAGCATCTGATCCTAAGAAAGCCCCTCTCCTTCACTAGCTTGCCCATGTTCTTCCCACCACTTGCTACAAAGAAGCCTGGATGCACATTGCTCTGTTTGTGTCCTATGTATTAGCCCTGCAGCATTGCCTTTATTTCTGCTAAGATATGGATCTATGTATATCTGTCATCATTTACCTGGCTGTTGCCCCCTCTTAGACCTGCAGCCTGTTCCTGCCTCTGCCAACTGCCACCAGTATGCTGTTAGGGAGAGGTGGTTGTGTGTGTAGTATTCTGACTAGTTCAGATGTCAGTGGGGAAATACATACTAATACTGGCCTCTGCTTTTGCCAGCTCTGCCTGCAGCTGGTGACACTACTGATTATATAGGCTGGGGACCCCGGCCTTCTAATAATTATCCTGCCAGTCTCTTGATGAGCGAGAGCTAAGAGATGCAGCAGTCTCTTAAAACCTACCTTCTCAACTATGTTCAGGGGATGGTTAACCAGAGCTATCATTTCCTTGATGCACCATATCACTACCCTCGATGCTGCCTGCCACCTGCCCCATGAGAGTACTAATGAACTCCAACCCATGCCTTCCATAGTGGCTTGCTTTGATGTGTGTTGGGCCTATTGCTATGCCATCTGACTGGTGGAAGATGCTAGAGACTCCCCTTGGGAAGGGAATTTGTTTTTCTTGCACCTTTCTCACCACTACTATTTCCATTCCTGGATGGAGTCCCCACTCTGGGATCAGTCCCCTTCTTTATACCAAGCTATTTTTCTCAATTGCATCTCTCAATACATCTACAGCGCAGACTGACCCTTGCCCAGCCTTTTGGATTAAGGAGTTACGCAATGAGTTCAGTCCTTTCATCGCAAAACTGATGAACGTTTCCTTCACAACGGGTTCCTTCCCCACAGCACTCAGACATCCATTAGGCCTCTATTAAAAAACTCCAAACTAGACCCCCACAGGGTCGATTCTTACAGGCCCATAGCTAGTATTCCTCTCCTAGCTAAGATAATTGAGAAAGAGGTACAAAGGCAAATCCAAGACCATATAGACTCTGCAGCTCCGCTAGATCATTGCCAACATGGGTTCAGAGAATATCATGGAGTTGAGACCCTCCTCACTATCCTATTCAATAATATAATCACAGGCACTGACAACATACGACAAGGTTTTGTACTCATCTTCTTAGACATTACTGCGGCATTTGACTCAGTAAGTCACGAGCTTCTCCTTGGGCGATTGAAAGAGAAGGGCGTCTGCAACACTGTGCTCGAATGGTGCAAGTCTTATCTGGATGGAAGATGGCAACATGTAAAATCTGGATCAGAAGAATCAAAATGCTTCCATCAAACACAAGGTGTGCCGCAAAGTTCCTCTTTGTCATCTCTCATGTTCAATATATACATGCAACCCATTGGCAGTATCATCAGATCATTTAACGTGAGCTGTTTGATATATGCTGATGACATACTCTTATACATGCCGTTCTCCACAGATCAAATGGACCTAACACCCCTGGTAGCCTGTTTCAATGCGGTCTCAGAATGGCTCCAATCTCAAAACCTCCGCATTCAGCACAAGAAAATGGAGGTGCTCTTCATCTCGAGAGACCCCAACTTTACTCCTCCATCCCATGTAAGAGTCAAGGAAGCTGACATGCAGACTAAAGACAGAATAAGATACCTTGGAGTCACCTTGGACCAACGTCTCAATATGAAATCACACATAGGCAATATAGTAAAAGCTGTATATTTCAAAATCCGTACGCTCAGGCATCTGCGCCCCTTATTGGATCCGGACGATTTCTGGACTATATACCAAGCTCTAATCTTACCCCATTTCGACTTGGCCAATGCCATCTTACAAGGTCTCCTTCAATCTACACTGAGCCCGTTATAGCTGGCCATGAATGCTGCAGCAAGGGTCCTCCACGGAGCCTCCAGAAGTGACCACGTGACTCCTATCCTGAAGCAGCTTCACTGGCTCCCTATACACGGAAGGCTTATCTTTAAGACCTTACTCCTCTCATTCAAGGCCATCAATGGCCTTTCATCTTCTTCACTTACAGAACTCATTCACACAGTGCCTCCTAACAGATCCAGAAGAGCAACAGCTGTAAACTCGCTAATAACCCCAAAGGCCTTGACAAAATGCAACAGTTCAACGGCAAATAGGGCCTTCAGTCTCTGCGTCCCCAAATGCTGGAATGCTCTACCATCCGACATTCGGGCCATTGTAGACCTAACTCAGTTCAGGAAGGCACTCAAATACCACCTTTTCCTCCAATACTACCCAGTAAGCAATGAAATCTAGGTAACCCCACCCAAGAAAGTAACCATATGTTACTTCTAATGTAATGTCAGCACCCGCCTGCAGATTTATGTACACTTTCTACTCATGTTATCTTAACTTTTACTCTTGTTCTTTGTAAATATTTTATGTATATAGTTCTCCCTTGTTATCCAAGTTTGTACTCCTGTTTTCTGTAAAACCGAACAGCTTGTTGTTCTGGTCATTTTGTTATACTGTAAACCGCGCTGATACCGAATAGTGCGGTATATAAGAAATTGTAATAAATAAATAAATAAATAAAATAAAATAAATTTTTCCAAATGATGCAGCGTGCCACTCTTTGAAAATGACCCATCAGCTTCCCTCTGCTATTATGCTGCCTATGGTAACTGCATTCTGCATACCCTGGGTTGTCAAGCATCTTAAAATACTTCCACATGTTTGAGGTTTTATGAGACTTCCCCTGTACTTCCTTTGGGGGGGGGGCTGCTGCTCTTGGTGCTATTGCTGCACCTGTGTCTAGGGGTACAAAAGAGGATTAAAGGCCAGTGGCATCCTTCCCACTCTCTATTTCCCCCCCCCCCCCACCTGTGTGGTGCTCTCGACCTTGGCACTGCTCCCCAGTTGGCACACTAACAGCAACCTCTTCAACAGCTTGTCAGCAGTATACTTTCAAAATCTTGTGGATCACTCAGATTTTGTTATCTGCCAAGGCCATCTCCAAACATTTTTCAGCAGGGAATACAGTGTACTTGGTGTGAGGATGATTTGCCCTTTTCCTGCTGCTTTTCTTAGGTCCCTCTATCCTGCACCATGTCAGTCTCCCTTTGCCTCTTTGTGAAGATGACATTGGACACAAAGATCTGATCTTCAGTGGGAACAGAGGCTGTCTCCACTCTCCTTTTGAACACATTTCTCTTTAGCTTCGGCAGTGGATTAGAGGTGCTTATAACCATATCTTGAGAATGTACCATCTCTTTCTGCATACTTGTGCTGATACTGCTCTTTTACCTTCCCTTCCTTCTTTCATTCCATTTAATTTTCCAGACATATCCTTCTCAAGCATTATGACATATTCCAGCTCCACCCTACAGTGCCTGCCTGCTAAGGCTGCATGCTTCTGCTGACACTCCTGAAAGGATTGGTGGTGGGGGGATGGATGTGTTAGCCCACTGCCTTCCAGTTTTAATGTACCAATGGCATTGGTGGATTCCCAGGGACTGATCCTCTACTGTAACTTTTTACTTTTACATTTGTATCTTTTAGAGTCAAAGTTTACTATTCTATGAACAGTGGAATGGGATAGATATGGTATGGTAAGGTGTCCTGTGCCCAGCCTCAAATACCATGACCGGGGTCCCATGCCCAGCCTTGGTTCTGCCCTGCAGTGCCTACTCGCTAAGGCTGCACACCTCTGCTGACAGTCTTGAAAGTGCCGGGGGAAGGGGATGTGTAATAAGCTGCGATAAGTCGCCAATGGCACTGGTCATTTCCCAGGGACATCTTCTGCATTACTGCAACTTTTACTTCTACATTTGTATTTTTTAGCTTCAAAGTTTACTGTTCTATGAACAATGGGATGGAACAAATATGGTAAATGGATATGGAAATATTGTTGCACAGTATATTATGTTTCTTCATCGTTCCTTTCCCACACATGATCCACTTTCCGCCCCCTGTCTCCATCAGAGTTGTCTAAGGCCCTGTCGTTCTCTCACAAAACCACTTGTCCCCTGGATCCCATCCCCTCCCACTGGCTCTCATTCCATATATTCTTTGCTTGTTTGACTCTAGTCTCTCCTCTGGAACTTTTCCTTCCCTATGGAAGCATGAACTGGACCGACCCCTTCTTAGGAAACCCACCCTTGACCCCACTGTTCCGGATCAGTAGCCTCTATCTCCAACCTTCCTTTCCTCTCTAAAGTACTAGAGAAACTCATTTTTGCCCAGCTGTTCACATACCTCGACTTCACCCACGTCCTACACTCCTGTTTTAGCCAGTTTTAGCCAGGATACAGCACAGAAACTATTCTTCTCTCCCTCCTAAATGAACTTCATACCACCCATGAGCATGGTGATATCACTTTCGCAGTTTCTTTGGATCTTTCTGCCGCCTTTGATTTGGTTGATCATCCCACTCTTCTTTCTAGGCTTCACAACTTTGGAATTAAGAGCACTGTTCTCTCCTGGTTTCGGTATTTTCTCTGCACTCTCCTTCTCTGTCCAAGTCAGCTTCACGACCTCCCCACACACCGCTCTCTCCTGTTCAGTGCTATCTCCCTTTTGTTTAACATCTTTCTGGCTCCCCTTGTTCTCATCATCCAGAAATCTGGCTTATCTGCTTACTTTTACACCAATGATATTATTCTACTTCACCACACCAACACAATTACACCAAATGTTGCCCTGATAAACTCCTGTCTACTCCAAGTATCCTCCTGGCTATTGTCAAACTTCCTCCACCTCAATACTGCTAAATACACCGCCATCTGATTCACTTTCAAGTCTACTCCCCCAACCCTGGCCCCCTTCCTCGCCAATCTTAATATTCCCCTCACCACTTCAATTCCAACGGTGTGTATAAATGCCCGTAGTATGGAAAATAAGATCCCTAATGTTGAAGCTTTGGTGGGAGTGGCCAACTTGGATTTAGTGGCAGTTATAGAAACATGGTTCACAGAAAACCATGACTGGGATGCAACTATATCAGGCTATATTTTATTCAGAAAGGACAGGGTAGGAAGAAGGGGAGGAAGAGTGGCACTATATGTAAAAAATATATTAAAGCTTTGGAATTACAGAGCTTAAAAGGGAGAGAGAAGGCATTGTGGGTTAAACTAGAAAGAGAGAAAGAGAAATCTATTTGCATTGGCATGAAATACAGACCTCCCTCACAAGAGGAAGAGGTGCACAGAGAGTTAATTGAAGACATACACAGCATTGCTAGGAAAGGGGACGTGCTACTGATAGGGGATTTCAATATGCCAGATGTTGATTGGCACATTCCTGTTGCAGTGTCATCTAGAAGTAAGGAGATCCTGGATTCTCTACAGGGAGAACTATTCAGGCAATTGGTAACAGACCCCACACATGAAGGAGCCGTACTGGACTTGGTGCTTACCAATGGTGAAAGTGTTTGTGATGTTATAGTGGGAGATCATTTTGCATCCAGTGATCACCAGATGGTGTTGTTCAGTATTAGGACTAGAGCTGTTAGAATCCATTCAAAAGAAAGGGTCTTAGACTTTAGGGAAACTAACTTTGCCAAGATGGGCCAATACCTCAGGGAGTCGTTAGCAGAATGGGAACAGCTGGGGGAAATAGAAAAACAGTGGGCAAAACTGAAAGGGGATATTTTAAGGGCAACCAACCTTTTTGTTAAAATGGTAAATAAAGGTAAAAGGAAAAGGAGAAAGCTATGGCTTTCAAAAGAAGTAGCTGAAAAGGTGAAGAAAAAGAAGGGAGGCCTTTATGAAATACAAGAGATCACAGAGAGAGGAAGACAGGCATCTATATCTTGAAAAACTTAGAGAAGCTAACAAAGTAGTCAGGAAAGCCGGCATCAGCTCCATCAGTGCCGGCTTGCAGAGCCGCGAAGGGAGTGTTTCTCTCTTGCGGCTCTGTTAAGCCTGCCGGCACTGATGGGAAACAGGCATTTGCTGGGCTGAGTGGAGGGGAGCTAGGATTTGACACGGGCTGATGTTGGGGCTAGGAAAGGACTAGAAATGGGCTGATGGGGTGCTGGGATTGGAAATGAGCTGATGGAGGGACTCGAATAGGACCGAAAATGGATGGGGGGAGCTTGGATTGGAAATGGGCTGATGGGGGGCTAGGACTGGAAATGGGCTGATGCGGGGACTAGAAGGGAGCGGATGTTGGGTGGGGCTGGAACTAGAAGGGAGCTGATATTGGGGGAGGATTAGAATGGGATGGTGCTGGGAGAGTGAAATGGAGAGTGGAAAAATATTTTGTGTGGGAGGGATGAAAAATCTACCATTGGCCGGGTATTGGGAGAGTAAATGGGGATTGAGGATGGAGGGGTAAAATTTGAGTGGATGAAATAGGAATGAGGAAAGAGCAAAAGGAGAAAGATTAGTATGTTAAAGCAGATGTAGAGAGAGAATGGAAAACAACTAGAAGAGAGAAGAAAGGACAAATGGACAGCAGACGATGGAGAGTTAGCAGAAGACACGAAGAAACCAGAAGAAAGTGACTGGAGCAATTGCAACTGAAAAAAAAATGCACAAAAAGTAGAAAAATATTTCTTTATTTTGAATTTATTAACTGGAAAATGTCAGCTCTGGGAAATGTGCATCATTAACATCTGCACTTTGTTTAGTACAAGAGGAAATTAATTTATAGTTTTATTTCTACAGTGGTGTTGTACAATCCAAGTTTGACTTTTGGGGTTCCCAGTTTAATTATTGTATTCCTGTTTCTAAATTGTGATTCCTTGTTTGGTGATGGTCTATGTTCTGCATGTGTAACTGAGCTGAGGTATTCTGTTTATGTAATTCCTATTTGACATTGCCACTTGTTCTCTTTCCCCAGTAGGTCACGTATTGTTATTCTCTGAAATGTATTGTTTTAATATTTGCAGTGTTGCCTTTTGATAGGTAGAGTATGGTGCTTTGTGAGTCCTGGTAGTGCTGTTATGATAAATGGGCAATGTTTGTAGTAGTTCCTAATGTGCCTGGCGGTTGGCACTGGATTATAGTAATGTATAAATCTTTTAGTCTTTCTTTATCCATACACTCATTAAGAGGCATGTTTACTAAAAGTTAGTGTATGGTAACATTATGCAAATATTTATGCAAATGAGGCCCCTTATGCAAATGATGCCCTGCACCGAGTCTCCACACATGGCCCCGCACCCTCTTGGGCCGCCTCTGGTCGGGAGTGGTGCCAAAGGACTGGAGAGAGGCTCATGTGGTGCCTTTACACAAAAGCGGAAGTAAGGATGTGGTTGAAAACTACAGGCCGATTAGTTTAACTTCGGTGGTGAGTAAATTATTGGAAACGTTGCTGAAAGAGAAAATAGTGAGGTTTCTGGAGTCCAGTGGATTACAGGATCCGAGGCAGCATGGATTCACCAGAGGCATATCTTGCCAGACAAATCTGACTGATTTCTTTGACTGGGTGACCAGGGAGTTGTGGTGTATTTCGATTTCAGTAAAGCCTTTGACACAGTTCCTCACAGGTGACTTATAAACAAACTGAGCACTCTAGGGATGGACCCTAAAGTTACTGCTTGGGTTAGAAATTGGTTGAGTGGGAGGCAACAAAGAGTACAGGTAAATGGAGCTCACTCTGAGGAGAAGGAAGTTACCAGTGGTGTGCCCCGGGGATCTGTCCTTGGTCTGATTCTTTTTAACATCTTTGTTAGTGATAGAGCAGAAGGGCTGTCGGGTAATGTTTGCCTCTTTACGGATGATACCAAAATCTGCAATAGAGTAGACACCCAGGAAGGTGTAGATAACATGAGGAGGGATCTAGCTAAGCTTGAAGAATGGTCTAGAATTTTGAAGCTGGGATTTAATGTTAAAAAATGTAAGATCATGCATTTGGGCTGCAGCAATCCAAGAGAGCAATATAGTATATGGGGTGAAGTACTTTTGTCCACTAAAGAAGAGTGGGATCTAGGCGTGGTTGTGTCTGATGTTCTTAAATTAGCTAAACAGGTAGAAAAGGTGACAGGAAAAGCTAGAAGGATGCTTGGGTGCTTATGGAGAAGAATGGCTAACAGAAAAAAGGAGGTGATAGTGCCTCTGTATAAGTCTTTGGTGCAACCTCATTTGGAATATAGTGTGCATTTCTGGAGACCGCACCTTCAAAAGGATATAAACAGGATGGAGTCAGTACAGAGGGTGACTACTAAAATGTTTAGTGATCTTCATTATAAAGCATATGAGTACAGACTTAAGGATCTTAATATGTACACCTTAGAGGAAAGGCGGAATAGAGGTGATATGATTGAGATGTTTAAATACCTCCTTGGCATAAATGCACAGGGAGAGAGCCTCTTTCGATTGAAAGCAAGTTCTGCTACAAGGGGACATGGGATGAGGGTGAAAGGGAATAAATTCAGGAGTGATATATAGAAATATTTCTTTACGGAAAGAGTGATGGATCCGTGGAATAGTCTCCCAGTGGAGGTAGCAGAGATGAAGACAGTATCTGAATTCAAAACAGCATTGGACAAACACAGAGGATCTCTAAAGGGAAAAAGGGGACTGTTGTAGTTGTTGATTTGGAAGGACAGACTCGATAGGCCATGTGGTATTTTCTGTCATCATTTTTCTATGTTTCTATTGTAATGGGGAAGATCTGTCCCTTGCCATGCAGTCAGAGGAAACTGAGGAAAGTACGTCAGATTCTGAAAGCCAAGTAAAGCACATGGCTACAGGTTGCCAGGGGAGATATAAACAAACCCAGCCACGAGTGCAGCAACCCCGTCCAAGTTGCAAACAATCCCCGTGCCCTGAGTGTAATAGGATTCACCTGGGTGGGGGAGGAACGAAGCCAAGCCCTAAGGCTGATAAAAAGCACTCATTAGAAAGCAGTGGGAGAGCTGAAAGGGGAACTGAAACGGGAACTGAAAGGAGAGCCGTTAGAAAGACTGATAGCAGAGAGGCTGAGAGTGATTTAAGCAGCCCTGAGAACTGACTAGGAAAAGCTTCAGCTGAAAAGGTACAGAGAACTCAAACCCAAAGACTACAGGAAAGCTACTCTCAGTTAAAGCCTGGTGTTGAAGGTAACTGGAGAGAAAAGCCACGCAGAAAGTCAGTTTGGGTGTGCCCAGAAGCTCCGGTGAGAGGAAGGTACAAATCTCTAGACTCTGCTGATATTGAAGAAGCACTGCTGATTAAACCTTACAGGCAAAAGCCAGAAAGTGGTTTCTGTAAAAGGAACAGGGAGAAAACAAAGAATACCAGTTTTCTCTGGGATAGTAAAGCTCTCCGGGACTCTCTTAAAGGTAAAGAGAATTGTTTTAAATCCCTGTGTGAATGTGTTCCAATGTATCCAGCGGGGGAAGGGCTGGAAGATATGCAAGTTGAATCCATAGATGAATGTATAATCGACGAGCCCATGGATTGTACACTGACTATAGCAGATACCATAGAGTCACTTTGCTGAGTTGGATGTATAAAGCTGTAGGAACAGCATTGAGAAGCAAAGTGAGCATTGCTGCCTTTGAAAAGAAATGTTTATTGATTCCTGTGTTAAAAGGACTGTATAGTGAAAGCTGGAAGAAAAAGGAGTTATTTTTCTTCAGTTCCTGATTTACTTTTCTTTGTACCAGAAGCCTGGTTATTTTGTCCTAAGTTCCTTGTGCTTACCAAACCCCGGGACGGGGAAATAAAACCTCATTTTGACCTTATCACTTTTGTTACTTCTATTCCTCTGCTTGGGGAGTGTTTGGGACTTCATTACCCAGAGGGTGTGTACTACTACGCCTGCACTACCCCCACTTCCTGGCTCAGGATAATCACCAGCCTGACCTTCTCTGCATGCCCTAGGACCCAGGGTAGGCCACTGGTGACACTATGTTTCTAATTCGCTATCTTGGTGTAATCCTGGACTCCTCCCTCTCCTTTCATGAGCACATCTCCACCATTGTCAACCATTCCTTTGCATCCCTTCGGAAGATTTTTGCAGTACGCCCCTTTCTTTCCTTACCTTCACTTACAACCCTCACACTGTCCCTAGTTACCTCTCATTTGGATTACTGCAATGTTGCCCTGGCCTGCCTTCCCCTTTTTTCAGCTTCAATGCTTCCAACTTCTTCAGAACACGGCAGCTCAAATTCTCACACACTCCACCCGTTCAGACCACATTACCCCCCTGCTTATACAACTACACTGGTTGCCGCTCCAATACCGTACTGATTGCAAAATACTTATCCTCGTTCATCGAGCACTCCACACTGCCACTCCCCAATACCTCACAGACCTTCTACGATATCACACCCCATCTTGTCTCCTCAAGTCTATCAATTACAAACATTTTGTTCTTCCTTCACCCTCCTGTGTCCACCTTGAACTTACCCACCACTCTGCTTTCTTTTTCCTGGGTCCTGCCCTTTGGAATTCCTTACCTGCCCCTCTTCGTTCAAAACCATCTTTTGTAAAGCTCAAATCCCTGCTCAAGACTCACCTCTTTCACAAAGCTTTTCATCTCTCGCCTACTGCCTCCTAGTTTCCCTCCTGCCCCTCTGCAGAGGCAGAGAGTTTTCTGTTCTCTATGGAGGATCTGAGGCTGAGGTAAGTTGTGGCTATTCCAAATCATAGAACAACCCAGTCCAAAAAATGTGGATAGCAGGGGAAGGATTACTTTTATTGATTAAACTTAAGCCATTGGCCCGACACAGGCCATGTTTCATTCTGCCTTCATCAGGGGGTAAAAATGGCTTAACTCGATATAGTCTTTCACATACACAATAATGACAAAGGCCGTGTTTTGTTTTGCCTTCATCAGGGGCTAAAGATGGCTTAACTACAACATATAAAAGCCATCTTTAGCCCCTGATGAAGGCAGAATGAAACACGACCTGTGTCGGTATTGTGTATGTGAAAGACTATATTGAGTTAAGCTATCTTAGCCCCTGATGAAGGCAGAACGAAACACATATTCCAAATCATAGGGCAGATCATTCATTGGATTCAATTTTTTTCTTCCTTGTCAGAGGCTGGAGGCATGGATTGTGTAAGGGAACTTATTTCCCTTGGATGAATCACTTCTTGATGACAGCAGTGGTACACTGATATGTGCCTGTTAGTGTTATTAAGGACTCTGGTACAAAGAAGAATGTGGAAGGATTTTTCTAAAGAAGAATTAGCAGTTGCTGTGAGAATTTGAGTCAGATTTAGAAGAGCTATACCACAATGCAGAGGCACAGTTCTGGCTTTAGTGGCTAATGTAGGCGCTGATCATCTTGTACCAAGGAAGTTATTTCATTTTAAGTGTGTTAATCGAAGAAGGGTGGGTTGGTATCACTCAGGTTTAAATTGCTCAAGCGGCCGGGATGGCATTTGGAGGTATAAGACTAGGAAAGCTTTGGATCACTATAGAGCACATTTGTGGTTCTATAGACAGGAGATGCTTAAAGCAGAGTTGTATGTCTTCACAAATTGGAGCAGGAGAGACACAGAGCTTCACATCCATTTTGTAATTTGAAGCTCCTTTGTCAGCCCTCAGTGCTGGATCGGGGTGGTAATTCTGGTCTAAAAGCTCCACAGTTTAGTTCCTATTTTAGGGCAAACAATTTGATAAAGCATGAAGACAAGGGGCTCGAGAAAGTGGAGAGTTCTGAATGTGCTTTTGTTTTGGATTCTTTTGCTCCTGTATCTTTTGACTAAGTTGTTGTTATGTTATCTGTTCTTAAACCTAAGTCATGTGACCTAAATATAATTTGAATGGGGTTTTATGCCAAGTGTCAAGAGTGGACGGCTCCATTGCTTGTGCAATTGATTAATTCATCTTTTCATCAAGGGTTTATCTCTGAGGAGCTGAGGAGTTCAGTAATGAAGGCGGTTATGAAGAAAGTTATGACTGATGTTAACGACCTTGCTGCATAATACCCTATTGCACGGTTGCCCTTCTTGAGTAAGTTTATTGAAAAGTTTGTGTTTCAGCAGCTTCTTGGCTTTGTGGATTTGCATGACTGCCTGGATCCTAGGCAATCTGGATTCCGTATTGGTCCTGGAACTGAAACAATTCTGGTGTCACATCGAGTGAGGTGTACTCAGCTTTTGATAAGGGCAGGGATCTGTCATTAGTATATTTAGATCTGTCAGTGGCATTGGACACTATTGATCATGCTCTGCTCCTCGAGAGATTGTCCCAGTTAGGGCTGAAGGGTTCTGCTTGCAGTGGTTTACTTACTATTTACATGAGGATCTCATTGGCAGTATGTGGTATGCGAAGGGATGAATTTGGACCATCAACCACTTGATTGTGGACTCCCTCAGTGGTCTGTGCTTTCTCCCCTCTTTTTTTATTTGTTTATTCATTCATTGACAGCTATTTTTTTAGCATTTTAATGTATTTTATTATCTGTTTGAGGTTTTTAGTGGAAGAAAATCAAGGATCAACATTGTACAGGCTAACAGCCTAAAGTTAAATGTTCAAAAGTCTGAATATCTTTGACTTAGTCACCTTAAAAGTCCATTGACCTTTGTGCTGGATATTGGAAGGATCTAGTTGTTCCCACAGCAGAAAATACAGAACCTAGGTGTCGTATTTAATGAGGGACTATCTTTTCATAATCAAATTGCTTTGGAGGTTCAGCACTCCTTTGCTAGTCTTTGATTCCTTTGCCAATTGTGACCATTGTTGGAGCCACATGATCTTGCTACTTTGGTGCATTCATTTATAACAACTCTGCTGGATTATTGCAATGCTATTATGTTGGGCTTCTGAAGTACCAACGTCCCCAATTGCAGCTTTCACAAAATACAGCTGCCCAGTTGTTAACATGCAAGAAGGCACAGGATCATGTTGTCCCAATTTTGCCTGCTTTTCATTAGTTACCTGTGGAGGCCCGTATTCAATTTAAAATTTTATACTAAGCTTATTGTGCTGTGTATTGCATTGGCCCAGTTTACTTGAAAACTTATCTATCTTTTTATGCTCCAAGTAGAGCTTTGCATTCCTTTCAACAGGTGCTTCCTGTGGTCCCTGTATCAGAGATGTTTGATTGCAATATACTCATTCACGATCTTTTGCCCTTCAGGGTCCCTGTCTTTGGAATATACTTCCCTTATTTTCAATGAAGAGTCCTAGCTGACCTTTCATAAGAAAGTGAAAGCTTGGCTATTTAGTGGTGGAGGTACGAAACTTAACGTAATACCTGAAGATTGGAGGATGGCCAATGTAACGCCAATTTTTAAAAAGGGTTCCAAGGGTGATCCGGGAAACTACAGACTGGTGAGCCTGACATCAGTACTGGGAAAAATGGTGGAAACCATCATAAAGAACAAAATTGCTGAACATGTAGATAGTCATGGCTTAATGGGAGACAGCCAACATGGCTTTAGCCAAGGAAGGTCTTGTTTTACTAATCTGTTATGTTTTTTTGAAGGTGTGAATAAACAAGTAGATAAAGGTGAGTCAGTTGATATAGTGTATCTGGACTTTCAGAAAGTGTTTGACAAGGTCCCTCATGAGAGACTTTTGGCAAAATTAAAAAGTCATGGGATAGGAGGCAGTGTACTATTGTGGATCAGGAACTGGTTAAAAGATAGAAAGCAGAGGGTAGGGCTAAATGGCCAATTTTCCCAATGGAGAAAGGTGAATAGTGGAATACCCCAGGGATCTGTGCTGGGTCCGCTACTTTTTAATATATTCATAAATTACCTGGAAATGGGAATAATGAGTGACGTTATTAAATTTGCAGATGACACAAAACTATTAAAAGTTGCTAAAACCCATGAGGATTGTGGCAAATTGCAAGAGAATCTTGATAAATTGGAAGACTGGGCATTCAAATGGTAGATGAAATTTAAGGTGGACAAGTGCAACGTTATGCACTTAGGAAAAAAATCCTCAAACTATGGTTACACGATGCAAGGTTCCACATTAGGAACCACCACCCAAGAAAAGGATTTAGGCGTCATCATGGATAACATGTTAAAACTCTCTGCCCAGTGTGCAGCGGCGGCCAAGAGAGCAAATAGAATGCTAGGTATTATAAGGAAAGGAATGGAGAATTAAACAAAGGATATAATAATGCCTCTGTATCATTCCATGGTGTGACCGCACCTTGAATATTGTGTGCAGTTCTGGTCACCTTATCTTAAAAAGGATATAGCATTATTAGAAAAGCTCCAGAGAAGAGCCACCAAAATGGTAGAGAGGATGGAAAGATACCCCTAAGAAGAGAGGCTAAACAGGTTAGGGCTCTTCAACCTTGAAAAGAGACAGCTGAAGAGAGATATAATAGAGGTCTATAAGTTAATGAACGGTTAAAAGTAGATTGATTGTTTATGCCATCAAAATATAGAAAGACTAGGGGGCATAAAATAAAGCTACAGCATAACGTATTTAAGACTAATAAGAGAAAATATTTTTTCACCCAACGTGTAATCAAACTCTGGAATTTGCTACTGGAGGACATAGTAAAAAATGTTAGTGTAGCTGGGTTTAAAAACGGTTTGGACAAGTTCCTGGAGGAAAGGTCCATAAACCATTATTAAAGTGGACCCAGAATATCCACTGCTTGCCCTAATACAAGAATTGTGGAACCTGTGTCTTTTGGGGAAACTGCTAGATAATTGTGACCTAGATTGACCACTGTTGGAAACAGGATACTGGGCTTGATGGACCTTGGTCTGACCCAGTATGGCATATCTTATGTTCTTATGTTACTCTTGCATTATGTTTATGTATAATTTATTTTATTGTCATTAGCCTTGCATGATATGAGAATGTATACATCAAGTTTGTGAAAATAAGTTCAAATATCCAAAGGTAATGAGGACTGCTCCTCACCCCTCCCCATCATATCTATTGATATTAATAACTTCTACTTTTGACAGTAATTGTGTGTAGTTATACCTCATGAGTAGCAATGTGCGCTCCTCATCCAGAAGATATTCTGCAAAAAAATAGGCAATGTTAAGTGTGCTGCCTGGTGGACTACAGTGTGATGATACATTTTCACTGGGGCTTTGAAGAATTTTATAATATTTAACAAACAATATAAGTTTGAAAAAATTGTTAAAAATATAAGTTATCAATATCAATAAGTTTGATAGAGAGTTTATTTTGACTCATGAGAAGCAGTCCTGATAACCTTTGGATATCTCAGTAAAGAATAACTCATTGTTAAGAAACTTATTTAACAGATTGTTTTTATACTGCTTTATCATTTCAGTCAAAGTGGTTTACATTGTAACTTGAAGTTGGTAACTTACATTAAACAGGGACATCAATAACTTGCATTTTTCTGAGGCAATGGAGAGTAAAGTGACTTTCCCAAGGTCACAAGGAGTGCCAGTGGGAATCAAACTATTCATCTTTTGGGTATTTGGCAGTTGCTCTAAACACTAGGCTACTCCTCCACTTTGCTTAATGTGGACTTATTCTGAGGTATTTTTCTTCTATATTTAGCCTAATTGTATAATGTATTTTATGCTTTTTTCAGTGAATTATTTGGGTATGTTAGTGTTAAGTGACTTGCCCAAGCTCACATGAAGTTTCAGTGGAATTTAACCTGGCTTCTCTGGTTCTCGGCCTGTTGCTCAATCATTACTGATAGCTCATGTATTGTATGTAATACCCATTCTAAACATATATAGGGGGTCATTTTAAAAGTCCTATTTGTGCTTTGGACATAAAAAAACAGGCTTAGAGACATTCAAAGCACAGAGACATCTCCAGAGCCATTTTAGAAGCTAGCTCTGGGGACATCCCCAGGGTGAGGACATCCAAGGGGTATGTTTACTAAACTGCGGTAATCATACATAACACGCGTTATGTAACGTTAACGATCGTAAGCGCATCATAACGCGCGTTATGATGCGCTTACGATTGTTAACGTTACATAACGCGCGTTAACCGTACTTAACGATCGTAAACTCCCGTGGCGCGGTAAAACACCGCAGAAGGTGGAGAGAGGGCGGAGAGAAGGGGTCAATGGGCGGAGAGTGGGCGGGGAGAGGCTCCCTTCACACTAACGCGCTGATCTGAAGAGCTCAATTCCAACGCGAATGAAAACCTGCCGTTAAATGCACATTACAGGGGAGAGAAATCATTTCACTGTCAGCAATGTACAGCCCAGGCAGGGAAACCTAAAAAAAGTGATGTGTGATACATGTGCACAGAACAAAAGGGCACATAAACACTGAAAATGACCCCAACAAACTGGAAAAAAAACCATAACCAAGCTGGCCAATAGTGGTATCAATGAGAAACATCAACCCCTCCCCCCCCCCCGAGTAAGCTCCATAGAACAGATATAAATCGTGGAAGGGTCTATACTCCGTCCCCATACAAGGTGAATGAGCCCACAGTGAAATAGCGCTGCTCAGGGTTTTCCCCACCATCGGACAGGGTTCCTATGGCGTGCACATGTCCCGCAACATCAGGGCGGGCATGTCGGAATGGCAACTGGACAGATGCCGGAGAAGGGGATACAGAGGGCCGCAGGCGGCACATGCTGTGGTGCAGCTGGGCCACAGTGCGGACTAGGGCGATGCCTAGGTGGCCCATACGAATGCTGAAGCAGCAGAGCAGCCAGACAGCAACTGCTGAAGGCCCAACATGGGCACGACTGTGTTTCCCACAGTGTCACAGGGGATAGTACCCAGCAGCTACCCCCAAGGGCATGGAACATTGGCAGGCGGTGCTGGGGGGAAGCGTGGACACCTATGCAGGCACCCCTACCCCAGAACCCGCACCATAGGCAGCCGCCTAACTGCACACTGGATGGCCTGAGACTGCGCACCACCAGCACCACCAGCAGAAGGGCATGTCAGCATGGTGGCTGAGAGATACTGGTGGTGGAGGGGGCAGTGGCAGCTGCCCAGAGCAGACCGTGGCCTAGCCCTGTGTAGGTGGGTGCCGTGTACTGCAACAGACGGGCCCTGTCTGACGAACAGTCATGGTATCACCAAGGAATGTACTGACTCTGTGACAACAAGGTGGTGCAGTGCAGAAAACCAGAGTATTCAGAAACAGAGGGTCACAGGTTCAAGTCCCAGCTGTGGTTCCTGCCAACCCAGTCCCCATATTTTACCCACTGCTACAACGTACTAATACAGACAGCACCTGTATTGCAGATGATGTAAACATGCCCAAGACACCTACATTTTACCCTACAGAGCACAGACACCATAAACATGCACATTACCTAGA
This sequence comes from Ichthyophis bannanicus, assembly GCA_033557465.1. Lineage (NCBI taxonomy): Eukaryota > Metazoa > Chordata > Amphibia > Gymnophiona > Ichthyophiidae > Ichthyophis > Ichthyophis bannanicus. The sequence goes on along the minus strand of CM066031.1, from coordinate 1,239,508,602 downwards.
GCAGAGCCTCCCAAATGCAGTCCTCGAGGGCCAAACACCATTCCGGTTCCGTGCTGCCTCTGATAAAGATGCCTGTGCTGCATTTCTATGCGCCACCCCCATGGTATGCGGATGTATCTCATGCATATTCATGAGGGACAGAATGAAAACCCGAACAGTGTTTGGCACCGCAGGACTGGAGTTGGGAACCTCTGCTGTAAAGCAGCAGCCAACAGGGGCAGACACACCCGCACCCACAGGCCCCATTATCCAAAGCCTCCTGGAGAGGCAGGACTTTTGGCTCTGCGTGCATCTCCCAATACTAGCACTTGCATACCTTAGTAATGCCACCCTAAACCAGGGAATATGGTACACATCTATCAAAAGGTTGCTATGAGTACTGACAGATAGCAATTCCTAGGTTAAGTACACTTTTCTGAGTGTGCTGCATCATAGCAACCTTTCTGATGTCTGTGAAGTGTGCTACAGGTCTTGTGTCTGACAGTGTTTACCAACCTGGGGAGTGACTCCTACAGTATTGCGTACCATAGCCATGCCTGCACTGTGCCCAGGACTGGTGTGGTGGCCTGGGCTGCCCAACACCTCTATAGTTGCACAATGCTGGCATAGTTGTGGGGAATGTGTGTCTGTCTATCCAGTGTGTGGTGGCTGCCAACACCCTCCACAGCCCACACTGCTAGCACTGTTGCCAGTATTGGCCTGCCAATGTGCATAATGAGGAGCAAGGTACTGTGGGAATAGCCTGGATAGGGTGGCCTCGCCTGGATGCATCTGCACACGGCATAGGGCAATGGCTCAGACATTGTAGTGCCTTGCCACCACCTGCACAGACAGGGTGGCCATAGCATGTCCTGCTGGGAGGTCACTCTCACCCTGACTGAGCAGTGACCATGGCATGGCTAGGTTCCCCCATAGTGCTATATAGCATTTTTCTCATGTGATATTTATGGGTTTCCTTTTGGGGCCCAATCACTGACTTATCTGTTTGGTGTGTATGCTGACAACCCCGTTCTGGGTACATGCATCTCCTCCAGGACCATGCACTATGGACTAGCTGGCGGACTGTCTGCAGCTAGTATGTGTCTTGCTCGAACACCTTGCAGGGTGCAGCGGCTGGAGGCTTGCTGCTGGAGAATGTCAGATAATGGTGGAGGGCAGCTGAGCATTTCCAGGCCTGCCATCTGTCTGCTATTGCGTTATGGATGGGTACCGCTCTGTCTGTTCCTCAGCAGGACGGGGGTTGCTGGTCCCCTCTACTGCTGCCATTGCAGGGAGGTAGACTGTGGATCTATTGGTGGGTGATCCTGTTTCCCACCCTGAGCCCCAGAGGGTGGGTTGTGTGGTGGTACATAATCTGCCTATGGGTCTATACACCCCCCCTTCTCCTACAGCAGGTAATGATGGCACCAACGCAGGATATGCACTATTCTGGGTGCAGCATCGCCCATAGGGACTAGACATGACAGAGACATACAGCAGGACACAGATGTATCCTAGGTGTGTCTACCGGAACTACCTATCACACACTGATGGGGACCTGCAGCATGGCGTATTTCAGCCATGAAAGGTGCTGTGGACATGGTGCTGGGCGCCCCACCTCAACCTCAGGGTGGGCACTGTACCCGCACAATGTGGCTGTCTGTGGCTACTCTGTGGCAGTGCCACACACGGTCTGTTCCCCCTACAAGGCCGAGGTGCTGTGGGGGTGCATACCCAATCTTGTGCCCATCTCTCAACTGCTGATTTGCATGTACAGTGCATCATGGGTACGGGTGGGTTACCCCTATCCTGGTAACCACAGCAGACAGTTTGTGTGGTGACGTGCAGTCCTGCAGCCAGCCAGGGCTTTGTTCACGTCCTTATAAGGTGTCCTATAGGGGACATTATAGGGTGCCTTGGCGGACAGTACACTTTATAATGTGCCCTATGGAGTGCGTTATGGGGTGCCTTATGTGGCACCTTAGGTTATGCCAACGTGAGGGTGTGTTTGCTGGCAGCACTAATTAAAATACACGTCAAATGCCTCACCAATCGCTACTTAAATGTAAATGGTGCTGCCTCAGCCAGCCTTATACATTAGGCCCACTGGGAAATCAAACCCATGACCCCTGTACCATCAGTCAGTGTTGTAACCATTGTGCTACAGCTCTGTTGCTGTGCTTGCATGCCTGCGTGCCTTTTTAAGATTAACGCGCGGTAACGTGCCCTGTAGCGCTCGTTCATTTATGGCACCATGTAACGCGCGTTCTCGGCGCGTTCTAAGAAACGATGTACCGCCCATGTCCTTATTTGGGGTTTCTGTCTCTACCGCGGCTCCTAATGCGAATCGCACTAATGCAGTTTAGTAAACATACCCCCAAGTCTGAATGGAGGTGTGTAGGAGGTGTGACTGGGAAATTCCCAGGACCCTGGATGTCACCACCTGATTTCAGAAACATCACAGATGTCCAGTGTCGCCTCTAACATTAGACCTGCTCTAGGTACAAATAAACATCTGAAAAATGCTTGTTGTAACTGGAAACCATCCAGAGGGTGTAGAGAAGAAAGCACACCAAGATCCTCAGTACTCAGCACAATGTCAACGACAATAGCAGTGGGATATGAACCCTGGCTACCCTGTTTCTAACCCACTACGCTAACTATTAGGTTATCCTAGACATCCAGGTTCTGAAATACAGTTCTGAGGATGTCTATGTAGATGGACGTCCAGATCTGACACATCCATGTTTGTGAAATAATTTCTGCATATGGACGTGTTTGCGTTTTTTTCAGATGTTCTGGCTTAGACGGCTTGTAAAACTCCACTCATAGTTTATAAAACTCCCTTCATAGTTTATTGTTGATTTACCAAAGGCCAACAGATTGAAACCCATTGGCCATTTGGCAACTTACCAAAAATCTTATAGGCACATCATTTTATGGTTGCCAATAACTACAGGATTTATTTTAAAATGCTGCTGAATACCAGTGTGCACATTATCATCAAGAACATACCGAGCTCAAGGGCTAACTTATAGCCAAATGTTAAAGTAGCTGCATCTATTTCCAGAATGCTACAAATACTGTTCCATTTAATATGCTGTATGATTTTGCTGTATTAGTTTGGAGTTCTTTTGGCATATAATTTTTGAGTGTATTCCCATCAGTAGTAGAGATACAAGGGAGGAGGCATCTAATGCCATTGCACTGAGCCACACAGTGAAGAGGTCCATCCCTGCTATATTTAAAAATGCCCCCATTGTCCCTTTGCTGCTGACATAGGTGTTGTGTCCACCTCAAGGATTTTAACTTGCCGCACCTCAGCTCTCCTCTAGCTCCACCTAACACCACCCTGTTCAAGAGGTCTATAAATTAATGAATGGAGTGGAACGGGTAAACATAGATCGATTGTTTACGTTATCAGAATATAGAAAGACTAGGGGACATGCAATGAAGCTACAGGGTAAACTATTTAAGACTAATAAGAGAAAATATTTTTTCACTCAATGTGTAATCAAACTCTGGAATTTGTTACCAGAGGATGTAATAAAAGCTGTAAGTGTAGCTGGGTTTAAAAAAGGTTTGGACAAGTTCCTGGAAGAAAGGTCCATAAACCATTATTAAAAGGGACCCGGGATATCACTGCTTGACCCAATACAAGCGTTGAGGAACCTGTATCTTTTGGGGAAACTGCTAGGTACTTATGATCTAGATTGGCCACTGTTGGAAACAGGATACTGGGCTTGATGGACCTTGGTCTGACCCAGTATGGCATATCTTATGTTCTTATGTTCTTAAGCCCTGCCCTATCCCCGCCCCACATTACTTTCCCCAAACAGCCGAGTCACTGACTGCCTATGGTAATCGATCTGTAACTTTTTGGGATGCCACGTTGGGTGAAGAGATACTTTCCTGTTATCATCCCATATAGTTTCAGACCTGGCAATTGGATCAAATGATTTTTATACTTTGTGAATCTTAACTCGACCAGGGCTCTTCCAGTTTTGAATTTTATTGAATCTGACTTTCTGATCTTTTGTTGTTATTTCAGGCTATTCCATAGTTTTGATGTTGCCTTTTCCAAGCTCTCTTCTATGTTGGACAACTATTCTGATGCTCTTATAAATTTCTCCTAAATCTGTCTGCTTCTGCTTTAGTAGGTGGTATTTTAACATTATTAATGCTTTTCCTCAATTTCCTGTAGAGTACCTTTGTATTCTCTCTAACAGGGAAGGTTATTAAGATTCATTACCAGTATAACACATAATTTTGCCAATTAACAAATTGGCAAAAATGTGTGAAATTTGGTCTCCAAGCATAGTTATTACCACAACATGAGTAAGTTAATAATGAGATGCAAAACATGCAAATGCATGCAAATGAGCTCATTATTATACAAAATAAACATTTCAGCCTCTGTGAAAGCTTTTGCAAGCTGCATTATTCATGGAAGAAAATGTCTCCCAGAGGTGGTATTACCTTTCCATCCCTGGAGCACTGGGCTGCTAATGCAAACTGATGCTCCCGGGGAGCATCCTAAAGGTGTCCGATGGCTGACAAAAGACCTCAGTCCTATTTGGAAACACTCCCACTATGATTCTCTTTTATACAACTCCTACTGCAATCATTTTTTGAAAGACTGCCACCCCAAAACCTTCTATCACCTGCCAGAGATCTCCATGGTGGGTGGTAGGGGTTAGAAGCGAACCCCAGATGCTCCTGTATTAGGGGCTTTCACCTTCAAACTGGCTACGTATGCTCCTTAACAGTAGTCTCATAGTACTGCTCGGGAGTCAGGCTGCTGCAGAATAGAGTCTAGGGGTGGTTTAGTGGAAAGCAGTCAACATTGTGTATGGTCTGCAACAGAAAATATATGAGATATTTAAGAATAGGTATACCTTAGAAGAGAGGAGCGACAAGGGAGACATGAAAGAGATACTTAAATATTTGAAAGGTATTTATCCACAAGCAAATCCTTTCCAAAGAAAACAAAGCTGTAGAATTAGGGGACATGACTCAGAAGTAACATCAGGAAATATTTTTTCACTGAAAGGTTGGTGAATGTCTTGAGTGACCTTCCAGAAGAGGTAGTGGAGAAAAAAGTGACAAGGGAAGTCAAAGAGACATGGGATAAACACAGAGGATCTCTAAATGGCAAGAGTAAGGAGTCAAGTGATGAGTGTTTCAGCTCAAAACAGCAGTGAAATGACTTTCTGAGCTCCTAAGAAAACATAGGGGTAGCTTGCATGGAGTGGCAGTTTTATCTTTAACCACCTCACTGGACCAACTGAATGTGACATTTTGGTCTGTCATGCCCTCCTTTGTCTAGGCGGTTGCCTAGTAGAGGAGGACGGACCACATTTATGTATCCTTTAAGTGCTGTGGGTCTTTTCTTCCGTGTAGTTGTGGTCAAGACGAAAAACAGCCAAGGATTTTAAGGGTAACAAGTTTTATTGTTGCACAGGTATTTTAACTACTACCCCTACAAAAGGTAAAGAATAAAGGATTCTTCTCCACACAGAACAAAAAGTCAAATAATACAGCAAAGTCCATGTGTTACACTTTCACACACGATTGTTTTAAATCACTTTCCCAAAGCTTTCTTCCAAATACAAATTCACTTTGCTTATGCCTGGGTAAGTTTG